>JBBPDH010000136.1:10851646-10862924 GCA_037974565.1 Clupeocharax schoutedeni
GTGTGTGAGAGTGTGTGAGAGTGTGTGAGAGTGTGTGAGAGTGTGTGTGAGAGTGTGTGAGAGTGTGTGAGAGTGTGAAAGTGTGTGTGTGAGAGAGAGAGAGAGAGAGTTGTTGAGCTTTAACCTAAATCCCTATGCATGCCCCTATTTCCATCTCATACATATGCATGACTTACGCCGGTTCACTGTGTGGCTATAGCATATGTATTTGTTTGTCCTGTATTTGCATCGGTGCTAGCAGCTGTCATTGCAGCCCCATAGGTTGCGGGGGTGAGTAATCTCGGTGACAGAGGAACAACACTCGCATTTATACGAAGCAAACAGATGGCACTTTTAAAGCAGTGCAGCGGTAACTCTTCACCGTATAATCACCGTATAGCTTGTAAACGTCCCGTCTTAACCTTTAGCACTTGATGAATCACACACATCACATCACTCAATGTACTTTGAGCTTGGTGAGCCGTTAGTTATGTAGAGTGAACGTCTGAACACAGCGTTCAGCTCTACCTCAGTGGCCAGACGGTCATAAAGGTGCCAAAACGACCGTAAAGAACATTTTTAAAAATATGCACATGATGTCGATTTTCAGCACCGTTGATAACAAGATTATACTACGATTAAAATATCAAGGTATGATTAAGATCTTCAACAGCGTATCCGAGCCAACAACCATTCAGGAACCTTGATTTCTAAAAAGTGCAGCGTATGATTTCCACTGAAGAGATGCCACACACACCAAAGCGCTGGGCTGACAGCGAGAGAAACGCAGGTAGCAGGTAGCGCGTGTGCTCATCTAGTGGAAATAAGCAAGAGGCGGTGTGGGCTGTTGCTGTGCAGAGCTGTCTGCCAAGAGAAAAGCCACAGTAGAGGAGAGGAGGAGGAGGAGGAGGGGACCGGCTCTTTTGCTCTCTCCAGCTTGAGCTACTGACATCCTGTGGTGAATGTATGAAGTGCTGCACAGTCATCGTTTACACCCGGCAGAACACAGAGCACACCTTCTGCACAGTGAAGACTGTTTCTTCCGTATGCCTTCTAAAAGGAGTTTGTAGTTGTGTTTTTCCTTTCAGAACTTCAGAACTTTGTCACAGTGTTAATTTTTGGATTTCAGATTGCTAAGGAGTCCAGGAAGGGGGGTTTCACAAGCTAATAGCTGTAATACCCTGGCACATCTGAACAGTGTCATGCCTTGTTGACCACAGTGAAGCTCACTGCATGAACATCTGTTAAATACGGCTGCCGAGCATTCCTCAGTACACACCTGCTTAATTTCCCATTTGTAGATGGATCTGCACATTATGCTGTGAACCAACCTTGATGTAACAGGCTTTCTAATGATAAGGGAGCATGAAGTGACAATATTATGTTGCCTGTCAAAATGATTGATGATACATTGTGGTGCTGGGCAGTATATCATCTATACTGGTGCAGTACACAGTGATATTGATTTCTAATTCTAGGAATACAGATAGATAATAGACCTCATAAAATGAAATATTTATATCTATTGAGAGATTAAGCCCTAGCTAATCGCAGCTTATGTTGTTTACTGGGTGCCGCAGTATCTTCTGAATATTTAAGAATTAAATAAATAGCGTTTTCTCACTGTAACTATATCAAAATTCTGTCTTGTTCATGTTTGACAGAATAAAGCAGTCCAGCCAAAACAAGCTATTAACTTAGTAAGACGTTCTTTTAGTGAGTAGCAGTAGTCAGGACTAGAGATGGCCAAGGAAAAAATATTATCGCACAAAACTTAAAGCATTTCCATGATATACAACATTTCTTTATATTATGTTCTGGTAGTGGTACACACACTACTATCAAAATGACATATTCGTGTTGCTCGAAATACAATTAAACAAGACTAAATATGCCAACTTTCAATTGAAATAGGCTTTTGGTCCGTGTTTTTCAAGCACTGGTGATATCTATGATAAATCCTTAAGAGTATTTTGTATCACAATGACTATTTATCATTAATAAAATATTGATATTGCTCCCCTCTGCTCAGGGCAGGTTCATTTTAGCACTGTGATACTGTGCTGCATTTGAACATGTTGTTATATGAAATCCTAACAGAACCACCAAGTGCTTGCACAATGGTTTGCATTGAAAGGGCGACAGAGACTTTGGTAGTTTGTTTGTGGGCTTATAGTAGGGTTCCAATTTTTTTTCAAATAGATGTCTACAAGCCCCTCAAAGTCTCTTTGGTGCACATGTACAAGCTTATAAAACATTTTCCTGCTCTCTAAAAGCAGCATCACTCTTGTTTCAGGATCGTGGCATTTGAGTACTTCGCCGTCTGGGTTTGTTTACCCTTTTTTCCCAGTACTCCTCTGTCACAGTAACATGTGCCAGTTAAAAGCAAGTACAAGTTGAAAGCATTTTTAAAGGAAATATGTTAATGCTTGCTTAGCCCTGCTGTGCACTTAGGCTTTTGTGTAGGAGGTATTAGAGTCTTGCAGTGAGGCCTTCTCTGGAACACCTAGCTCCTGGCTGACATGCAGCAAAGCAAATGTAAATCAAGGTGGAGCGGCTTGGCAATGAGTCAAAGCCATTGAACTGGAGCTGTTGGGCCATTGTGATCATTCACAGTTCCACTTGTCCCTATGCCCTTCCTCTGACTGCAGCCCTTTTACCGTATTCAGTGCTAGTGCACTGCTCCCGCCTTTGACAAACAAAAACAAAACAAAGAAACAAATAAACCAGAATCATGCAGTCTATATGGAGTACAATGACGTACTCAGCTGGAAAGTTGGCTACTGTGGACAGGTGAATGAGCAGCATGGAGATCAACCATTATAAGTATTCACTGTTACAACATGGCCTTTTTAACTTTCGGAATGGTTGATATTACTTTGTTCAAAGGAATAGCAAGTTTTAAAAATATTTTTATTGCTGAACACTAGTGGTGCAACGGATCAAAAAAATCACAGTTCGGATCGAATCATGGTTTTAAGTCACAGATCGGATCAGTTTTGGGATCAGCCAAAAAAAAAAAGACGAGACAAATTAAACTTTTCATTTATTTAGGTATTTTTGCCACGCAATTATATAACGACAATATAGGGCATAATTATTTCCTTTAATGTGGACACAATCAAAAGCAACTTTATAATGCAGTTTAAGGTTTTATTGCTTCTTACTTTGAACATGGAGAATAAAATAAAACTGTCCACATCAAAAAAAGAAAGAAAGAAAGCAAAGCAGACGTCCGTTTTTTTTTTCTCTCTTTCTTTTCAAAAGCGCTCAGACGCTTGCGCTTCGGAAGTGTCTGTCGTTGCTAAGCAACCATCATCCGCGCTCTCCATTTCCTCCAACAAAAACCCCTTGCTGTAACTCTGCTACAGTTGTTTTTTTAACTTGATGTGGCGCAGATGCGCCTGAAAAAATCCTTGCTGGTCATGACTATCGCTTGACAGACTGACTAAGCGCACCATTCAGCGGAGCTTTTATTTTTCTTTCGGATCTTCAGATCACATGCCTGCCGAGCCGTGGAGAGGGATTGGTTCGGATCACGGATCAACAGTGATCCATTGCACCACTACTGAACACTGGTTCATGCACAATTCACATACACATACTAAAGTATTGGGATGCCTGACACAAACAGGGACTTTGCTGTATTCAAGCACATAGACATAAAGTTGATCTAACTTTACAGCTGTAATAGCATCCGCTCCTCTTGGAAGGTTTTCCACAAGATTTTGGAGTTTCTGTGTGATATTGTGGTAATTCATTCTGCAGAGCTTTGATAAGGTCAGGTGTTGGATGAGGAGGCCTGGCTCACAATCTCTGTTCATCCCACAGGTGTTGGATGGGGTTAAGGTCAGGGCTCTGTGTGGCCAGTTAAGTTCTTCCACACCAAACTCATCCAACCATGTCTTTATGGAGCTTGCTTTGTGCACAGGGACACAGTGCTGCTGGAATAGAAAAGCTTCTTCTCCAAACTTCTCAAAACACAAAGTTGGAAGCATGCCATTGTTCAAAATGTCTCTGTATACTAATGCATTAAGATTGTCCCTCACTGGAAGCGAGAAAGCTACCCCAAGCTCCTGACAGCTGTGACCCATTAGTTTTGTCCATGTAGTGTATTTTTATTACATTTTTATTTTGTGCATTTGTGCACTATTGTCTATTGACACGATTTTTCTTGAAATTAGCAGGCAGTAGTTGAAAACTGAACATTGAAAATTACATTGATATAAATGAATATATTCCAACATTTCTTCTGTCTATATATCCGTTTATCTCTTATTCATTATCATAATAGTTGAGCCTATGGAAAAGGGCATAATCCATGTGGGAGTCCGTGGGAACCTAGTGATTTTAAGCTTAAAAATAAAAAGGATTTTTTTGGAAAATGGTTTATAATATTTGATTTTCCCATTGAACTAAGTCTCTGTCAGAGGTCAAGCCCTGCATTACTTTGCATGGTCAAACTTACAGGTATTTTGCATTAATAACTGAAGCAAAAATGTCCATACTCATTAATGACCATCATATTTGATTAATGACTGTCTGTCCATGACATTCTTTGGGAATATCCTCTATATGAATTCATATGGGAATGATGTTGCAGTTGCAGAGTCGAGCACCTGTGAAAGTGGTTATATTTGGCCAGTATGGTTCATTAAAGACCTGGGGAAAAGGCAAATATATATGCTCAGAGCAGAACGCTTTATTGGTTCAGTGAGATAAAGTTTATAAGTGCAGAACAAGTTGGCTAGCCTGCAGAGCAGTGCTAAATCAGGGATATGTTTTTTACCAGTTTCACTGAGTCTAATGCAGTGGATATTGAAATGTATCATGTTTAGAAACTACATGAGGCTTAATATGTTTTAACAATACCTATTTGGTTTAAAAATAGTGTTAAAAAGAATTTAGTATGTTCATTGCAAGCTGGAATTATGACAGACATTTCTTCACAAATATTTTAATAATATTTAATTAAATCTTTTACACATTTATACTGCCCATTTTTCAGTGATGATTAAAGACCAAGTTATCTTTAAACAAACAAAAGTAGCTTATTTTCTCAATAAATGGTAAAGCACATTACTATGAATGAATGAACTACAGAAATCTGTTGTCAGATCAAAACTAGGACAAATGTCATTGAAGTAGTCACTAACCACTATTATACTTTTATACTATATAGCAGATGATATGTGAACAGATGCATTTCAGTATTTTGTAGAATAGTAGATGTTAGCAATGTTATGAGATTAGAGTTGTTTAGAGTAATGTTTAGAGTTTCTTGGCTTCTTTTTAATGGAAAAATGAGAAGGTACTTTGTATTAATTTTTAGTGGCCAAAATAAATTGGGCATTATAGATTTGTTCATGTATGACTGAAATGCTTGTTCATTAATTATAATTACGTTTGCTCTGAAGTAAACCAAGGCAATGCAGGTCTTGGCACCTCTTTAGCACCTGCTGGTGGACATTGATTTTGAAAAACATGCTCCCAGGCAGCATGAGATTTTGTGCTCAGCAGTACTTCGACTGTTTTCAAACACTTATTTATCACTATTTCAGAAATTAAGTGAAAAACTGATGATTTGAAAAAGTAAGCTTTTTTACATTAATAATGTAAAATATTTTTGGGGAAAATTGAGTCTTCATTTTTTATTTGCACAGATTCAGTTTAATTGATTGAGCTCTTCAGGTCCTTGTAGACTCTTTGAGAATTGAGAATGTGGATCTGTGCTACTTGGTTATGACAGAATTGCACTGTTCAAGATTTGTTCCAAATAAATATCTGTGATATCCAGAATCAGCAGATATGTCCTAGATATCTGAGGGGAGATGCTGTGTAGTTAAAAACCCTTTGCAACAGTCAAATGACTGCATGCTCAGTGCAAAATAGATAGCCTTAATTGATTATGTTGAATTAAATTTCAGAAATGTCACAATTATTTACTGAACTGGAATGGAACCATTGGAGGTTAAACTTACTTGAAAAATTGCTAAACCAGTGCAAGCACTACAGACGAGGTCCATGTGGAGCTCTCTGCTGGGGAGGGTATTTCTGTACAGATGATACCAGTTCAATAAATCCTAGAGTAACTTTAAAATTCAAAAACTGCTTTCAGGGAAGTGCATCAGTGATAATGCATGTATTTCCCTTTTGGGCCCTTAGATTAATTTAATCTGAATTCTGCTTTAGGCACAATACTTGCTACAATTGTCACTCTTCGTGTATGTCCTTATATGCATGTATACATTAGTGCTGTCTAGGGATTTTTTCACAAATGGCTAAATGAAGGCATTTGCATTAGCTGTGCATCTTGCTTCCAGCTACCAGTGTAGTTTATTTTTAGTCTTTATTCTCCAGAGCTGGTTTGTTACACTGTAGCCATACTATTCAGGTCTTGGAATATGAAGTGGTGACATATTTGCATTACCCATGCTTATGTAATGCATGCCTGCTCTTCCATTGAAAGACACTGCATCTATAAAGATTGCTGAATGCGTCAATAAAGGTAGCTTCTTGACTTGCATGCTAAGAATTGCATTCACAGAATATTTTTGAATAAAAAATCCATTTATATGTTAGTGGAACAATTTTATGGAAAGTTCGTAAAATGGTTTGTATCTTGAGCTATTGTTGGTTTTGGTTATTTATTGTATTTGGTGCTTTTTAAAAAGGATTCAGCTAAATCTGTGCAAATATATATGAAAAGAATATTCATGCTAAAAAAAATACATTCTCTGGTAAAGATGAAGACGCCGTTTCTCACTAGATAGATGCAGGAGTCTTATTAATCACAGCTCCACTGAAATCAAAAGTGCTTTCCAGCTACGTGTGCTCTAAATCAGGGCACATGCTGCCGCAGAGTGCAAAGTGCAAAGTCAGCAACATTAGCCGAGTCGCCCGAGGTTCTTTCAAGCGGCATCACTCAACAAGCACAACTGCCTGTTAATGCCTTTTGCTGTCGGAGCACTAATGAACAAGTTAAAGAACAACATTGTAACATTTAGAGTGTCCAAAAACAAACTGGCTCATTATTGCTTTATGATGTGGGCGGGGCTTCTGAGAAAATCCTTTCGCAGCAGGAGAAAATATCTTTACCTGTTGTTTTCTTTCCACTTTCTGAATAAATCTCTGCTTGAATCCCTTCTGGATGACCTGTTGACTGTGTTTGCTGATGCACTGCCTTTTTACACCCTCACTGCCCATGTCCATCTTGCTATTTTCCCATTCTCCATCAGCGTCCCCCCACTGTGCTCAGACCTTCATTTTTGACTCAGAAGAGATCATGTCTGCTGTGAAATTGTCATTCCATCCATATCAAGTCAGTGTTTTCCTTCTCTTTTCTTGCAGAGCAACACACCACAATCCCATGCCATCCTTTATTCAAAAGCGTGTCATCTCCCCTTGAAGTGGGCTCTCTGCATTATTAAAAGCACAGCCATTTAAATATTTTGCCTTGAATCACATTAATGCTAAAGGAAATGTCTGTGTGTGCACAAAGGCCTAAGCTTGTCACCACAAATTCATGGTTGCAGTCTTGCTGCTCAGAAAAGGATGTGGCCCAGGCTTTTTATAATGCATGCTAGAGGGCAGTAAACCTACTGTAGATGTTTGATTAACTTTTCAAATTATTGTCATGGGACATCCATTTCACTCCAAACACAGTGCCCATGAGAACAGTGCAGTAATTCTAATTTTATGCAGTAACAAAGGCAAATCATCTCAGACTCTCCCTGGGCATTTTTGAGAAGGTGGCCTGTCTGTGTTTGTTTTGCATGTCCATGTCTTTGTTATATGTCATACATGAAAAGACAGTGGTAACATGATGAGGCATTGTGGATTGTTTCACACTGTCCTCAGCTTTTATGCTATCCTTGTCTTCCAAGTGCAGGCAAATACAGCTGCCACTGTTCCTCAGCCCAGTCCTTGGGGTCCAACAGATGGTCCATATTTTTGTCTAACTTGGGTCTGGAAACATACTTCATGCAAGTTCACAAATGCAAATGCAAACATGTTTTTGAATACTGTCACGCAGTGCTATGCAATGCAACCATAGACCACATTCTGGCTTTTGCTGCAACAGGCACTATAATGATAGTTGAGCCTCACCATGCTGTCTTGAATAAAAGCTGTAAGTCTCATTAAAGGGAGGTGTGTGAGTCACTTTTTCTTCATTTAATCCATTCACTAAGTGAAGCAGGGAGTTGCCACCAGTGAGGGATATGGATAGTACCCTGCTCAAAGGTACCTCCAGTGTGCCACTAACAAGATTTAAACCCTCAACCTTCTTATTGCAGGGGCAACACTCTAACCACTAGGTCACCAGCTGCCCCAAACATTAACTCTCCTAGAAGACCAGTAGTTTGAAAAGTCACACACGCGCTTGCGGTCTCTCTCTCTTTCTCTCTCTCTCTCTCTCTCTCTCTCACACTCACACACACACACACACGCATGCATATATAAAGTTCTCTGTAACATTAACAGTCAACGTGACAAACAAAACAAAACAAAGGCTGATGCATTGAATTTTCTGGTGAATTTAAGTACAACTGCGAGTGGGAACAGTTTAAGCCGCGGACTCCCTGCAGAGCTACTGTTAGCCATGTTAGCTAGTGGAGCCACTTCAGATGCAGAACACCGGTATTGTTATTTTACTTTAACACTGACTTGCTGGTTCTGCAGGTCTCCGTGCTGTTTGTGTATCTAGAGTGAAATATATCCACACTCCCTGCTGCATGTCTCTGGTCTTGTGGTGTCGTGTTTAGATTCCTCTCGTGCCCCTTTTATGAAGGGACTATAATAATTGGTTAAACCAAGGAACGCATATCTGCGTAAGCCAATCAGAGGCAGAGATTGCATTGCGTACACAAGCAAGGGCAGAGACAGAGGGGAAAAAAAATACACGACTAGTCGACTTCTCTCCAGGGGCGTCGGCTTGTGCCTCTGTAATCGAGTATCAGAATCTTGGCTATCCCTTCTGATTGCATTCACTTCTGTATATCTTTTCATATCATCAAGCTAAATTATTCAATCAGCAGCAGAAGGCAGTTGCCTGCTCTGTATACCATGACAACCGTGAACCTTTTAAAACAGGAGCGCAATTTTAGTTCAATTTTGAAGCTGAGCCATTGTAAACTGATGGTTTCATCTGGGTATGTTTTGCAGTAACATAGTTTTGATTATTGCTTTCTCCTGCACATGACACAAAACAATGATTTCCTAGGTTTTTAAGTTCTTTCCAACACAGCAAGTGATGAGGGGAGACATTGAACTTTTGTACTTAGATCCAGGTGTTTGATCTTGTGAACTCAAACTCTCTGGCCAATAATAGCCTGGCCTACTTGTTATGCTGTTACCATGCAACCTAGATACAACTCACAACTAAGATCTTAGTCAAGCCAATTAAACAGGGTTGTCAATTAAACCTGGCTGATTACATTGTCTCATTTTTAACTGCGCGTCTTAGAGGACTGATGTGCACTTCAACAGATCAACTTGTTTAGAGCACAGTATTACACAGTACAAAGTGTGCAAAATACACTTAGAATTTTGGAAGTAAATAATATTAATATCACAAATTCTTCCAGTTAATACCCATTGTAGCTGGGTTAATACCCATTGTAGTATTTGGATGTTTGGGTTTCCCGTTAATATTATTTAGCTCAAGCTATGTTACAATTACTTCTGAGCAGTTTGTAACATGTCACATTTAAAAGGTCACAGCTTTTTCAATATTCAGCTTGCATTCTGTGCAGAATTATTTAGATGTCAGTAGTGTTCGGATGATGCTCTTCCCATTTCTTCCTCACCTCCGGAATCTTTCCTGAAAGCCCCAGAATTAATTAGTCTGGTGCAAGCATCCTGACAGCTACTGCGACGCCTCTATGCTGACATCTCATATTTATTTATTTATTCACATTTTTTAATATTGCCCTAAACATCCCCGGGCTCATCGCCCTGTGCTTCATAATGCACCCGGCTCCTTTGCTTAAATATTTCAGAAGTGGCTATTAAAAAATAAAAAGCTAGGTGACAAACGTTGCTGGCATGCTAATACCAATGCACTACAAATGAAACCTGCTTGTTAATCTGCTATGACTTAGTTTGCTTTTATTCGAGCACTGCTATGGCTTTTGATAACATAATAAAGTTTCTCCTTTTGCTGTGATCTCAGTGCAATAACTCCTGGTTAGTGTCTAGGCATGTGCCATTATGAACATTTCCCAGTAATTACCTAAGCTTTTATTATGGTTTTATCACGAAGTTATGAGGGAAAATTATGGATGAGATATACTGTAGTGTTCTGAATGTCATTGTTTTCGCAATAATTGTGGTTGTAGTGCTTGAATATTATGGGAGTTTCTGTCTTGATGTTTGTATAATGGTTCTGTTTTTAT
This sequence comes from Clupeocharax schoutedeni, assembly GCA_037974565.1. Classification (NCBI taxonomy): domain Eukaryota; kingdom Metazoa; phylum Chordata; class Actinopteri; order Characiformes; family Alestidae; genus Clupeocharax; species Clupeocharax schoutedeni. Next base: position 10,862,023 of record JBBPDH010000136.1, read on the forward strand.
TATTGGAATCCTAGAATAAAACAGAAACATCAAATAAAACATGGGATCACAAACTGAAACTGAAAAGACATTTGTGTTTCAGAGTGTGTTGAGTACTTTAGTATACTTTTTTATTGAATATCCTTCTGTTTGTTAGCATCACACAAAGATGTTTTTTTGTTCCTTTGCAATAAAAATAGCTACAAAGCAGTAGTTATTTTAGTGCTTGTGGCTATAAGAAATCTATATAAAACAGCAATCAGAAGCTTTCATTGTGTTGACACACAAGACAAACTGATCATTGTTTGTGACAACAGCATGTTAAATTGCTTCTAGTTTTAGTCACTGATTCACCATTGAGTAACCAAAAAAAAGAAGGGAGATGGGACTGAATGATCTCAAGGTTCAAATTACATGCGAATGTGCTGGGTATATTTTTTTATCCAAACCATGTCAGTGTAAGAGAGTGACAACAATTTTAGCAGAGCTTAAATGCAACAAGCATATTTTTTTTTTTACTAAATAAAAAAAGAATCTTATTCATTAATATTAACCTGATGAATAAATCCAATTATACATTAGGTTTTACTTACAAGAATAGATAATATGCATAACTATTGGTTCGGAAGCATGCACTTCTAGTATACATTCATAGGACCTATTAGGGCTGCACGATTATGGTCAAAATGAAAATCGTGATTATTTTGATCAATATTGAAATCACGATTATTAACCACGATTATTTATTATTTTAGATAAAACACATTTTATCTAAAATAAACAAACTGTAAGTGAACAAGTCTTTCTGTTCAAAATTAAATCTCAAAAATGAAAAATAAAATAAACTTTACCACACACACACACACACACACACACACACACACACACACACACACACACACACACACACACACACACACACA
>JBBPDH010000136.1:10888333-10905297 GCA_037974565.1 Clupeocharax schoutedeni
GTCGTTATTTGTATAGATATCCAACTTCATATTGAGATCTGATGTATCTAATGTGTTTCTTTAAAGTGTTCCTTTAAGTTTTGTGAGCAGTATATCTATTACATTGACCTTAATTTTCCCTAACGCATCATTTCTCCCCCAACATCTAGTCCTAAACCTTGCCCTGGTCCAAATCCTATCCTCAACTGTGTTTCACTAGACAGTTTGCAAACCTTTGAAACAAAGAGGGCAATACTGAACCATCCAGATAATTGTGTAAGTGTAGGTTTTTAGATAGTTTACTGATTTTTCACATTTATGTTATTCTCTGTGTCTTTTATTTGTATTAGATTTATGGAATGGCAGTATTTGTGTTTTGTTTTTATGTGTTTCACTTTGCTTTCTTTTAGTTTTAGGGCCTGTTGTCAAGGGGCTATTATTGTTGTAAACTATCTCTTTGTTATCAACACACTCCAGTGTTGCACCATAAAGCTTGGTGGTTTGCCCTTGATCTCCACACCACAGAGGTGCAGTGTCTACAGGCATTTGTTCCATCCAGGCACAATGCCAGCCGATCCCACAAATGGGCTCTCCCCTACGATAAAGAAAGCAAGTTAATTAATTGTGGTGTATTACTGGAACATAGACAGTCATTGACCAACATGTTGGGTCATCCTAATGCCTGTTGTTGATGCTGAATTCATAAAAACTCATAACATTTTTTTTACAGCTACTACAAAGAAAGTGTGTGTGTGTGTGTGTTTAAATACAGGTTACATTTTTATTATGTGTCAAAAACAACAGTGATTGAACTTTTCAGGGGTATACAGAATTTACCCAATGTAGAAAATCACATTTAAAATACTGGGAAATTATAGTTATTTTGTAAACAAGCAACCTGTTTGAAAACACCAACAAAATCAACAAAAGTAAAGGTGTCAGAAAAATGTCTTTTTGTGAGGCCTTAGAAGAACCAGTTTCAATGGATGATTCATAACAAAACCTTTGTTATTAACACATTTGTGTGAGTAGAACTTTTAAAAGTACACAGAATGTCTGTAAAATGTAAACCTTTACCAGTGGCAGGGTGTGAATGTCAGACTTTTGATTCATTCGGTCACATCTTGGTCAAAAACACCTCTAAGAGAATGCAGATATCTGCTATGCTAGCATCAATGTGGTGTTATTGTAGTATTTCATTAAGAAAAGTAATGTCATTGGACAGGAACTTTTGTTGTTTTGTTTTTGTCCATTATAGATAGAACATAGACATTCACAAAGAACACAGCAAAAATTTGTCTCACCCACTGGAAATCAAAATGAGATATGTTTATGTTTCTGTCCATCCTAAATATGCTGTGGAAAATCTGACACCGACTTGAGACAGCTGTATCTGCCTAGATACTACATAAAGAAAAACTCCTGATTAGTTTATTTTCCTCTGGGTTAGCTTTTGCCACTCTAATTCTCACCAAAGGTTTTCTAATTAGATTAGTGTCTCAGTACCTGTATGGGCTTAATACACATATGATTCTGTTGAATGAAAAATTAATTTAAAATTACTGACATGTATTCTTTCAGTTCCTGGAAAGTTTCCTTATACCTTTAAAAGGATTGATCTCATATGTCATTGTGTGCCACCATACTAGTTGTTGAAAAGCTTCAGAAAATCCTCAGTGATTTTTTTTTTAAGTTATCCAAAAGTTTTTTGTCGAATGCAGACAGTCGTAGTCATCTGTGGGTGTCTACAGCTGATATTGTAGAAAGTGCCGACTCATTTTTTGAAATGGAAAATGTCTGAGACTATAGAATATATAATAAAACAAACTCTGGTTTAAGAAGTACACCAGGCGTACACAGAATGATTTTTCCTTGAGTTTCGAGAAATGTGGGTTTCAGTATGAAGAATGACTCCTACTTTTCTTTTTCCTGTTTTTGTAGCTCGACTTTAAAAGATGAGTGTTTCTTGACAGGTCCCTGCAAACGGCATATAATATTAGGGAGCAGCATCTATTCTGCAATAGCCTATATTTAAGGCCCCCAGCTTAAACTGTGTTCCAGAGCCCTCATGCCTGTTTTGATTTTAAACACCCGATTGACTTTGCAGAATATCAAAGTTTATTGTATTAGTGAGCTTTGAGAGCTTTAATCCTGTAATTGCTATCCTGTGTCCCCAGAGAACAGGCTGCTTATTATAACTATACAAACAAAGTAGGGTTTTTTTCCTGAGAGCTCCCCATTGTGAAATTTTCTCCCATTCAACAGTGAAATGCCTCTGCTTTAAATCTCTTTTAAAGACATGTCTGATAAGTATGAATACACTTTCATTATTATACACTGTACCACTTGAATTGCATTATCTTGGAGGGCTGGGAGACTTTTATTGGGGGAAAAAAATGACTGAAGTCCTATGACTGAATGTTGCAATCTGTACTGCCAGTAAAGGCGAAAGTACTTTTAAAAGATGAGTTTCCACTTATTCAGTGCACAAAGCAATTTCACCCACTCCAGAGCCAGCATAGACTCTGTCTCCTGCAATCAGTCTGAAACAGATGCCACCAGAGAAGCGTTCTGAATGGGCCCCTTCCATGTCTCTCTCGCTCCAATCAAACCTTAAATGGTTGAGGCAGCCATATAGCTCCCTGCCCCCACCCCCACCTTGTATATCTGCCGTCAGTTGGGAGCCCATTGCACTCGGCACATTTAGCATTCCCAACCAAGTATTTTTCAGAGAGAGAGAGAGAGAGACAGAGAATGAGAGAGAGAGAGAGAAATCTCATCATGGAAATAAACGGGTACATTTTGTGAAATGTAATTACCAGATTAAAAGGAGGAGTATGCAGACTATGAACAAAGTGGCATGAGAAGCAGGGGTGTAATGGCTTTTTTGTGCTTGTGTTTCATGTTCTCCAAGCTGAGGATCAAAGTGTTTTCCTCCTCTTAAAAGGAGGATCTTAGTAATTTTATTCTGAGCAAGGAGCACTCAATCCTGACAGCAGAAATAAAAATGACACATTGGAGGCTTCCCATATTACCGATCCTAATTGATTGAGCCATTATATCCACAAATCACAGTGGGTGTTGTGGATATTGCTCTGTAAAACTTATGAAGTAGCTTTTCTATGGCAGTACAGGTAAATTGGAAACTCTATTCTTTTTGTGTCAGCACTGTTTTAACTTCAGAAGTGGGATTGTTCCAGCATTGATGGTAAATTGAGTCCATTCTTTATGTGACATTTAGCCCTAAATATGCCTGGTCCTCAGGGACCCTGAGGTTAGTCCATATTTTCGCTTGATCCAAACTCCTTAAACAGGACAGAGGAAGATTGTAGCCTGTCTGGGATTTTCTAAGGAGCAGAAACTTGGGCAACTCTGCTCCACTGTAGCGCCTTTTTGATGTTTAAAGAACCTGGGCTAGCAGCAAAAGTGTAAAGCCAAACCAAGAGCCAATTAGGAGGCTTTGTTTTAAAAAGTGTGTACACATGCCTATTAGGATATAAATGCTTATATCCAAAATGTAAAACACTTGAGGTGAGAAATTTGATAGAGGAACACTCAACCAAATCTCCCATTGGAGTCCCTCATTTTCTCCCTTGTTTCTTTTTACCCCAACTGACAACCCAGACTTTGATCCGGCCAGCGTAGTGACTGTTAAAGTATGAGTCTGAGCTGATTGGGGACTGGAGGTTTGCAGAGAAGTGAGGAGTCAGCTGAATGCTTTCGGCCAAATGTGTACAGTGTCCAAGTGATTTAGGATCTGCTGCTTGCTCCTCTAACTAGATAGAGCAAGCACGAAACAGACAGAGTGACAGAAAGAGAAGGGGAGACTCAATAAGGAGACAGGTTCTTTTTCATCTGAATAACTCTCATTTGTTCACTGTAATTTAGTGATTCAGTGAAGTCAGAGGAGGTAGGGTTTTGGTTTTTTTTGAGTGTTGGTTATTCTAAAGGTTTGTTCTCCTTCCGGTAAAGGCTTACGCATTAGCTATTTTCTGACTGTTTCTACTGTGAAAAATGTTTCAAAGGAATATTAATTTTCCCCCAAAGTCTAAGTTCCACCTTCCATGCAATAACAAATGACCCTGTAATTAGAGATACTGGCTCACAAACTGTGTCAAACCTCGATTTCCTGTTAGTCCAGTGTTCAGAGCTGGCAACATCTGGTGAGTTTGAATTTAGCCAGATATATGTTCACTTAACCCCTGAAGTTTTCACAAAACCTTGTCGAGTGTTTGAATGGCATTTACAAAATATAATTTATTCATCAAATTTATGACAGAGTGGCAAGAAGGTCTTGAGTTGGATTTCCAGGCCGGATTGGCATGTCTTTGGACTATTTTTGTTTTTGGGGGAATTTGTGTGTGATGCCATTTTATAACCCAGTGGTGGTTATTATTATGTTTAAATTATGTTTAAATTACAATAACAAATCTCAGCATGTCCTCTAAAACCTTGTGCAATGCAAACTAAGGGAACTTACATATAAGGAGTTATTTTGTCTTATGAAAACAGTATATTGTTTGTTGTGCTGTGGCGTGGATCTATACCTCACCATAATGTTATTGAGACTGTCGTAAATGGTAGTGTCTCAAAACCCCGGGCACAAAGCTCAGAGGGAGTAGGAAAACAGTACTGACTTAAAAATAAATGTCTGCAGAAAATTGCAGAATTTTTATTACATCTTTGCCAATTTTGTCTGGTTGCTTCAGTTAAACTGTGTTCCTGAATCAGCACAGTGCCTTAAAGCCTGCCTACCTTTGCCTTGTTTTGCATCTGATGTGCAACATCCTAAAATAGACCATAGTGTAGGCAGAAATGCAGGGTGGCTGTTAGCGAAGGGAAGAAGATGCAAAGCAGGAAGTGGGAAGCAGCGATGCCGGAGGTGCTGGTGGAGGATGTTAAGAAAAGAGGGCAAGTTGGACAAGGGGAGCAACATATTAATTTTAATTGGCAGAGCCGGTGTGTAAAATGCCACAGAGAGAAAAGTCCTCGAGGATGAGCCTCTATTCTGTGACGCACTCACAGACTTCAAGCTGTTCAAAGGGTCAAGACAGCTGCTGAAGAGTCATGTAGATGCTTTGTCAAGTGGAGTTGTGTTTTGAAAAACAAGCGTTAAAATGCCTGATTGGTATCATTGGTTTTAATTCATGTGCATTTAATTTGGTAATTGATGTCTTCCAAGTCATGTTGGTTATCCAAATATTTAAAGAAGAGGAAATTATTCATACAGCAGTAACAATTAGGTCAAAGAAGGGTTTAAATGAAATTCGTGGAGGTACTTACGTAAGCCATTCTCTAAAGTTCTCTGAAACTTGTGATAAGTCTAAAGGTTAATGATATTAAAGGCAAATCTAGGGAATATCCTGAGGATATTATGCATAAGCTTATAGAAATATTTCAGCTACACTGCGAGTGTATTATCATAACCAAAGGCAATCCTGTCCACTCTGTCCTGTTGCAGCCAACACACACTTCCCAACTTATGAATCTCTCAGTGTCTTGCGTGCCACTGATTAAATTTTCCTCAGAGATTTAAGCAGCAGCCCTGCTGTGCTCCCTCAGACCTCTTGGCAGCTCTCACTCACAGCTGCATGTTTTTGTAGTAGTGCAGATTTTGACACTGGGTCTGAATATACATGCTTACACATGATGTCGTAATACTGCTTTGCAAAGCGAATTATGTTTGGGCAGTTTCAAGGCTGCACAGAATTGTGTAACATCATGACTTCTTGAGCTGTGTGTGCCGGAATCAACATCGGTGATTATTTCAGTCCATTCTTGACTTTTAGCTTGGGGTCAGTGTTTGATTATTCACACCTCTCAATAGGAGGATCAAACATATCCCATTGATGTGAGATACATCATGCTACTCTGTTTTGCTTACAGTGTAACATTGAAAACTTACTTCAATACTAGTATATCACCCTACAAGCTTTGGTCATGAATAATAGCAAGTTGGCTTGCCGTTTCGCCAGTTACTTTGCATGTGCATGTCTCAGAAATTGACACAAACAGGTTTTATACCACACTCTTTAGCTTCTGCATTCACAGTGGTCTGTGAAAGTGCCTGTCACTTTTGATTGTGTGGCAGATAGTTTACACCTGAGGCTTTGGTAAATCCTATAATTGTGATTTGTTGTGGTCGGTTTCTATCAGACCTCATATTCAATCAATTATATGCTCTGGTCATAATGTTACGGTCTCACAAACCCTGTGTAGAACTTTTGTCAAATTGTCATTGTCTCATATTATGCACTGCAGCTGCAGATGTTGCTAGCCATATCTTTGGCCTTTTTTCTGTTGTAAGAGGCTTTCATTTTCAAGTCTCATCCTTGGATCAGCAAGCCTGCACAATATTTGAGCAGATCATGCTGTTTGATTGGGTCTCAATGGGAGCGATTCCAGACACCACACTTGTTCTGGAAGAGAGACATTTCTTGGCTTGGTCTCAGGCATGTACTTGAGAGTTTTATTATTCCTGCCACAATACATGTCTAGCTGCGGCTGGAGATTATAACTGTAGTCCGGTCTTGCTTGTTTTATTCTTCAGAGGGAGCAAGGAGAAGATACTTTTCCGTATTGTCACTGTTCTAACAGTCTCTGAAATAGTTTAGAATAGTTAGTACAGTTAGTACAGTTTAGAATAAACGCAAATAAACAGCCGAGCAGTAAAACGTGTGTGAGTGAGCTGATCATATAAATGCTACTTCTTGATTTTTGCTTCTACATTTCTCTGCAATGCCTCTGCAGTTGCATGGATTTGTAAAAAATGTAATAGCAGCATTGTAGCAATGTTCTTTGTGCCAAATCAGGAATTCAATGGCAGCCACAAGTTCCAAGTAAAGTGAATATTTGTCACAGAACTTACAGCAGAGCTCATGGTGTGAACAGTGTGAAATTTGTCCTCGGCATGTAATAATAGTGGGCCTGGAAACACACTAACACTTAAAATCACTATTTACTGAATTAATGTTATTTGTATTTTATTCTAAGTATTTTAGAATATATTCCAGGATGGTACATAAGATGTGCTATACTGAAACTGCATTGTTCTGTTCTCTCCCTCCAGGTTAACAGGTTTCCAAATCCCACCTCCAGTCACAAGCACAGGGTCGGTGTTCTCCCTGCGGCTCACCAGTGACTTTGCCGTCAGTGCCCACGGCTTCAAAATCTATTATGAAGGTAAGGAGACTCTGTGCACTGTTCTTGGTCCACTGCTTTGCACTTTGTTGGCTTCACCTCGTATCTAATAAAGACCACTGCATGCACATTAAATGGGAGCCGGGGCTTCTCTGCAAGTCAGAGGGCTCTCTACAAATTTTGCAGATCGTAATCATGGTTATTGGAGCTTGATGAAGAGCTGCTCTCCCCTGAAAGACCTCATTCTTTTCCATCATTACTGATCAAATTACAGGACAGAGCCCTATCCTGGAGCTAGAATATTCCTGTCATCAGACAGACACATCCTCAGCCTGGAAAACAACTTAAGTTTCTTCTCATTATGTGAATGGATGCCCTAAATAACGGATAGTGGTTTCCCCAACTTTTAAAGTCATAACTATATTCTTTCTTGAGGCTGCTCTCTACAAACATGTTTGGCTTGGTCTTTTTCAAGATTTGCAAGCCATTATATTGGCGTAAACAGCAGAACAGATACAGAGTGCAAATACCTGAACTGCTTTATTGTCTGTTTATGAGTCTACAGTGCTGCTGTGCTTGTCTGAAGAATCACTTACTTTCCAGTGTTTTATGAAATTCTGTTTGTTAAAAAAAGACAAAGACAAAAAGCACTAAGCACAACTTCAGACTTTTAATTGTGTTTTTGACACTTTTCATACGCTATAAGATGAGACTGTCAGCAGCATTTCTTATTTACTCTTTTTTTCTGTTTGTCAGCCTGAAACGAGGCCAGTTATCTACAGAAGTTGATGTTGCATATCTGAATATACGCTTAACCTCAATATATTCACACTCATCATTCAGCCCACGCAGCAGTGTTCCCTGCCTGCCCTGATCGTTAGTCTTCCTAGCAAAGCTCCTGTCTCCTCCAGCCGCTGCAGGCCTGACTCTGAACCATTCTGCTTCAGCTTTACATTACAGAATACACAGGTAAATTGCCTTTCTATGCATTAGCTAATATTTTTCAAGTTAAGTTCACTATCAGTCAGAGATGGGGATTCGAATCATTTACCTGAACTTGAGTCTCGTTAGAACTGCATGTTTACTGACTTACAACCAACTTGACTGCTTTCAGGTTTGGTATTAGTTCAGATGGTTCTTTTATAACAATCTTTCATTGTATATGGTAGGATTGGCTAGGATACTAGCCCTAGTTAATAGTTTTGTGAGTGAATCTGTATAGCCAGGGTTGCCATAGATAAAAGCTCATAATTAAGGGGATAGTACTCGCTATACATTTTGCATTAATAAGATTTAGATCATTTATAAAAGTTTTATTTAATTCCTAACAACAAATTTAACCTTAACCTAAGTTCATGACTAAACACTCACTCTAAATCATAGCTCAGGGACAGGACACTACTCTGAATAGTGCCTCAGAGATTCGGGACTTCTCTCTGAATAGAACCTAAGAGACTCGGGATTTCACTCTGTAAAGTACCTCAGAGACTCATGACTTCACTCTGACCCGTTCCTCAGAGACTGGGGATTTTTCTTTGACTTGTATCTCAGAGACTCTTGACTTTGCTCTGACTTGTCCTTCAGAGAATTAGGACTTGACTTGAACTTGCACCTGAAGACTGGACTTGCACCTGATTTTGCTTTCGTCATGGCTCACTTTCCCTGTTTGGAAGGTCTCTAAAAAGGTCTCACAGTGAGGTTAACTATGGAGTCTCCATTTTGTCACGGCATTTCTGTTAAAAGCGAATGTTAGTTGGGCAAATAGAACCGAACTGGACTGGGGTTTTATAACTCTAAAACCGCAGGCAGATTGAACATGAATAAAATTTGCCTGATGAACAAAGGCAGTTCCCTCGAATGAGACAGGATATAAGATTGTGAAAAAGATATCACTTCCCGTAGTGTTTAATATTGCTTTGCAGTGAATTCATCACTGAGCATTAACTCTTTATAACCTCAGAAGCATCAGTCAATTGAAAGGCGTCCTGTGATATGGTGAAATGGAAAACCTGCTCTTCAGTCAACATGATGGTGCATATCTCTCACAGTTGTGAAAAAATTAAATACCTCGATATACTTAATGGTCAAATGTATTGGGACGCCTTACCATTACCAACAGCGACTTTAATGACATTGCGTTAAAATACATAGACTTTAATATGGAGTGGGTCCCCACTTTGCAGCTATAAGAGCTTCAACTTTTCTTTGAAGGCTTTCTACTAGATTTTGGAGTTTTTGTGTGAATTTGTGCACATTCATTCTGTAGAACTCTCATGAGATCAGGCACTGACAAGAAGGCCCAAAGGTGTGGGATAGGGTTGAGGTCAGGACTCTGTGAGGGCCAGTCAAGTTCTTGCACAATGAATTCATCCAACCATGCCTTCATACTAGGGCTCAGTCATAATAGAACAAAAAAGGGTCTTCACCAAATTGGCATGGCATTGTCAAAAATGTCTTGGTATGGTGAAGCATTAAGATTACTTTTAACGAAAAGGGACATCTGAATTAAAAGATACGCTCCATAATTAAGAGGTATGTCCCAGTACGTTTATATATGTAGATTACATTTCTGTTTTTTAAAATATACATTCCCTCATGTCAGTCCAGGACTGCTTGTTATATTCACCTCAATGGACAAATGTGCGAAATTGTGATTTCAAATTAACTTGCATATTAGTAGTATTCTTAAGAAATGCTGCTGACAGTAGTAGGAATGTGCTTTTATGGTTGTTAGACATAATCATCTAGCACTCTACCGTTCTTTTACGGGATCACTCTATGCTTTTTGCATCCTAATGAAGGCAATTAAATACACAGAAGGGTTTCTGAATCATTTTACAGTGGATTTCACAACATAATGTTTGTTGTGTTTTTAACAACAGCTTTGATCATGGTTTAGCCAATTAGATTTTAGAAGGGCAACTATCCATTTTTGTAATTGTTGCTTTGGTTCTGTAAACCAGAACATTAGATTTAAAATAAAATGCAGAATTTAATTCAGGTCCTGACACCTTTATAGAAAACACAAACACTCATGTATAACTTTATGGTCATTGCTTTTTAAATCCAATGGATTTGCACACAAAAGCTAAACAAAAAGTAATCTCTGTCCAATGAATTACCAACTATACCACAAATATTCTTAGAAATTTGACTTCTAAAATTATTTATTGTAAACCTTTGAATGTAATACGTTTGAAGGATGATTTAACTGATCTGCAGTGGCTTATAACCATTTTTGGCCAGGAGTGCAAAATGCAGCGAGGAAACAGGCAGATTAAAAAAATAGCACTGGCCAGAGAATTACTCTGGGCTGCATCCTGCAGGTGCGGTTATTTCTTATTTAGGCTATGACCCGCAGTGGGGTTATCATGAAGCTGTGGAAGTATAACGAATGTTGATTTCCAAGACAGTTCTTCATCACCAAGGAAACCAGTCGCTGAACTGGAGTCAGCATTTTTTTCTTCAATCCCCTCCTGCTGTAAATAAATGTGCCTTAAGCCATTGTTCTCTTGGGGGCCAGCACAGGTGAAATATTGTGTTCAGAATGCACATGCTCAACAGGAAAAGCTCCAGAAAAATCTGCATGCCTGGCATGTGTGATTTGTCACAGAGCTGGAAGAGGATGGGACTGTTGTAGAGGGCCCTCTCATGTGCATGTGCAACCAGGTAGACTTGCGTATGAGAAAACGATCTGCCCTGAAATTTGTTGCAAGATGCACACTATCCTCATTCAAAATGGATGGCCAACTGAAACTGAGGAATGTTTGCTAGCAACATTATTTAAGACCCTTCACCCCCCTGACACTAACTTTTCTCCCCCTTGCCCTACAAGTTACTGCTACAAGTCACTGAAACCCAAAAAGCTTTTATCCCCAGGCAGTCAACCCTCCTCCCCTTTCCCCAATTCAAGACACTGAGCGATATCCACTTACATGACTGTGCAATATAACTATTTATATAATGTCTGTTCTTAGAGCAGGTCTCTGACATTTATACAGACTCCAACTTTGCACCTTGTTATTGTACATTGGCTGACTACGGCTACTTTTCATATTGTATAAAGGGTTTTATTTCCTCTCTGTGTATTGTTTACATTTTACATTTAAAGTTCTCGATTTATTCTGCCACGAAGAGCAATACAGACAGTGACAATAAAGACTATTCTCTTCTATAAATAAGAGTTGAAATCAGCATATGACAACACTCAATTCATGCTAGAAAAATCTCATCAGCTCAATGACTGAATCTTTCATAAGATTGTTTTCAGGGCCATGGGAGTGAATAAAAAAAGTAGTTGCAACAATTGCTACAAAGCTTAACAGTGAAAGATGTCAAAAGATTGTGTGTATATTAGAAAATCTCATTTTCCTTCTTGCAAACATTAGCATTTATGGGTTTTTATACATAAAGGCAAGGTTGTAAAGATGTAACCATGTACATCAGCAAAGAGAGGGCAGATTTGCCAGGATATTCTTGATTTCAGAAGAAATATACGGCTAAAACTTGTAAATTGTTATGATTGACAATACAAATGCCCATGAATCAACATACACTTAATGGACAAAAGTAATGGACATTAATGGCACTCCATTCAAATACATAGACTTTCATATGCAGATGCTATAGTGCTCTGGAAGGTTTTTCTGTAACAAACTTGAAACGGTGTAACTGCGTTTAAAGGGAACACACCTTAAAAAGCACCTTATTTCTTTAAAATGTTTACAAACCAAATGTTACTGCACTTTTGTTCATATGTATATATACACACATACACATATGTGTGTGTGTATGTGTGTGTATATATTATTGGGCTTCACAACTGCCACAGGGAGAAGCAAAACAGAGCACCAAGGCTCAAATATGCTTCAATAAAAGGGGGCTTTGTCTCTTTTGCTCATGGCATTTAATTAACTCATGGCTGCTTCCAAGCACGTTTGACTTAATCAGGGACATTCGCACTATTGCCAAAGCTTCCAGGAAGCCATCATCATGTGCCTACAGACTGCATTTCCCTTTCATTTTGTTGGTGTCCTGTTTTGCCCACAATCCTTAATAACCTCACTAAACTCTATTAGCATTATTATGCTTATTCTGAACACCTTTTTCTGCCTTTATGTCCAGATATGTTTCCTGCTAGAGAAAACCTGTGAAGAATATTTACTCTTTAATAAGAATGTTTTAACTCAACTTTCTTAGGACTGGAGTCTGTGTGATGAGTCTATTGTGACTGACAGCTAACTGTCTCTCTTACTTTGCTGTGATTAACTATGGGCTAATGGGAAAATGTTCAGTAACTCAAAGTGTAGCTGGCCATCTGCAGCTGTTGCTATTTCAGGAATTGGTTATTTGATATGAAGGCTGTGTCTGAGTATTCTGATGATGACTGGCAGTTGGATGTTTTTAATGGTGTTGGAAGTGTCATACTTAGGTAAGCTCTGAATATAGTTTGTTGACGTGAACTTGGTTCCCGTGTCCTATAAATACTGTGAAAGCCATTAAAAGTGAATATAATTAGATACTCCGTAAAAAGACAAAACAGTGCATGCTTCTGATAAAAGACTCTACTAGACCGAATAGCTTCTTCAAGGTTAGTATTGATTTAAATTCGATTCACCCGACAGAGAGCACCATTCAGATATACAAGGTAGTACCGTCAAAGGAAAAGCTTTAAGATAAAAATTCTTAGAATACTTAAGCATTTTCTCATTAACACAGTTTACACTAAGCCATATTCCTTATACACTCAGAGATGCATGCCAGCCAGGCTACTGTGCTGTGACGAATTATGATAAGAAGAACGAGACAGATAAGTAAACACCATGGGATTCAGCCTAGAACTCTCAAATGAATTGCGGAATAATCAGACGTGAGCTACTGTGTTTTTGAATGCTGTCGGAGGAAACGTAAGTTCGGCTACAATTAAGAACCCTCAGGTTTTCCAGATGCTGTAGCCAGAATACATAAAAACATATTTTTGAAAATATAAATCAAGTTTTTTATGAAATAAATCAAACTACAATTTCTTTTAAAATCTGTGAGCTTAAGTTGTTTAGGTAAAAAAAGTTCAGTTGAATATCTTTTAAATTGTTAGTCAAATGTCACAGCTTACAAGTACATGTGGAACTGTGTCCATCACAGTAACACTTACTGCCTAGTAAATTATTTTTCTGCTTGCTCAATAGAATGGTCTTGTGTATTAAAGACTGTAGTGGAGCTTATATTAAAGAGTGGAGCTTGTTCATTAAAATGTATAGTTATATAAATTTGCATCTTACTGTCAATTTTTACTCCGTCATTTAGGGTAAAACCAACTGCTGCATGTTAATTATAACATGTGAACCTTGAAGGCAAGGATATACCATTTGCTAATGAAGTGAGTGGGGAATTTTCTTTCTTTATTTTTATTATTTATTAATTTCACAAATTTTTAAAACGAAAAAGTCAAAAGAATTTGATTAGTTGCAGTTATTGCGAATGGTGCATTCATTTACCACTACATTCTACATATTTCCACTGATTATATATCTTTATAATATTCTGTATTTACTAAACTGGTGAACATAATGCTTACTCTTAACCAGACCCATGTGCTTTTTTTTATATGCATGATAAGTTTTGAGAAGTTTTTGAGAAGTTTTTGTACTTCTGTTTCTATTTTCAGCTGTATTATCTAATGGGGCAAAACTAACACATTGTGCCAGAACTGTTTACAGTCATCAATTTTATTCATTCAAGTTTGAGTCTATTTTTTTGTCTTGCTTTATATTGTCAGTATGTTGAACTGTGAGCCCTGAACTGCCAGTCAAGGCAAACTGTGACCTCTAGCCTAAAATCACCACAGCAGTTTATTCTAAAAATTTCTGAGGAATGCTATGAGGCAAATCCTGACAGTGCCAGAGGGGGTCAGAATATTCTCAGCAACTATGATATTGTGGCATATGAAAATCTGTCAGGGAAAATTAGAAAGCTCGTTAACTATAGAAACTAGCTTTTCTGCTTAAGCAGTTCAAGTAATCTAGTAAAATAAGTATTTGTAATATAGAAAATGTTGCTCAGCCATGACACAGTAAACTGCCACTAAGTGCAGTTCTAAAAGGCTTTTTAGATGACAATTGCCAGCCTTCTCCAAGTCCTCTTGATTGGTGCTTTATGTGCTGTGTAGCCACTTTTAAAGGCAATTTACAGATGTGCAGATGAATATTATGCTATTATAGAATTAAATATGTAATAGTTAATTTTCTGCTCCCAGGTACAACAGTTTAATGTCTCGGCGCAGCTCTAAAAACTTCATGGATAAGCCTCCTCAGCCATTCGGATCTTAAGGCCTAGAGCTGACACTGATGTGTCTTACGGAATTAATTAAACATGCACATGCTAATTGCTGCCATTGAATAAGGATCGTTTGCCCTGAGGGGGCAAAATTAGATGCACAGTACAATTGAAAATCTTTACTTGTCTGACTTTGTGCATTTGAAAAGTCACATGTCACTGATTACTTGACTGTTAAGAAGACCGTTTGACCTCTAGACTGAGGACATGTGGGGAAAAAATGAAATGTTGATAGGATGAGCTATTTAATCAATCCAGCCAAAGATGACAAGAATGTCAAAGTGACAGGGTTATATTCCATAGGTGTGCAGAGAATCATATTAGGTGTTAATTAATATCATTATATTGAACAACATGCTGTATGTCCTACAGTCCTAGCTTATTTCTGATGCTCTTTTGATGTCAACATAGATCATTGCATAGGACTTTAATGAATCATCATTCCTGACTGTATTGTAGTAAGCCAATGATTTAGCTGCAATAAAAAATGTTGATTTATTATGGTTAAAGTTTCAAAACCTATTATAAAAAGTGCACACAGTCCATTATATGGAAACTGTGTTGCCAAAACAGCTTTTGACCTCATCATACTTGTGATGTCACAGTCGTATACACATTTGGGTGTGAATGCTCAGTCGACATTAAGCAGATTAGCTGCCCATTCACAATGAGGTAATGTTTTTTTTTTTATTTTCACATATTACAAGGCAGTCAATGAGAATATACATTTACATGTATCACAAATTGTGTATTTAAGGAACCATAAGTGTTTGGAAAATGTCAAAGTAAAAATAAGTTAAAATTGATTTTGGTGCATGGAGCCATGCAAGCATTACACATGATCTTCGAGAGGGGGAAAAAAACCAAAACATTTTAATATGGGTCCTTTAATGGTTAGCAAAAATGGATGCATTATCCAATTTGTGTTTACAGAGGTCTCTGACCTTCTGCCCACTTCATGTTCTGTAATTATGCAGGTCACCTAAGCAGTGCACTGCATTACAGCAGTCTTCAACTTCACTGCCTGTGGTCTAGAAACTTCGTGCTCCATATTTCATGGCTGTATAAAAACTACCTGGCCCTTTTCCAGGCCATTAATCTAGCCTTCCTCATTAGCACAGATTATGCTTGTTGACCAGTTTCCCTCCGGGCTTCCTCCACCCCTTTGCCCGATGAGTACAGACCTCCTCACTCGGAGTTGTGGATACAGTAGAATGTGACTCCACTCATCAGACACTGTGAATTCCATTCTTTATCTGAGAGCCATGCCAACACCTGAGAGCACACTCGCAGATAAAAGCAGCAGGACCCATTCAGGATTAGAGCCAGTTCTCCGGGGCAGCGCTTCCCTACAGCGCTCCCATCCAGCTCACTCAGCTCCCTTCTGCTGCACTGAGCTCTTATCACTGCACCCAGTAGATAGAGCTTATACATCACATTATCAATGAACTATGATCAATGAAGCAAACTTTGGTAAATGGCGTGTGTTCTTAAGGGGGGGGGGGACTATCCTTTTAGGTTAATTACACCACATGTCTCTGTACATCATGGTGACCATATTTTTCACCTAAACAACCTAAGGATTCACAAAATATAATGTCTGATAATAATGAAAATTGAGAAAAATATATTTCCTTGAAACAATGGATCTCAGACTTCACATGAAATGTGCTTTAAAATCAGCAAACTGGTTCTTCATTTCCCATCTTACTTGTTGCTGGAATTCACTTCTGGTTCATTTCAGTTTGTTTAGATGTCAACTGGAATCTTGCTTAGGGAGAGGTAAAGAATTTGATGTAGGCGTGTTGTCACATTTTTCTTCAGTATATGAACAGGTTGCAGGTGCCAAGATTAAAAAGTAGAATATTAATAACAAAGAATATTAAAGAATATTAATAACAGATTGCTGCAGCATGAAGTAAGTTGGTACATAGCAACTGGTGCTCAGCAGAGTGATGCAATAATTGTGAAAGCACTTATGTCAAATAATTAGACTGTTGGGTTTCAACTGTTAAAAATAATGTTTTATTTTTAACAGTTTTTACAGTGTAGTGTTTTCATGCATAGTATAGCATATGTTACACAGTGAGTAATAACAGTGAACTGTAGCATCAGTCTCTAGCCTAAATGTGGATTATAAGCTGAGTTCTTTCAGCAACAACCCTTATACCCACTATTCTGTCCCTTTTCTCCCGGCCAATGCTTCAAAAATGTGCATCACAGATTATTTCCATGTAGCTTAGCCTTTAATATCAAAGTCCTCGAGGAAGTTTGGACCAGCACGTGCAGAGAGCCATGCATCTTAAGTCTTAAAAAGGAGACAGTAGTTTAATGCTTTTCCAGCACTATGGCTTTAGGCTGACATTTTAATCGCTGGGAGGGAGCTGAGATTGAAGCTGCCTGTGTATGTGTGTGAGTGTGTGTGAGTGTGTGTGAGTGTGTGTGAGTGTGTGTGAGTGTGTGTGTGTGAGTGTGTGTGAGTGTGTGTGAGTGTGTGTGAGTGTGTGTGAGTG
>JBBPDH010000136.1:10985116-10996825 GCA_037974565.1 Clupeocharax schoutedeni
TTTTGTCTGTTCGACATGGCTCCTGTCTTAGACCCAGTATGTCTCTCTTAAATGTTTCCATGTGTTTCTCTCTTTTGAGCACTTGAAAGTATGTATGATCCCACGTAAAAGTGATTCTCCACAGCAGAGCATCACTTTCTACACGTTTCTATGTATGCACTGTATGTACATAAGCAGGGCTTCGAGCCGTGGCTATATGTACATATAGCTGGATGCTCGTTTTTGTATAAATTATATGTATGTAATTTATCATGTTTGCACAGACTAGTCCATGTGTCTTTATCTGTACATAACTCTAATTTATTCCAATTTCTTTCCCAAAAATAAGAGAAAAAAAAAACTAATAAGTTAAATCTCAATCTGGTACAACCTGATTGAATTGGAGAATGTTGAGCAGAATAGACAAGAGCAGAGCTCTGAGTCTGTTGGGAAATGCAGCTGGGACCTTGCAGAATTCATGAGAACCCATATAATGGTTCAGCCTATTAAAAATGATCATGAGAGTGAGCCATACTTTCTGAAGCTCCAGAAAAATGATTTTAAAAAATCAAAATGTATCACTAGCATGAGCTTCCTTTAACATTGGATGAAGCTGTTTTTTTGCAGTAAAAGCCCTCACTGGGATAAACCTTCACTGGGCTGGTGAATTTTGATTGGCTGAAAATCATTACAATCTCTATGTATGTATGCAAACATACATACTCAAATCTGGCATACATATAAAGTGGCCTCGATCTGACCCAATTCAAAGGTTCAGCTGTCATTTTCTGCTGTATACTTTGTGCAGTAAACAAAGGCCAATTCCTAACAGAAGTCTTTTCATGTTTGGTTGACAGCTGAGGACACATGTGGTGATACTCTGAGGGGTTCAAGTGGCATCATTTCGAGTCCCAATTTCCCGAGTGAATATTACAATAGTGCGGACTGTACGTGGACCATACTTGCTGATCCCGGAGACACCATCTCCATCATTTTTACAGACTTCCAGACGGAGGAAAAATACGACTACTTGGAAGTGGAGGGGTCGGAGCCACCGACAATATGGTGAGTAACAGTGACTGCCCGCTTTCTGTGTGTGTGTTTGTGTGTGTCATTAAAGTCATGCTTACCCATGCTTATGTGTGAGATATAGCAAAAATAAAAAATGCGCTATAATGCGCTTTCAGGTGTGGGGTGCTAGCTATGTGTAAGTGTGTGGACGTGTTTGTTTTCTCAATGTTGCTTTGATGTTTGTGCTTGCCTCTGATGTTTTGAGCTGTGGATAATGGATGTAATCATCAGTTGTATTGGAAGCACCTAATATTTTCTAATGTCCTCATCATAACAGCATTTCATCTTTGCTGCCTATCGATTGTGCTCAGATTAGTCTATTGATTTGCCCCCCTCCCCCCCTCAGCTCTTGTCCAGCAATTTGCCCGTGACAACAGGTAAAAGGATAGATAATTACAGCGTTCTGGGTGTCGCTCGCATCCTTTTTTTTTTTTTAACATTTTGCTTAAAGTACAAAATATATAGCATAACATAATCATTATGCGAACATATGGAAGAGCTAGTAATTACACCAAGTTCCCATCCTGTCTTGTGTGGAAATTATAGATTGAACACATGCCATTTGTTAATTTCATTTCATTTGAGAACTGTGGTTCTCAGATCAATGAACATTAGTAGCACTGTGCATGAAGCGAATTACTGCTTAAAATGAATATGCAGCTGCGCACGACCTTCTGCTAAACTCCCACCTACCCCCTAAATATCCAACTCCAGCATGCAAAATCCAGTTAAAAACCCAAGTTAAATGCTGGAAATCTTCACTTGGTTGGAGAGCAGTGGTTTCAGGTTTGCTCTGGTGGTGCATTTACGCACTGTTTACACTGATTTATTCAAGATGATCTTCTACCAGAAAGCAATGGGATGTCAACGAGGATTGTTTAAATCGTCAGTGAGCTGATTTGAATATGCATGATATGCAAATGCGCAGCCAGTCCCTCTCCTTTGCTGATTGCTGCATAAATAAAAAACAGCGTACATCTGAGGCTGCCACTACACACGGCACGGAATGCGAGTTCTGCCGCCACAGTGTTTGTGTTGCTCATCCACCCGAGACTAGATCTACGGATGAACCTGCTTGACATCACTTAATCATCTGTATCATTAGCTTTGTCTTGTATTAATCACTTCTGTGTATAATTAAATTGTACTGTAAAAGTGTTCTGGCCTGACATTTCTAGGGACAGTCAGAAGACTAAAGGAAGCTGCCTGCTTACTGTGTTTAAAGATGATTGTTTTAGCATTGCCAGGGTGTTCATGTGTTCATGCTATACACAAATTGAAACTTCAGTTTCCCTTTTCTCTATTTATGAATGCTCAGCGACATCTCTGTATCCTTTTCAGTCTCTTTCTTTTCCTTTCTCTCACTCCCTCTCTCTGTGTCTCTCCTGGACCTCTGCCATCGCTAAATAAATCCACCCAATTAGATTACAAAGGTACCAGACTAAGAAGGAGGTCTTGGAAAAAAAAAAAGATTGCCAGATATTGATGCATTCTTCTTCAGTGCACAGTGGAAAGGTTTTTTTTAAAAAAAGGAAAGGCCTGTTTTTTTGTGGCAGTCCTAATGCCTTTTGATTGGTTGGGTTATTTACCGAAGTGGTTTTGTGCTTCAGGTATATTTCTCCATCTTTCCGTCAAACCGGAATTCTATCTCATTAGTGCCTCAGCAAGTTGGTGGGACGCCCTGCGAGCACCCCACTATTTTTCAAGAGAAGAAGGAGCATTCTGAGCTTACAAAAGCCTCAGAACCTGATTACAGGTGCAATGGAAATGTGAAAAAGTCTAGTTTGAGCTTTAGTTGTCTCCCAGGCTCTCATTTTGCATCTGTTTGCATCATGCCATCAGTAGAAAGAAAAACAAGAAGTAATCACTATGATGACAAGAAGACAATATTAGCGGTTTCCTATAGAAGTAATGCGCTGCTGTTTTTACAGCTAAAAGATACCCAGTGCTTGAATTTTATTCTTCATAGTTTTTGTTTTTGTAAGCTGGAATTTGGGCAGGTCTGTACTTTGGGCTAAATAAAGAATTAAACGCAAGAGCATGGCTAGGTCAGCCTCAAGTTCACACTTTTAATGCTAAATTATGCAGGTTATTATTATCCAATTTTGTGGTTTTATTAGATGCTAATTATGCATTAATGCAATTGTAAATAGGCCATGATTAGTGTGGCCTGATGTAATTGACATTAATACATGCAATAGACACACACCCCTTTTTCACCTCCATGCTGCCAGTCATGGTGTGTGCCAGTGTGTCTACAAATGAAATGCTAAAAATACCACTACATTTTCATTTTGAACTTATGATATTGCAGACAGTTGCTATGAAATATGTTAAGATATGGTACACTGGTATATGCTCTCAACATGATCTTAAATGGTATGTTTTATTTTCTTTGGATGAGGAAATCACTTTAATAATACCACCCTGTAATCCCATGCAGCACATTTGATAAGAAATCCTAAATGAGACTTTACAGGCTTTAAGCAACAGCCACATCAAGGACAGCTACTGTGGCCGGGGGGAAAAACAATTCAAAAACATATGATCTTCTCCCTTACAGTCGTTACATGCAAACTAAGCAAACATAGCATGCTTTGCATTCATTGTACACTACATTCATGTAATGTCACATGTATACATGCATATCCACCTATTCAGCCTTCAGCACTTGTGTTCATATTGAAGTTATAAGGAGTGTTTTAGCCCAGGATCAAAACCAGATTAATTTAAAATTTGAATTGTCTCATATCATGCCTAAAGAAAACAAATACAAGGAAAATGTAAAATATATGCTCTTTAATGTCAACAGTGGATAAGTACGTATCATGCTGGGAAGTCCTGACATGCTGTCTTTTAGCTGCCTTTTCTAAACATTAGCTACCATAGAGTGAGCATGAGAGAAGTTTCAGTAACGGGTTTACTCTCCCTCTTTCTCATCACTGTCTCTGTGGCACTGAGATCAGTGGTGCTAAGCTACTGCTGATGCTTCTAAGTGTGATGCCAGCGGCTCGTCCTGAACTGTCACCCGGCTCTTGAGAGGTTCCATACTGCTCGCTAACGCTGAGCTCCACAGCGGACGCGTAGTATAAACAGTTCCCAATCCATCAGCCTGTCCAGCCTGTCAGAGCTTCAGAGAGGCCTTAGATCGGCCTCAGGTCTGCCACAGCCCTACTGCTGCGTGAGGGGAAATGCAATGTACTCGTCACAGCCTCAGCCAGAATGACCTAAACTTCAGCTTCCTCGGTGTGTTAAGCCTCAGTGGATTGCCATGCACATCAGCGCGCATCAGTTCTGTATCATTGCCCTGAAGTTTTATTGGCTGCGCTAACCAAAGAGCACACGGCGAAGTCGAAACAGATACGTCTCAGTCGTTTGAGACATAAAAACCCAGAGTTTAACAAAGTGCCCCCTTCTAGAAATAGATATTTCATTCAGCCATCTGAAAGAGTGTTGGCTCTGCAAGAATTCCAAGAAAGGATTTGTCATTTCTCATCAGGCTGGTGTCTCAGCCAGACTATGAATGAAGATGACAAAAACTCATTAGCATCATTCACTATTGAGCCACTGTTCTCAGAGAATATCATATATACTATATATCTGAGCTACATAGTCACACACATTTTATTGGTTATGGTAGTCTTCAGTTAAATTTATGTTACGCTGTATTTTATACTGCCATTATCTCACCTGGAGGAATACACATATCTCAAATGTACATTGTTGCCCAATCTTCTGCCGAATTTAACCG
The DNA here is from genome assembly GCA_037974565.1 of Clupeocharax schoutedeni. Classification (NCBI taxonomy): domain Eukaryota; kingdom Metazoa; phylum Chordata; class Actinopteri; order Characiformes; family Alestidae; genus Clupeocharax; species Clupeocharax schoutedeni. The sequence goes on from JBBPDH010000136.1 coordinate 10,989,918, forward strand.
GGTTCAGTCCAGTCCAGCTATAAATCGCCATGCTGCAAAGTCACTGGGAAGCTCTACATGTTTGGAGGAGACCACTTACAGCCAGTCCTGATACATCAGCTAATAGACATCGGCGTTCACTAGCATCAATAGCCTCAGTCAATATCATACTGAACAAGTTAAGTGGATAAACAGAACCATAGCAACAATGTCTCGTCTAGTAACACGGACCTGGGAAAAATCCATGCTAACCAAAACCACCAAGATGGAGGTCTGCCAAACCTGAATGCCCAGTATATGTTTGTTAAGTAACGAGACATAGATGACTTACACGATCGAAAACATTTAATCTTGCCATAGAAGAATATATTCCAGACAAGGACGCTTTAGAAATCATAGGCATCTTAAGCATGTACATCTTCCTATACATTGACTGCAATGGATTTGTCACATCAAACACATAAAGGACAGTCAGATGCCCAAAGACACCTTGCTATGCTGCCTGCTGCTGGAAGCAACTGCCCATCAGTATCAGCACTGCACCAACTGTAGCAAAAAAAATATTTTTAATATCGGCACATCCATTGCAATTCTTTAATTAATTTATTTCTATAATTTTTTTCGATTATTTTAATTTATTTTTGATTCTGTTCCTGTAAAGCACTTTGACTGATCTTTATGTATGATAATGTATGATAATGTGACATATAAATAAACTTGACTTCACTTTTTCGCTAGAACCAGCAGAAGACCAGTCCTGTCCTATAGAAATGTCCACAGGCACCATATTTATCGACGATAAAACCTGGGAAGCTGTACCATTTGGCCAAAGCAGCCCGAGACGGACTGCCAGGCATGAAGACAAGCGTGCAGTAAAGAGAACCGTGTAGAGCAGACGGCAGAGGGAAGCACGCACATTAGGTCCTCAGCGGCCTGGCACTATCTTCATGTGCAGACAGTGCAGGCAACACCTTTGACTCCAAATAGCCACAATATACGCTATAATTCTACTACAGACTGATCAAAGGAACACAATCCAGTGTCCTTCACAATGGATACCATCATCATTGCAACCCTGCGATGTCTATTGGGGTTAAAAATGTTCCTACCTATCAGTCTTTCTATCTACATCACTGCTGCCCCAAATGACCAGACTGGTCTGGTCATTATTGGCTGTGCTAGTCATTATAAGCACAAGTAAGGCAGGATGATGATAATCATATATGACCAAAAACGCTTGTTAGTTTGCCATATATTATCAGTGTCCCCTTCTGACCTTTGCTGATTTGGCCGCTTTCCTTGCTCATGTACAGGCTGTGCTTTACTGGAGGTTAAGCTTTCATTTTTGAGCCAATTCAGTATGAATGTTCAAGTTAAATGTTCTACTTAAAAGGCTCTCTTGTAATTGACCAAATCATATTGCTTGACCGCAGTTGTGATGGAATATGGTCATGAATATTTCATTAGCAATCTGAAATCTTCTTCCCAGATAAGCCTTATGACCAATAAAGAATAAACCCATATATGTCTCTCTTAGGTGAGCTGTTCAGCAGAAAATATCCCCTTGTAAACACAGTCACAGCTAAGCAAGCTATTTCCATCATGGTTGGTAAAGAAAGAAGAATTTGTGGAGCTTTCTGGGTAGAAGTAATCTCCATTTTTGACCCCACTGCCAACTAAATATCCCTCCAGTGACTGCCATGCTGTGAAAGAAGTCAGAGGGGAGCATAATTAAATGTGCTCTTTAAATCCCTTAAACATATGAGGAAGGCTGGCATCTATCGCAGGAGAGCTTTCTCACCTTCAGCCCTCTCTCACTACTGATGGCATAAGCACTCTTTAATTGTCAACGTTTAATTATCTTTCGACTAGAATTTTTGTCATGCTTGCTGCCAGCGTGAGAGCTGTCCAGCAGGAAGTTAGAAGCTTTTTTTTTGGGTGCACAGGGAGAAAATGCTCAGCAGACATTTAAAAGACAACTCAATTAAACTCTTAGATATTTTTGCTTTGCTATTTAAAAATACATATAAACAATTGAGAATGAAAATAGGAAAGGTATGAATATGACCAAGAATATATCCTTCTAACTGGGGAGTAGTAAAGTCTATATTTAAACAAGTTTATCAAATCAAAAACTGTTTTTTTTTTTAAATTCAGATGTCTTTTTTGTATACAGAATGTTGCTAGTTGTGGGCAGTTTTACTTCACATTCGTATGAATTTGATTGGGAGGCTTTAATAATGCTGTTATATATTTCAACATTACTCTTTACTCTTTGCACTAATGGAGTACATTTAATGTAATATTGAAACCCCACATGTAGATATTTGTCACGGGTGGGGTGGCTAAACCCCAACCCGGAGCTACCTCGGAGTATGGACGAGCCAAGCAGACTAGGATCCATGCTTGTTACTTTTATTAAAGAAAACAACGCAAAAACAAAACCAGGCGCGGGGCCGTCAGGATAACAGGAATGTGAATAACCAGAACCAAAACACAGGGAAAATGAGGCGATGGACCCATAAGGAATAACTAACAGAAACAGGCTTAAGTACATAACATAATCAGGGAAAACACAAGACAGCTGTGAACCAAGGAGCACATAAACAGAAAACAGCTGAGAACAGAAGACACGTGACGAATGAACAGAACCAGAACAGACGTGTCAAAAAAGTCAAAAAACTGAAAAGCTGTGACAGTACTTGATTAAACGTACATTCGGACTTTGTGACTGTGACCACTTTTACTGAATGTCACAAGACGCAACTTTTACTCAGATTCGCATTTCAATACAATCTCCTCTTCTACATGTGAGCACAGTGTGGTATCACATGTAGGAGGATGGTTAATATCAAATTACACCATGCTTATGTTAATATTTTCATTCATTTTACTGGCTAAAGGTTAAGGCAGTTGAATGTGGTGATTACTGTTCTTGAGATGTGCTCTGAGATGTACCCATTAACAGAGGTTTCTAATAAAAATCTGCAGAAATTGGAAAGCCTTTATGTAAAGGCGCACAGCAGCTCAGTAAACTGCCTTTTCCTGGCTCAGAACCCATGGTTCATCCCCAAGAACGGCGACCCCTAGCACACTGCTGGGAATTAGATGTTGATTTAATGCACCAGGGTAATTTACAGTACAGTCCTCTCGGAGATCCTCATAACCGTGTGTGATAGGAAATTGGCTCAGGATAGTCCTTGTTTAATCCTCTTATTAGCTTGATATAAAGATGATAATTAGCATTTTAATCCATCGTAAATATGCCATAAAGGAACCTGTCTGATTGAAAACCAACGGCAGACCACATCATTTTTTGATTTTCTGTATTTCCTTGGCGGAGGCTTAAACAACAAAAGTGTGAAATAAATTGAACATCTACTTAGAGTAAAGTTATGCATACCACGTTCCAGTCAATTTTGCTGGCACACTCTTCGACGTGCACTTCTGGGAAATCTACAGCACCAGGACGGAAACAGCATCCCGAGCAGGAAGTGCCTTCGCTGTGACCTTGGGCTTTATGGATCCAAGAGTTACTCTGCAGACACACACAAGAAAACACAAACACACACACACACACACACACACATCTGGACACAATCACATAGTGACCTCTGGTTTCACATACACAGATACATACACATGCTGACATCACTTCTGTCAGAGTTCACATTTGTGTGGGTTTTTATTTTTTTTTAAAAGCTTTAATTGAACTCTGCCACACAACACTGACATGACCATCCTGTAGGAAAATGTCATGGCAAATGGGATGTCATGACGGATTATGTCCAGGAGCCATTGCCCATACCAGTGTCAGGTTACATTACAGTAATTATGACATACAATGTTTGATATCATGACAGCTTATGTCATCCTCTTTTTTACAGGTTTTGCTGGCCTCTTTATTACTTCTACCTTGCTTCCACACTCATTGTTCATTTTACCAGCCCCACTTACACCATAAATAAACTTTTTAATACAGTTTTCAATTGCATACTTTAGCCCATCTGGTTTTCTACATCGTTTGTAGATGTCGTTGGCCCCCATTCATCAATAGTCAGAAACCCCACAGGACCACCAGGGCAGGTATGGTTTGGCTGATAGATTATTCTTAGCACAGTCCTGTACACGTCATGACTGATTTCATGATGGCATCTTTATGGCAGCTAGATTATAGTGTATATACTAATATTTATTACACACCCAGGATTTCTTTTATATAATTTTCTAATTCGTCCAAATCGTATGACGATGTCTTTCATTATTTTCATGTGTTCACAAAGCTGAAAATGTTAGCATTTCTACTATTAACTCTCAATTCATATTTTCTAAATGTCTGGTGTCTGTGTGTGTGTGTTTGTGTGTGTGTGTGTAAGTAGAAAGTGTTGTTCTGTCATACGTGAATACACCCCAGCACACGGTGTAACATCACAAACTATTTCTCTGTATTTAACCCATTCACTGAGTGAAGCAGGGGCAGCCAGGAACCCAGCGGCCGGGGAGCAGTGTGACCTTGACCTAACTCAAGGGTCAGTCCTAAGTTTTAAATACATGACTTTCCGATTGCAGGGGTAACTCCCTAACCACCAGACCACCAGCTGCTCCATTATGTGTGTGTGTGTGTGTGTGTCTGTCTGTTATATGATAACTGATTAATTAATCATGTAGCTTTTTTACAGACTGTATGACCAATATATCTCAGAACTCTTTTTTATTTCCAAAGCAACCCCTTGACAGACAACCCCTGGAGCCAAAATACTGGTTGAGTGATTGACAGCATTTTTTTTTTGACAAGGGGTGAGGAAGGGGTGGTGGTTGCAATGTGCAGTCAATTTTGACTAGCTGCAGTGAAAAACATGTGAACCTCCACAACCCAGCTAGATAACCAAGATAGAATAAAACACAGACCAATTCACTGTGAATTATACACTTAGAGGTGGGAGGTTTAAAAGTAGCCAATCTGAAAACGTTATTTATTTCTTCTTGCTGCTGATTGGGAGCATCCCACGCTCACTGTACTTAGAGGCGGGAGGTTTGAAAGTAGCCAATCCGAGAGTGTTTTATTAAAAATTAAGTCACTTACTTGAGTGTTGATATACTCTAGGACTGGCTCTCTGACTAGCCATTCAAACTACTTTATTTTAGTTATTGCTGTTACTTCTCTGTGGATGTCCCTGGTCCCCTAAGAGTTCTGTTCAAATCCTTGAGTGTTTAACCCAGAGTCATATTACTTGATGTGTTAGGATATAATAGATCTTGGACGCATGGTTGTGCTCATGCCAGTGGTATGTAGCATGGTTCAAGTGTTACCTATTAAAAATGATTTCCTCTATATCTTGAATTTCCAGATGAAAGGGCCAAGACAGTTACTTTAAGAAAAATCTCAGTGTGTTAACTTATTAAAAGTTACGGGTGTTTTGGGGTTTCATGTGTCCCTGAACATTTGTTCCTTCCTTCTCCACAAGGAATAGTTCCAAAAATGACAGCTGAAGTATCCACAACCCCATATTATAATCAGTATGCTGTTATACAGATATGCATGAACCGTTTATTTCCTGATTGTTTAGCTCACCTCAACCCAAATCAATATTTCTAACAAAACTCTGCACCACAGAGTATTTTACTGCTTTCCCTTAGCTTTCTCTCGTTTCTCTCTGGTACAGTAATGTGCACACCTCTGGAGGGAGAAAAAAAAACCTTGAGGTTAAAATCCATTACAGTTCGTCCTCTTCTAAAGTGCTTTTGCTGTGCAGGATAGCGCAGAGTCCTCAAAGTTGTGACATTCAGTCGGCCAGGATGACCAGTGCAGGGGCATTTATCTGCAGCTGTGCAGCCATCAGGCAGCTCCGAAGTCTGCCTGCCTAAAGTGGAGGTGGCAGGCGACCAGGGGCTGTCAGCTTTGCCAGGAGGGAGATAAGGAGCCTGGATGGCAAGGGCTGGCAGGAGCCGCAGTCTTCTAGAGCCCTGCTGTCCTTCAGGACAGGGCCTACGAAGGGATTTGCGCCAAGCCCCCATCACCCTTGGTTGCTCCAGTCGCTTGGGATCGCACTAATTTGGCTTACAATCCTACCTGTTCTGTACCGCAAACCCCGCTGAGGGGCTTTGCAGCCTAGGCCTCTTTGTAAGTGTTATCTCGGTTTGTAGCAAACCAAGGGACAATTAGCTCAAAGCCTTGCAAGGAATAAAGTCATTATAGTCCTGATTTTGTATCTCTGACCCCTGTCTGGTGTTTTGTAGCAATTCAATCACAATTTAATAACTTCTCTATGCATGCTTAAGAAGGTAAGGGCTCTTATATTGCCATACAAAGTCTACACCACTAGTAAAACATATATAAAGCTCTGGTGCCCATCCAAATATGTGACAATGTAACATTGTTTGTGTCTTGAAATCTTGGAATTAATCTAGATTAATCTAAATTCAAATGCCTCATTTGAATTCTGCCGAAGGTCTGAAGATGATCCCAATGTCTAGTTTTATAGTGTAAACCATAAATATGCCTCCAAATGTTCTTCTTCACTTTAATTTAATTTTGAACTCTGTTTAATACATTACCCTTAAAGAAAATGTAAATATAAACCAGAGGTTTAAATACGGAAAAGTCAGGAACAAGTGAGAGACAGAGAGAGTAAGGAAGAGCGAGAGAGAGAGTAAAAAAGAGAGAGAGACAATCCGCACGCTCCGGAAAAGTCACGAGCGAGAGAGAGAGCGCGCGCGAGAGAGAGAGAGATAGAGAACGCACGCAAGAGAGTGAGAGAGACAGGTTCCTTTATGGCAGACAGACAAACAGACAGAGAGAGAGTAAATCCGTGCTAAAAAATCAAAGTGAAAGTCATCAGCTTGCATAGTATTGACCCAGCTCCCAACCCAACTTTGTGAATAGATTAACGGCGATATTTTTTTTATCGCGCGATAAGAGTCTCACATTA
>JBBPDH010000136.1:10996925-11009891 GCA_037974565.1 Clupeocharax schoutedeni
TATGTGTGTGTGTAAAGATATGAATATATCTAAACATGTCTATGCATATGAGGTCTAAAATTGTTTTTAAAAAATGTTAGACTGGTTGTTATGATACTGTCACACCTGAATATTGGATCACAGCATGTGCCTCTTGTGCTAAATAGGAAAAAGCACTGCTGCCTTTTAGTGGCACTTTCAGCTGTGTTGCGACAGCTTTAATCACATTAATTACAGATATTACTATTCATAAAACACTTATTTGAAAAGAAAAGAGCTTTAATTGATACTTTTTTTTCCCCTCTCACAGAAGTGGGACTGCAAGAACTTGCCGGATTTGTCCACATCATCATCACAAATTTTCACAGTCATGGTCACAAGCACATAAAGCAAAGATAGCTAAATTACTGTTTTGGGACAAAACCAAAACAACGGGTCAAAGTCATCCAAAACCAGGACCAATTTCCATGTTTAATTAGTGTTGTTCCCTTTGCAAAAGAGAGGATGTGATTTTATACTTAACTGCTGTTTAGTAGAATCTATAAAACTTGGTAGAGCTCACATTAACCCATCATAATAATGCCTTTGGTTTTCCAAACAGTGGCACAGTGAATACTTTGTGAAATTTCTTAACAGTGTTTATAAGAATGCAATCATGTGTTTCTGGTTTCATTATAGAGCAGATGTTCAGGTCATTGCAGCAGCAACACCTTAAATATAAAGTCTATTTAAGCAGGGGCACTAGGGAACTTAGCATACAGATTTTAGTCCAACCCCTAATCTTAACTTCAGATGTTTGTGTGTTTGATTGAATCCGAAACAAAACTGTCATGTCAGCTGGTGGAAGGAGCACACAAATGCAAAGTTAGCAGAACTTAAACAGACATTAATGAGAAACAAACAGGCAAAGAGTTACTAAAGCATGCAAAGCTTGGCAGAACAAAACACATGAAGACTCTTCCTCTTTGAGTCACACAGAAAGGACTTGTTCAGCACAGCACAGCTCCTCTGTGTCACTGACAAAGTCCTGATACAAGGTTTGCTCCAACACATGAGCCACTAGGAGAACAGTAAGAGGCCCTTCTTCCAGGCAGAGCCTGTACAGGTGAATCCAGCATATGGGTGCTTCAGCCTCACTGGTTACTCTAGTTAACAGGACCTACACACTCACTGCCAAGTCAAACACTGTTACGGATGGATTTCCACAGACAAAAATTCTCATCTAGCTTGCTCTATGTAGCTCGCGTACATACCCGGAACACAAGAGAGTGCCGGGTTCTGGCCCAGCAAGGACCTTTAACAAAAGAACACCCAGACCGATCACATGAGACGTGATCACAAGACCACTGGAAACAGAGGGGTAACAGATCATGAGCTGACACATAAGGACTGACAGGAGGCAGGTGCGTTGTTCAGCACATTCCAGAACATACCATGACGAAGACAGGGATACACGACAGAGAATCCCCAGCTCAGTGAGTTTGAGCGCAGGGTTGGCACAGCAGAGGCGACATGAACACTCGAGAAAACTCTAGGATTAGGCCAGTTTCTTTAAAAACAACAAGGATCTTTATATGTTCTTTTCTGCTTATTGGACATAATCTCTTTATTTTATGTGCATATGATAAAGAAACTTCTACAAAATTCTGCTGATTTAATCAAAGCAGTATAATGGGTCCTTCTGTCTGGCACAGTGAAACTAGCCTACAAGAAGGGCCTTGTTTCCTGTGTGCTACAAAGCCACAAGCAAATACTTCTTCTGAAAGTCTAATATCAGCACATTGGCTCCTCTGTCTGATTACTTCTGTTCCCACCAGCGGCAGAGCGTGCCACTCAGTTGCTCAGTTGAGGCATGAATTTCATTTGGAGCCCTGTTAGAGCCAAAATGGCCACCAGGCACAACGGAAAGTCAATGAGATGATGCCCTCAAGCACTAGAGCAGTCAACAGATTCTGAGCTGTAATGCCTACATTTGTACTTTTTTAGCCAAGACTGCTATGTTATTACTCTGTAAATGTCATCATTTTCTCTAGTTTGTCTATTATTCAAGCTGAAAATATGGAGGGGAAAGCACAATCTTTAGATCTTAAGCATAATCCTTAGTATGAATATGATTCTTCACTGAACAGAAAGAGATGCATGGTCTGAAGGTAGGTGGGGTAGGTTTAAAGTATTTTACCCATGCCATCTTTAGATAAATGAAAGAAATCGGATATTTATGTTATTCGTGCCAGGGAGGAAGTTATTGGTAAGCATTTTATTGTAACAGTTATCCAAGGCAGTTAACTGTAAAATGGATTGATATTAAAATCATAAAAGGAAGGGGATTGGCTATACTTATTTGGGTCTGAGGTAATACATGTTTTTGCTTGTAAAAAATAATGCTCACGTAACAAAATGCAGATTGATTTTGTGTGTGCTTGTGCATTTGTGCATGCAAAAGTGTCTGCTGTTGTGTGTGTGTGTGTGTGTGTGTGTGTGTGTGTGTGTGTGTTTGTGTGTGTGTGTGTGTGTGTGTGTGTGTGGTTGTGGTTGTGTGTGTGTGTGTGTGTGTGTGTGTATCTAGGACATTATAGTTAGATGCAGATTATACAGTTTCCCTGCTGTGTAATAGATTTCCTTCTGACGGGTTTCACTTTGACTCAGTTCTGTGTGTGAAAATAACGTCCAGTGTTTGGGTAATGCTGGACACAGCTTCCTCGAAATACCACAGATCTAATAGCACTTTTCTTTCCCCTCTGAAACTTGAGTCACTTACATCAGAGAGAAACTGCTACTTCTTTATTCCTTTCATCACATGGTGGGGTCCTGCTTATATATGTATGACAGTGGAATGTGCGCAGTGGTAATACGTTCAGAGCAAGGCATTTGATAGTCCTTGGAAACATCCAGTCTGTTGCCCTAATTTTTCTTGATTAATGTTTGTCAGCAGGATATCATTAGTGTGTTGCTATCGGCTTTTATTGTATCCAGAATAATTAGCATATTAAGAAACTCATCAAAGACATTTCAAAGGAATATCTGAGTCCAGACATTGATGATTTTGACATTTGCTTTTTACATACAATTCTTTAAATACAGTTACAGAACTAATGATAGTTCTGATTGAACAATTTATAAATCAAATTTGGACTTGTTGGTTTAGATTTAACAAAATATATTGATAATAAAAACTTGGATAATGAAAAATGCAACTTCTCAAATGTGTGTATCTAATATTTGCATCATTATATAAAGATAAAATATTATCTTCTCTTTCACTGTCAAACACAAATCTGTGATTGAATTTCTCTGATAGAATTTCTCAGCCTTTAAACAAGTTAGGGGTCAAATAAGTAATATAAAAATGATAGCAGGAATTTTAGCTGACAGTATCTTCACCTTCTAAGAGTTAAATCTTAAACTGTAGACAAGTGGCTTGCAAAGATCCACCATCATTTAAAGTGACATGCAACTTGGAACAAATTGGAGAAACTAAACTTCTTTTGTCAGTTTCTATGAGCCGTCACCTTTGGGACAAATGCCATTCTCGGTGCTCAGCGGCAGACAGCCAGGAGAAGTGTCTGCATTGTTAGGCCGCAGGATGAGGGAAATGTTACAAATGAGCTAGCGCTTCCGTCAGAGCCGGCTCTCTTAAATCTGTGGTGCAACGAGGCGCGGTGCAACAAAGCAGAAGCGGCTCCCGCTCATCTGCTGTACAAAAGGCCTCTCCTGGAATTAAGATATGTTTGGCAGCACTCTGTGCCTATCGATTATTTGGAAGGTTGTTGTCTCCTAGATCTCAATGTGAAACAGTGATTCAGAAAGCCGACAATGAGGGACGGGGCCTTTCAATCACAAGCCCACCGCCTGCGCAGAGTGATTGTTCACACAGCTACACCTGCGGCTCCGCCGTGATCCAAGTACAATGGATTTCATAAGAATTTCATTGCTTTTAACTTTTTGAAAAATCTGAATAAAATACATTATTGGAAGTATCTCTCACTACTCTGTAGGTAAAAACAACACAGCAGCTGAATCATGTTCCTGAGACTAGCTCTCCAGCTCTCTCCAGATTCAAATTTAGTTCATTTTTGGTTCATTAATTCTAGCTTTATGATCACAAAAGTTGACTGGTGACCTGGGGCTGGTGGCCTAATGGTTAGGGAGCTTTAATCAGAAAATCATGGGTTTGAATCCCAGAACTGCTAGTGGCATCTCTGAGGGACCCTTGAACAAGGTACCATCTCCACACACTGCTAACTCATTAGTGAATGGGTTAAATGCAGAGAAGAATTCTGTGCTGTTCACACTGTGTGCTGGGGTTCACTTTACTTTATCCAGCATATTGGATGATCCCTTGTCACATGTGTCTGCTATTATTCAACAAGAATTTTGCATTTTATTTGTTTGTCTGCGGCTCATGTATTCCAGTGTCTGGTCAAGTGTCCATCCCACCATCCCTATCATATCTCTGCTTGTAACATCCCTGAAGGAGATTGTGAAGGGGATCCTAAAGAGGTGCTCCTGAGAAAGAGATATTTTACTACATTTAATGACACATGCCAGATTAAAAACTATTTATGTTGCTCTATGTTGTAGAATCATCCATCGATAAATAGAATCGGATGCATTTGAGCAAATCTATGCAGTGTCTGGTGGCTGGAAATGCTGGAACTAAGCCTCTGTTTCCTAACCATCTCACAGCATCCCTTTTTGAAAAAGAAAGAAAAGGATTATTTGTTTTTATTCTAATGTTACATGGTGTGGAAAAATAATTCAAAAAGACTGCATGAGGTACTGCATATGCAGTAAAACATCAGATCAATGTGTTTTTTTTATAAATCACACTTTACTACAGTTGCACAATTTAGTTATTTTGAAGTGATGGTCTTTAACCTGGGTGTTTCTGGATGACCCAGGCATGTATTATCTTTTAGCTGCATTAGCCTCATAGCTCCAGTACAAAGCTTAAAAATGAACCATAAACACCAAACATGTCTTAGCTTGTAGAGAAAAGTTTTTCTGATTAACCAAAAATCAGCAGCTTAAAAAAACTCTGTGTGGACTCACAAGGAAACCAGTTTTTAATGCAGTGCACTTCTTTGTGCTGAGAATCCCTCAGATGTTCCTGAGTGATAGGTCTGAATACTGCGACTAGGATAGTGTAGAAAATTGATCTGTTCCTACAAGATCCTGTAAACTTGTTTATACTTCTGTCTTCTGGTCTTTCAGCCTTCACACTGAGGCCTGTGCAACAGCAACAACAACCATTAGTACCAGATAATAGGAAAGTCCTGGTGATTAAACTTGTATGTGCTGTGACAGAGATGGGTTTGTTTAGATTCAGGACACGCTAATGTTTCAAAGAAAAAAGAGTAATGAGTAGCAGGTAGGCATGCAAAACTAGGCTGCTGTAAATCTAGCCAGAATAAAGAAGGAACATGTTGCCAGGTACAGGTATGCCCACTGCACCACTGCTCCACCAGTTGGGATGCCAGTTGGGTGGCTGTCAAAACTCTCTGCTTTTTTACTGCATATTTAACTCAAATTAAAAGTGTGTCTAAGCAACCCTTGTCAGTCTCTGTGTTAGACTAAAATCTGTGCTGTGGCTTATATGGAATGCACTGTTTCTGATGGAATGTCATGTTATAAAACATTAGTTCGGTGATTCCAGATGTCCTCTCATGCAAAGCTGAATAAAAGTAATCCCTTTATTTCAGTCAAGTTATTGTTTATAAGTTTTACATGTATTTCTGATTTGCTTAAACCTTGGGCTCACAGCTTATAGCTGTCTTTTATTTGCTAAATAACCACTACATTTTATCATTGTTACAGTAGCTTTAAGATGTCTGTATAATATATCTGAATTTGTATAGTTTGTTTTCATATATAGATTTTATGGACTAATGTACAATCTGACAATCAGATTACTTATGTCAGATTTTAATTCAGACTTCAATTCAGGCACATTAAGCAAATGCTTGTTGGTAGTTTTGATAGTTTGTTATTGTTATTTTTTACATTAATGTTCAAACTGTGTGCTGTGATGTGGTAGGAGCCTCTTAGCACATTATATAATGTTTACCTTAACTTTAAAAAAAAATATAAAATTGATCATGTTCATGTTCATGTTGTCCATCATATAAATTTATTGTCATATTATTTAAAAGACAACTTTCTCAGTCATCTTTGGTTGAAGTATTTGTAGTTTGGTTGAAGTTGTAGACTTTTTTGATCTGCCACTAAACACATTATGATATTTGACTAAGTCAGCCTGTTCTACTATGCTGTGACTCCGTTTCCTTTCAGAACGCCCACTTCTCACAATCCTATCAAATCCTGATGCATAATACCATGTCACGCTCACAGATACCTCCCACCTGAATATCCAGTATTACTCTGAAATACGTCACACTAAGGAAGAAAACTTACTTCTGATTTCCGCTTTTGAATTCAGATTTACTTTTCAGTTATATTCAGTTTGCTTCAGCAGCCTGCTCTGAGTACAGCAGTAAACCTCTTGAACAACCTTGCATAGAGTACACCTTCTCACATCATTTAAAGCTTCTCAGTACATAAAGCCTGGGCATTTCAAAGGTCATGCTAATCGAGCATATAAGATAACTGCTTTCTTGATGTGTTAGTGCTTATATCTTAGGCAGATGGGGAGCAGATATTGTGCCTCTGTTTGAAAAGACATTTTGTTTGCATACTAAGAAAGTGCCTTAAGTGTAAAGTTATTGTGGTGATGAGAAATATCAATTTCCATTCATTTACTCTGATTCGCATCACATTATCAGCATGTGCTGTTACCATTATCATTAACCACTGCTGGTATACATAAACACTGCAGCAAAATTATACAATCAGTCCGAGTTATTTGGCTAAGGAAAGATGCAAAAAGAACTTTGAGGACATAAGAAGGATTTTGAATGTCATTTGAATGTAACACATGCTGCTCTGTGTTTTGCTTCACATGGCCATTTGTGTCACCTCAGCAAAAGATAAATACATACTGGTATTACTGTAATCCCTTATAATTATCCTTATAATCTTTAAGAAGTATTAGCACCAATTAGCCATAGCATTCAAACCAGGTGAAGTGATTATCTTTTTATAATGGCACTCATTAAGGGTTGGAATGAATAAGGCAGCAAGTAAATAATCAGTGTGTTGGAAGCAGTGAAATGGGAAAGCCTAAGGATCTATGTGCCTTTGACAAGGGCCAAACTGTGATAACTGAGACAGAGTATCACCAAAAGTGGTCCAAGGAAGGACCTGGAGAAGAGATGGCACCAGGATGCACTACAGAAAGAAAGTGAATCAGTGCGATGCCCCGGGCAATGTTCTGCTGGGAAACTTTGTTTTCTGGCTCTCATGTCGTTGTACTTCAACATGTACAACCTACATAAACATTGTTGCAGACCAAGTACACCCTTTCCTGAGACCGGTATATTCTAATGGCAGTGGCCTTGTTCGGTAAGGCAATGCACCCTGCCACACTACAAACGTTATTCTTTTTTTAAACAAATATGGCTCACCCAAACTAAAACTGTCTGTTTTATACATTTGACATTTATACATCATTTTAGTATATTAGCATATTTGATTGCTAAAATACACAGACAAAGACCCCCATCTATGCAGTGTATTTCCACAATATATTATGGTTTCCTCTGTTCACCAAGAATCAGATACATCAGGTCAATTGGCCTTGGTCATTCCTCTGTATCACTTACAATGAAATGTCATTCTTTTTGCCCTGGTGCAGCACACAACAGCAGTATATAACTCAGGACTAACAGTGTGAAATGAGTGCAGAACATACAATACATAATCCAGACAATGAGCATACAGCACAATAAATACACCTAGACAGGACAACAAACCAACATAGTGGTGGGCATCAGCTGTATGGAAGGGTGCGATAACAGCATATGAATCGGGGAATTAATGCAATGCAATTGCCAAGTGTGAACTGTACAGAAAACTTGGTGTAAAAGTTATTAAAATAACTGCATTTTTTGCAGTTGTACGTATATGTGCACAGCAAACATGAATACATAAATGCTTCAGAAGTACTACAGCCATGACCTTCATTCAGTAAGGCCAGCCAACACCTATTTCAGGACTGCACATTTACATTATATGCATGCCTAGTGTTCATAAATCTTGATAAGTGAGTATAGTGGTGAGTACATGCGTGAAAAAAGCAAGTAATTACTCCACAATTAAAAAAGTGACAAATGTGCAAAATGATATTGATTTATTCACAAGATCGTTGTAATAACAGAGGCAGCACAAGGTATCTTATATGCCAAATTAGACGGCTATTAAAAAAGATTTAATTTAGATTTAATTTAGCCTAAAATAACCTTCAGTTCTGCTTTACCTTAATGTGTGCTTCTCACCAGCAGCAAGCAATTTCCTGCTCTGCACATCTTGACAACAATGAGCCTTTTTGGCACAATGAGCCGCTTTGAGACGACTTGAGAAAGGTTTAAAGAGTCCCATGTCAAAAACTCATTGAAGTTTTTGGCTCCTCTGAGCCACTTTTTCTTTACTGGGCTGTTTTACTGTTGCACACGTGCCCTTGCACATCATGCAATACCAGCAGAACAATACCAAATCAGCTGCTAATTAATCTGCAGATGCCAGGGAGGCTAAAGAGTCCATGATGGGGTGGAAAGTGTCTTCCACAATGCTGGTGGCCTTGCTGATACTGCCCTGTACTTGAAAGTGTCATTGCTGGATAAAGGCACCATAATGATCTTAGCTGTCTTCACAATCTGCTGCGGGGTCCTGGAGTTACATGACGAGATCTGTCAGATTTTTTAAATCTAATTAGCCACTGCACATATACATACTCCCTATGGAGATGAGCCACTCCTTCCATGAATTGGTAGGGATTTTAATTACGTCTTCGGAAACAAGACGGAAATGCTGTAAATTTTCCTATTCTTGCATATTATGCAGCATTTAAATATAATAACACATTTTTATGCATGTTTGTGGAGCACAGAGGTGATGGAAATGTACGCCTTTTAAACTGATTACAGGGATATGGCTCTCAGGGGGTACTTTAACAGCTCTCAACACTCTAAATCTCACCAATATCGCTTTGCTTTAAACAAAACTGTACTGCCGAGGCTGTTGTCCATCGCCTGGGTGGTGCCGCAGCAGTCTGTTTGTTTTTACAGGTCTATAACACTTCTGTCTTGCTAAATGCAAAGTCCCACTAGTTGGCTACCCTTTGGGAAATATGAGGGGGCTCAGCTCAGCTCAGAGAGAAAGATCTGTGTAATCCATTGCATAATGTAACTCTGAGGGGGATTAGTACTCTCATATAATACAAATGAATCATGCTTAAGGCTGGATGTATTATCACACCAGCTCTAGTTGCAATATGGCTTACTTTATAGATGGACAATGGATAGATAGTGTTGATCTTGTGATTAATTAGCTGCAACTGATCAGCCAGTTTATTAATTAATCACCAAACAGCACATAAGAGTTAGTACATTCTATCCTGTAGATCTATCTTATCTTATCTTATCTGCAAATATGTTTCCTTCAAACATATCTGTGCAAAACAGTTCATTCAAAACAAGATGCTATTACAGCCTAGTTCCTGCATATGGACCACAAATACTGTTCCCATACTCAAATTCTTATTCAAATTCAGCTACCAGTATGTGTTTCCTGATGTGGCCCTTTAGATTCGTCTCACAAATTTTTTGTACTGTAGCTGTCGACTGCACATATTGTGGTGTTTCTGTTTTTGTATTGTACCACGGTCCTGGAGCAACATTGTTTCATTTCACTGTGTACTGTGCATATGGCTGAAATGACCATCAACCTGCTTGACTTGATAAACTGACAGTGAGCATGCAAAATCCAATTTTAGTTTAACTGGATTTACCATGAACAGTAATGGTAGGGATTTTTTTCACATGCACATTTTCTTAGCTGGAATCCCCTCACTCTCATTGACAGCAGGTAGTGTCTGTATCTGTTAAACAAAACAGTGCTGTCTGAATCGTAAACCACAATGAATCAGGAGATATAATCAGGAGAGAACCACAACTCCAACTCGAGTGACACTTGCTGGAGTCCATTGCTTATTGTAAATATGAGGCTTATTGAAATGGCTTTTGCGGGTGTTGGGCACAAACCTGCACGTGAAATATGTGTCTGGGTAAAAGCGCTGTGCGGTCATTAGCTAGTGCACAGGTCCATTCGTTCTGCCGCATGCCATGCAGCCGTCCTCCCAACGACCCCCCTTCAGCACTTCTGATCCTCGAAATGGAGGTTCTGGGGCTGGGCCAAGCCGGCGCTCCTATACAAATGGTCTGATGAACAGACTCAGTGTCTCAGGCTCCACAAGACTTATACCAAGTGAACTGCAGAGAAAAATCAAAAGTAGACCAGTATTAGCGGAAACTGGGTGTTTAATTTTTGATACAATATTGTTCAGCATGCTTGACTGTCAGAGTATCGCAGAGCTTATTATTACGACACGGATAATCAGCACAATCTAATAAGAACGCAAATTGTAGCTTATACTTCACAGAGCTAGAAATTATATACTGGAAGAGAATATTTTCTATTGGTGCAAATATCAGTTACTGAGAATAAAACCTTCGCTAAACACAGCACAAAAGGATTAGAATTGAAGAAAATCAAAAAGGTAAAATGCAAAAGGCTTGGCTGGTAAAAATGGTCAATTACAAGACAACTATACAGTGAAAAAGCAACATTTGTGACCTTACATAATAACTTAAATTACTGCAAAATTAACACAGTTCTGTTAACTTGGTCCACTTTCAGAAAAGATAATAAACTATGTTAACAGTTTCCAGTGTGTAGCTGTTAGCTTTTCAACATGTATGTATGTATATAAGTACTCTGTATCAAAGAAAAAAAGTCAAATGTTTTGTTCTAACAGCAGCAATAAGGAGCCTAAAAAAACATTTTTTAAGGGAAAACATTTTTTTTCTTTACTTTTTGTAAACATTTCATGATGAATAGACCAAAAGAAATGATTCGATCGACACGTGTGTGTTTGAGAGAGAGAAGAATGTTTCCATTATGTATTAGGAAATCGAAAACTTCACCCTACAGACTTTGTACTGCAGCTACAGTATGGCTCTTTCTGTTGATCTTTTCCTTCTATTTCATCTTTCTTTCCCTCTCTCCAACACATCCTGACACAAAAAACAAAGCAAAAAAACACCCGTCGGTGTTTGAACAGTGTTGTGTCCCCCGTTGTGCTGAACTGGATGAAATATGGCTCCCAGAATGCAGCGGTGTGGAGAGGCCTTGACTCTATGGAGCAGGGAGCGAGGAGGGAAGATGGAAGGAGGCAGGGGAAGATGGAGGGGAAAGGTGGAGGAGGGGTGCTCCACCACAGAAGGAGTGCCCGTGGAGAACACTGATTACTTACTTTCAAAACATCAGTTTGATGGAGAGACGCACGCGCCTTCCCCAGCGGCCCCCCATCCGTCTGGGCCGCAGCCGTCCATGATTGATGAGGCGACTGCTGGTGAGAGAGAGCGCCACTCTACAGGGCCTGCCTCTCTCTCTCTCTATCGTTCTTTCTTTCTCTCTCTCTCTCTCTGTGTCTCCTCCCCCGAGTGCTCAGGTATACAGGAGGTTGATGAAGTTTCTGCCTGAGTGTCTGCTGTTGTGTGTGTGTGTGTGTGTGTGTGTGTGTGTGTGTGTGTGTGTGTGTGTAAGTGCATTCTCACCTAAACACATATGCATGTGAGCTCTACTACCTGTCTTAATTATAGAACTGACAATTAAGAAAGATTCTCTGATTAAGAAACAAGGTAATGGCTGTCATTCGCTAATAATGAATCTCTCCTTATTTCGCACTGAGCCACTGAAACGTATTGATCCTGGGATGTGACTCGCATGGCGAAAGCTTAAAAGCTCACTAAAGTCCATTAGAGCTACTGACGTCAGTCTTTTAAATTTCTCTCTTGCTCCAAAGACTCTCTCTTTTCTGCCACTTCTCTGTGTGAAGTTCTTCTAGATGCGTGAGCATCTTTTGAAAGAATTTCTATTAAATAAGTTGACCTACCCTTCATAATGGCCTTGACTGCACCTCTTGACTTGGAAATGCTTAGCATTTAAGGGCCCAGGAGTACCAATCCAAAGAAGAAGAACTGGCCTCCAATAAGGCTGACAGATTATCATCTCCCATCATCTTTCACATAGTTACGCTGACTCCTTGCCCCTCTAAGGGGTCATCTAACTAACTTCACCCGAGCTACAGTAATGGACAGCCCTTAGGATGCAGTTGTGTGTTCCATCAGGGGAAAGCAGCGAGTAAGAAAGCATGTGTTAAAAAAAGACATTGAAACAAAAGATTGCTTTGAAGTGGCTACATCATGAGAGAGTCAAATCATGTCCTTAAGGTATCTGTGGCATCTTCTGCAAATGCATGGTTTGAACTTGATGGGCAACTTTACTTATAAAGATCAAAACTCAGTCTCTTTGTTTCCCTAAGGCAGCAAGTCATAGCAAATATTAGGACTATACAGATCATGGCTGACTTCATTGAACACAAAGCGGTGAAACCACTGTCGTGTAGCTCCTTGCTGTCTGTTCATTTTTAACTCTTGCTGTCACTATCAATTCACTGCCAGTTATCCCAGAGACCTTGAAGGCCTTTTACCATGGCAGAAGACAGGGAAGTCATTGTAAATGTCATGGTTTATGCAGTCTTTGCCTGGCCCTTCCTTCCCCTCAGCTTGTCTCTATCTAATCCCTTCCTGCCTTTCTCTGCCTTTCCTTTTCCTTATGAAATCTCTCTCAGACTTTGCATCCATCCGTATTATGTATTATACAGTGTTGGGGTTAGTTACTCAAAAAAGTAATATATTACATATTACATATTACTCTCAAAAATAGTAGTACTTTACTTTACTTTATTACTCCCTGGAGAAAGTAACTAGTTATATTACTAGTTATATTACTAGTTACATTTTTTTCTTA
>JBBPDH010000136.1:11036426-11050139 GCA_037974565.1 Clupeocharax schoutedeni
ATATACACATACATACAAATGGAGACAAGGTGCCCAGAGAAAGGTGTTCAAATGTA
This sequence comes from Clupeocharax schoutedeni, assembly GCA_037974565.1. Taxonomy (NCBI): domain Eukaryota; kingdom Metazoa; phylum Chordata; class Actinopteri; order Characiformes; family Alestidae; genus Clupeocharax; species Clupeocharax schoutedeni. The sequence continues at coordinate 11,036,483 of JBBPDH010000136.1, forward strand.
GGTTTTTTAAAATACATTTAAAATGCAGGGACAGGACTGAAAACGAAAAATCACAAGACAACAGACTCTTTGGGAGCAAAATATGAAGAAATTACAAGACTTTTGCCTTTATATATATATATATCTTGTGTGTATAATTTGGAAATGTCACAAGTATACTGTTTTAAGTAGCTTTAATATGTGGTTTATCAGTTAATAATGTGGAACCGCATGAAAAGTCGAACAATTCACCACCATTATTTAGCACCAGTTTTTAAATAAACATGAGTGTATATTTACAGGCATAGACTTAAAGCCTCATGACTGTGCTCTCTCCATTTAACAGTGTTTTAAAATTTTCCACAACAGTGGTTAGATTACTTGCAATTAAAAGGGTGTTTGGCATGAGATCAGACTTAATATAGCCAATAACTGATCCATAAAATGTCCCTGGATCGGTTCAAATTTTTTGCTCAGATTCAAATGTCCCCTTTCATAGCCCCTTTTCATGTAACGCTGTAATTCAGTTTATATCTCTAAATTGAGAGCACAAATCCAGCAGAGGCAAACGTGATGACCCATGTCTGTCATGATCACCCAGTGCAGTGGTTCATCTAGAGGTTAAGGGCTATAGGGCTGGCACACACTGATATCCTAATATCTCTGGCTTAATGAAAGTGAGTGAAGGTTAAGTAAGTCTGCTGAAATATGATTACATCACTATTCCCTTCTTATAGCCAATAGGCCGGCACATTTACACTTATTCCAGAACCAGAGAAAAATATGACATGAGGCTCAGAGGACAATTACTGTAATTTATCCTTGAGAAGATGGACATGGGACAGGATGTTTCGGGACTTCATAGTGATGAAGAAATAAGAGGACAACACAAAAACAACACCTCCAAGATCACACTGAGGTGACTTAGGAAAATGTTTTTGAATGAAGACTTACAAAGATTTACACAAAATGTAAAATTTAAAAATTGTAAATGATTTAACTTAAAAAAAAATGTCTGTGTTGCATAATTAAATTACCTGGAAGAAGTGTACAAAAGGTGTAAAATCTGTTTCAACAGGATTGCAATGTTATTATGTTACATGATTGAATGACTTGGAAGAAGTAAAAACACAGTTAAAAACATAATTTTTACAATAAATAATAAAAAAATTAAAACAAGAATGCAGTCATATCCGATGTCTAGCTTTAGCTGGTGAGAAGTATATGTATTTTATTTTATTGTTAATGTTTAATTAATAAATAAGAAGTGCTTGGATGTCAAAAATATGAGTTAAATAACTTTAGCTCATTTCAGTTCAAGTCTAATATCTGTGTGCAATGGTAATTTACAGCATGACAGATCCACATTACAAAATCTGCAAAAAACCCAAATTTAGAAAAAGCTGCCCAAAGTATTGGATTATTGCAGCCTTGGCAAATCAAAGAATGATGCTGTCATTATCATTCTAATTCAAATAATTTGGGCAAAGGAGGGGTTTGGTGGGGGCTGTAGTATATATGACAGGGTTCTTCTGACACTGAAACTGTGAGTAGAGTTTGTCAGTTTTGATGAGTCACCAGTGTTAGACTTTTGCAAACCATCTGCATGTATATAGGCAGAAATATCTTAATAGTGGCTTAATTAAGCCTTTTCGTTTAAAATTGATTACCTCAAGTATGTAATGATCCAGTTTAAATTGCCATTAAATAGGCTCACCGACATAATGTTTTGCTCAGCGTAAATCATTTGGTTTCCCATTTGGCTTGACTTATTCCTGGAGATGGGCAGACCCAGATGAACTTGCAATAGCTCAGGTTTTCCAATTAGGAGTTTACAGATAGTTCTTTCCTTCATTTTCTTTTTTTCTGACTTCAGCAGCATTTCCTGAGTGTATGAACTCAACCTGTGCCAGAAAATGACGAGTTTCAAAAGCATTTGTTTTTTAGAGGTTCACCCAAAGCAACAATAATGTAGGATTGCAATCTGACATTTACTATGCAAAATGAAGATCAAAATGTTAATTTGTGCATGATTCTAATTTCAGTGGATTTTCTCCGCTTCACTATATAGTTAATTTAATATGCTGAAGTGGCATTTTTGTGGCTCTGCTCATCTCAGGCTGTCCAGTACTGATTTACACACCAATACTGAGCTGTGACCCCCGATACATTTCTTACGTAGACTGGTTTCAGGACTAATTTTTTTAAAAGCATACTCAGTCTGATACTTCATGTCCTTGCACAGTGAAGTCATTGATTCTGTCCGCTCAGTTATAGTTCTTGTTAATGTATGAGCTTAATTGGTGCTTTTGATCGACAAATGTGTTAAGTATGTGTAGTTTGTCATTATGTAAGGGTGGGCAAACATCCCGTTTCATTCACATCCATCTCCATTTTAGAATGGAGCAATTTTTTAAAATAAAATGGAGTGTAGACCACAAACAAGCATAGAAACAAGAGTGTGCTTCTATACGTTGTATGTGCCTTTGTACACTTGTCTGCCTCTATGGTGCTCTCTCTCTCTCTCTCTCTCTCTCTTCCTTTCTTTCTGTCGATCTGTCTCTCTCTGTATCTCTCTCTCTCTCTCTGTCTGTCTCTCTCTCTTTCTTACACACTCTCTCTCTCTCTATAAATGTATATATAGGAAAGACGCGGCTGAATGCTTACACAAGGATGCAAATCTTTCACTTTGTTATTGTCCTATGTTCTGAATAGCCCTTCAGTTTAAGGGACCTACATTGAAGCCACAATTTAGTTTTATGTCATAGTGCAGAATGCTACTACAAGTCAACAGTGACACGATGAATTCATAATTCAGATAATGTATCATGTGGTCATACATGCTTGAATGTTTGTCCCTTTAACTTGAGTGCTTCCTGAATTTCCCACACAATGTCACTTCACTCTGTCTGCCACTAGGGTGTCATTTGCAGATCAGTCTGCATAAAAAATGCAATGCAAAAAAATGGTCATTTTTATGTTGCACTCATTTTATATGTATTATCTGCTAACATCACCCACTAAATTATTTGCTGATTTGATACCACGCCATTAACAAAGGGAAAAAAGTGGCAGTGGCACAGAGAAATTATTTCTCAAAATGTGAATGTTTTCTAATGTTATGAATTGTTTATTATTATTATTATTATTATTATTATTATTATTATTATTATTATTATTATTATTATTATTATTATTAATAATATTAATATTATTATTATTATTATTATGCCTGACATTCCCAACAGGACTTCTGTCTGACCTCTGAGATGATGGATCAATCCATTGGGTTGCTTTTGAAGGCCTCACAAATACGTATGCACAAATGTGTGCCTGTGTATGTGTGTGTCTGTGTGACAATTGACCATTTTTATCAGTTGAACAACTTTGACAGATGACTCATGGCACTAAGTACCCTTTACAGACCCTAAGGCCATGTCTGATCCATATCAGATGATGTGGGCATACAATTTGAAACTCCCCATCAATTTCAAGGTTGACAAATGAACAGAAGTCCTGTCCTGCTGCTTCTTTATTAATCTTCTGCTCCCGCCCCACCCCCTTACCCCTTACATTTTAGCCTACTCTTTTCTCTGCACATGCTTTGATTTCTGTTTGCAGAGCACACTGGAAAATTTTTACTGATGCTATGATTTTTTTTGTATTATTTATTTAATGTTTCTCATGAGCTTGATGACAGTTTCTTTCCTTAATGCTGACAAATTTATTTGTGATCTGTTTCACCTGATTTCATGTTTCTTTTCTTTTCTTTTGTCCCCCCCCCCCCCCTTTAACTAGTGAAAAGGTCCGTAGATTTTAAATCTAGAGGAGTAAAATTATTTCCTGGCAAAGACAACAGCAACAAGTTTTCTATCTGTGAGTCTACCCTTTGTTACTCTATTATGGTAAATCTGTGGTATGCTTATCTCTCTATCTTATATATTTTTTTTTCATTTCTGTGTTGTGTTGTTGGTGTGGTCCATGTTTTCAGTTCTGATTCATTTCGCCATTGCTTTATTTGAGCATCGTAACCTGTCGATATTGCTTGCATGACCGGTCTCCCTTGCCATCTCCAGACCAGCAGCCTGTGTGTGTGTGTAGAGGATAGAAAGAGTTGTGCAGGCCTTACAGACAGAACCTTACTGCTCCATTCTGAAGGCAAGACAGACATTGAAAATGCTTCCAGAATGTGAATAAAGTATTACAGGCATAAGGATTTCAATACAAGAACAAACAATTGAGTAAATGAAAATCCAAAGCAGCGGATTGAGATATAAAACTCCTCAGTCTCTTTCATGGACGTCTCATTTACCAGCTTTTGTGGAAACACCTGTCAGTCATCAAAACTAAACATCTTGGTGGCCCAAGTTTGTTTTTGTATTTTTTATAGTTCAATTGCACTACAGTTTTTGCACTAGGATGTGCCGATTTGTGGTGTTCTAAAATCCAATCTGGGCGGTAGATGATTAGAGCTCTGTAAAGTTAAGAACATCTGAATACATTAAAGATAAGGATGAAAAAATGTAGAATCGAATATCAAACCTGAAAAATATGAGAATAACTACAGCCCACCAATTAATTAGGTTCCACTGCATATTATACAGTAACGTTTTAAACATTACCTCAGACTAGATATAAGACTAGAAATAAGATCTGCTTCTCCTGCCTCTAATATCCCCATAAATTAGACCTGAAAGGTATGCCGAGGTAAAATGGCCTGATTGGTGATGAGTGCCTGAGCTAATAGGATTGTGATGGCTAAGGTCATTAACATTAAGCTTTTCACTAAGTAAAGTATGAGCCCTTTAAAATCTCCAATCGAAAATGAAATAGGCACCATGTTTTCTCTACCGCGCTGTGGATTATGTGGCAAATATTCACACAAGGTTAGCAGTACCTGCAGGGCCAAATCGCATGACTACACTTATAATAGCAACGGGTGAACGCTTCCTGAAACATTGTTGGATGTGGTTCTCCATTAGAATGACCTTATAGTGAACCCTCCACTCTAGCTGTGCTACTAGCAAGTCAAGTGGAGACAAGGACATTAAGACAGCACAGCTAGCATCATATCCCCCTCTATTGTTTCCATAATGAATGAGTGCCAATGATGCATTTGCTCTCGTGAAAGCACTTACGTTTTTTTATTCTATGGCTGGCGCTTCGCCGCACTCCAAATCCGCAGACTTTAATCAAACACCAAACCGGGCGTCAAATCCTCAAAGGCATGCCGTCTTCAGTCATGGATAAAAAGAGGCTTTATTGTGCTCGGTTAGTGTAATATCATGCAAGAAGCAAAAGTTAAGAAGAAACTTTTTTACTGGCCAGTGATCCATCTTTTAATGACCACAAATGCAGTTCAGTTGTGTCATGCTGAAACTTTACTGCAGCATTCAAAGCAGCTAACTGGTTTACAATTATGATTATAAGTGTCAGATTTGCTGAAGATTTTATAACCTAAGAATATAAATGCCATTGTTAATACATATATGTATACATGCAAATGTAAAACTTTCGTTTCATGTATAATAACCAACAAACTGCCATGTAATAAAGCTTTAAATCTGTCATTTCCTATCCAACCTCAAACAAGGGAAGACTCTTTGTTACGTGTCTGCTGTTCTTGTTTTCTGTAAATGTTTTGTGTTTCCTGTGACATCAATGCCTTGTACCAAGCGCTCCTAAGCAATCAAAATTTCATTTGTCTTTCGGTTTGGATTTTGGAGTCGGTGTTGTCTTTTAAAGGGCCCATATCCTAGAATAAGGATATTTAATTCAATTGCTGTATAACCATCAGATTTAATTGGGCTGTTTCTGTTACTGTGCCTTTAGAACGGATATATGTAAATAACCTCTGGCTGCCCTGTATTGTGCCTCGTTCATAAAGCAGGGTAAAGCACTTCTTATAACTTTTTGTTAATGGGCATAGCTAAACTGCTGTAGTGTGAATGGACATATACATATACAAAAATGCACAGAAATATGATTTGACGCCATATTTATGTTGTATTTTAAGGCTTTCCATGGTATTGGCCCTTTAACACAGCAAAACAGTAAACTCTACAAACATTGTGACTGATGTTAAGAAACGAACTAAGAAGTAAATACTGAACCAACAAAATACCAAAGCCTCATGAGGTCTTTTAACCTTTTTAGTTGCACGTTTAGTGTTTAAGACACATTTTTGCGTATTATGATTAATACAGTTACAACACATTCTTCATGTATTACTTTTAAATGTCTTAGGTTACTACAAAATGTTTACACTTGTAACTGAATACTGTAGGAACCTCAACACAAATACCCTTTCAGGTGAGACTGGATTTAAGAGAATAGTATCATCTTGTGTTAGCTATGCGAAAATCTGTTTTCTATCCAATTTGGCCTCCTCTACCTCCCCAAATCAAACTGTTCTTTGGTACGTTAAGAAATGGATTCGTCTCTTAGAAGTTTTCAAGCTACGAAAGGTAAAAGTGTTTTGTAGGAAAATCATAGAAAATCTGCCCACAGTCTCTAGTTGTCACAAATGTAGTGTTGTTAAGCTGTGTATATTTGTCTTTGAGCATGGTTTGAGCAGGGTTTGCACAGACCACTCTGTCCACCCTAGGTATGGGTGCATGCTGCCATTTGTTTGTGTCTATGTATGTTTGCTTGCTTGCTTGAGCACTGTTTGTTTGTATGGATTTCTGACTGCCCCATGTTTGCATAGCTATGTGCATGATGGGATGCTGGCTTGACCAGGACATGAGAGAGAGCACGGTGCACTCGTGAAAGCTGGGCAGAAATAATGCTTCTCTTGTGATGTACTTTACCTATATATTAACCTCATATATAACCTCTTAAATGTATAACAGACCTATCTGGTGTAATCAGGTCCTAAGAACAGGGGTGAACCTTTAACAGTTGCAATTATAGAAATGTTGGAAGATGAAAGTGAACAGGTGAACCTACAAATGTCATTCAAGTGAAAGTTTGTTTCTCAATAAGTTTAGGGTGAGATGTTTTATGTATGAACATACTATTACAAGTAGGTAGTTGTACATGGGACATGGAACAACACTCTTACATACACTAGAATCTGCAAGATTGTTATAACATGTGAAGGTTGGCTGTGTTTGTGTGCATTCTTTGCCATATATGAGTGTTTGTTAGAGGATGAGAGATACTGCACTAGCTGTGAGGGAGAGTGCTGTGACCAGCTGTTTGCAGGGGACTAAAATCACCTCAGGTTTCATCCTCCACTGGTCTTGAACGGCTGGAAATGTATGGACAACGTTTTCAAACATAATCTCTGGGATTAGACAGATCTCTGGGATTAGACAAATAAACTGTACCAAAACAATCCAATCCAATCTTGATAGATGGTGAAAAGTGGAATGTGTTGCTTTAAACCAGGGTCTGTAAGAGCCAAAAAAGTGTGATTAAAATAAAAACTTTTAAATAACTTTTAATTAATTCAGACTTCAAAACAAAGACCCTTCTAGGTGGGATTGGATTTAAAAGAATAGGATCAACTTGTGTTACCTTTGCTAAAGTCTGTTTTTTTGTTTGTCTATCAATTATAGCCTCCCTTTCTCTCCCAGTCAAAACTTTCTTTTGTATGTTAAGAAACTTGTCTAAAGAGTGATTGCTGTTAGGGTCTAATGCTGTTTTCGAGCTAAACAAAAAGTGCTGGTGGAAAAGTGAACAGCCAAAAGGCCAAAATTCTCTTGAGATATGCACTATTCATCTCTTTAAATATCTTTTACCTGCCATTTCTTTATGTCCCATATGGCGTAGCCCCACACTGCTGCAGGCACGAGGGCACTGCTAGAAAAGAAAAATCTGAAGAGGAAAATATTCTACTCTATCTCAAATGCTCTCTCTCTCTCCTCCTTTTATTTACAAATCTGTTTTTGTAAGATTGAGCCTGTGGAATTCCCACGGCTATAGATGTAGCCACACTCTGAATGGGTTTTTGACTGTATTTTTGGCAGGGACAGCTGCCGTTAATGTAGCAGTGTACATAAAGTAAAGTAAAATCACTTACTGCTACTCCATCTTGGGCCTAGGGACACTTTCCTTCCAAAGACTATTCAGAATTATACATAGGCTTTACATGGTGCCAAAGTGGCCTTCAGTGGCTTACATGAAAAACTCTAATGGCTAGTTTTTTGAGACTAACCCATTTGCATCCGTTTTTGTTTTAATATTAGATGTGTGTGTCATGTCATGTGCCTTGTACCTGACATCTTTCTCTCAGGACATAATTCTGTGCTTAAGATCTCTTTGGTTCAAGGTAGAATAAAAAACAAATCGAATTTGGCTCACTTGACAAAATTGTTGCGGTCGAACTGGGACAAGTTTTGCAATCTTCAAGAATTTTAAATTAGAGTAAAAAAAATAGAGATAGCAATTAGAGATAAAATTAATGCCAGACACAACCTTACATCACCTTATGAGATGTGTGTGTCAGATAATTCTCATAAACATATGTCAGATATGTTCAATTTTACATGACCATTAATCAGAATGGTCTCTTCTCTATCCTCTATCTCTCTCCCCACCCCCCTTACTCTCCCTCTCACACTCACACACTCACACACACTCACACACACACGCACACACATGCACACACACATCTCAAATATACAATTACATTGGTCTGGTCATTTCCGAATGCATTCATTTAAGATGGAAAGATATGTGTGCATGTTGGCTAAATTACTGACCAATTAATTCACTTTCAATGCAGTGGTGTTATATCAAATTTGACCTTCATCCATGATTTAGTGTACAGTAGACACTGCTAAAAGGTAGTCTAGCACGAAGTGAACACTGCTGTAGTGAACAGGAAACACGTGCCCTTTATTTAACTTTACATATAATTTATTGTTAGGCTTAGGTCTTTGGCGGAGGTTAAATTTAAGTTAAAATGTTAACTTGAATTATTTTTTAATTAAATATAGTTTCAGCATATTGGCAAACCATTTAAAGTGTACAATACAGTGGATATTATGGTTCAGAAAGTCACATACAGGCTCAAGATTTTCAAGATACTTTATTTGTCACATGCAGTCATACAAGTACAACACACAGTGAAATGTATCCTGAACTGCTCCTATTTGTGCAGGCTCAGTTCAAACTCAGAAGTGTTAGCATTGTCACATGTTTTTAACATAATACAACTAAGATGACAAACCTCAATTTTAGTACAATATACTACTCTATTTTTTAATTATGATGTTCAGGTCACAGTGCTTACTTCGACCTGAAAAGTTTGGAAACCAAGCACAGGGTTTTGTTGATGAATGGCAAATGTTGTGGTTATTATTTCAGTATTTTGAATAACTAAGATATTATTATTCATCACATTTTAATAATTTTGATAATGATAATGGTGAGTTGTGCATTAGTCTTATCATGTCCAATATAATTCAATGAACAGGACAGAAAATAAACCTGGCCTAGGAGCCGATACGTTTTCAAACAAAACAGAAAGTGAAGCGAAATGAGGCAATGGACAAATGAGGAAGGGTAACAGACACAGACCTTAAGTACACACAGACATCAGGGGAAAATACAGACAGCTGAGAATAATAAACATGTAAACAGAAAACAGCTGACTAACAAAACACGTGATAACTGAACAGAACGGGCAAACGTATCAAAATAAAAGTCCACAGAACCGAAACAAACAGAACAGAGTCAAAAACAGAAATCTAGGCCGAACTTCCGTGTCGGCAAAAAACACCAAAGCAAAAACCCCAATCAGGGCGGGCGGGCGCTGGACGGCGGGGTTCCCCTTCCACATCGCAGCCCCACTGTCCATGTGGCGACGTGGGTGTGGACCACGGGACGTTGTCCCTGTCCCGCGGCCCCGGTCCCTCACCGTGGGACCACTCAGTGTTCAAGGAGGCAACCCCGCCCCCGGAAGTCCTTCGGCCGGCAGAGTGCTCTCTGTCCCAGGGTCCGGGCCCGGCAACCCGAGCCTGGGTGTCTCCCAGCAGGGTTGCCACTGTAGTCAGGCAGGCAGGCCCCTCCGTAGGCCTGAGCTGGGCACGCACCGCGTCCCACACCAACATGCAGCCAGCCCCTTCCGGGAGGCTGGTCGGGACGCTCCTCGAGCCCCGTGTTGGCAGGCAGGCAGCCCCCTCCGGGAGGCTGGACTGGTCCCTCCCCGGGCCCCTCGCTGGTATGCAGGCAGCCCCCTCCGGGAGGCTGGACAACTCCCTCCTCGGGCCCCTCGCTGGCAGGCAGGCAGCCAGGCCGGTAGGCAGGCCCCTCCGGGAGAATGGATAGGGCCCTCTAGCTCTAACTCAACCCCCTCCGGCCCCAAAACACCCGCCCCTAAACCACTACGTCCCCCAAAAAAATACATGGGTATTTTTTTGCTGGTTACTGGCCTTTCTAGCCCCTCTAGCCTCTCAATCGGTTCTAAGACCTTAGCTAGCCCCCCTAGAAACCCCACAAACCAGGCCAGAGCAGGGGATACGGGACAGACTGGGGCTTCTAGGGTAGCAGGGCTGAGGACAGTCAGAACAGGGCAGATAGGAGCGGGGCAGGCAGGAACGGGGCCTACAGGGCTAGCAGGAGCGAGGCTCAAAATAGCAGGGCCTGTAGGGCTAACAGGAGCAGAGATGTTGTGGAGATGTGTCCATCTGTCACGAGGACCGAGTCTAGTCGGCTCTCGTGATTTACCTCTGAGCAAGGAACAAGTTGGGAAACAGACATCCATGCTGTGATTCTTTATTCAATGAACAGGACAGACAGTAAACCTGGCCTAGGAGCCGATACGTTTTCAAACAAAACAGAAAGTTAGGCGAAATGAGGCGATGGACACATGAGGAAGGGTAACAGACACAGACCTTAAGTACACATACAAACAGCTGAGAATAATGTAAACAGAGAACAGCTGACTAACAGAACACGTGATAACTGAACAGAACGGGCAAACATATCAAAATAAAAGTCCACAGAACCAAAACAAACAGAACAGAGTTGAAAACAGAAAAACAGTGGCCTCTAGCAGCCACCAACAGTGACACTTGTCCCAAAACCACATCCATGGAGTTGAACCAACCGAATGCTTTTTTTCTGTCAGAGCTGATTTCGATATTGTGTTCTTTTATTCTTTATAGTCTTCTTTCAGTTTTTTATCTGTAGCATTCTGTAACAAATACCGAACCGAGTTAACTTATTAAAGATTACCTGGTACACCTTTCTCACAGCGTTAAAGATACATTTGTTTGTCCCACTAAAATGTATCTTCAGGCCAAGCAAATAGTAATGAATGCACTTGTCAACTTCCAAGTTGTTGGTTTGTGTCTCAATTAATGTTTTTTCTGGCCTCTTTCCACCTTAAGAAACATCTGTGTTAATGTAATGTAGCTCTATATAAATAGACATAATCTGTCACGACAGCTCATGACAGCATTTGACATCTACCATGCCATGTTTGTGACATGGTAAGGTTAATTTTATGAAGCAGGATTGAAGTAAAGTGTCAGGCCATAAGCCTGCTGATTAAGCTATTACGCCTCTGGATATGCATGTAGCTGTTATCATCATTTAAATTACACCGAAGGGCAGTGAAAGTTTCATAAAATAGTTTTCTTTAGTACATTTTAAATTATTTGCATGTAGCTACTGATGCAAGCCACTTTTTGGTCAGCTTGAGATCAGCAGTAAAAATGAATGTTCCATTAAAACATAAAATTATTATGAGAAATCAGTACTGCTCGAAGGAAGAGTTCATTTCTCTCTTCCCCAAAGAGACTACTGAAGACAAAAACAGCTTAAACTATGGCAGATCCCACAGTGCGTTGCTAAAGCTAGCAATGTGAAATATTCCCAGATACCACAGTATCCTATAGAGGGGAGTGTTTTTCCTGACATCACAGGCTCAGCTGCTGAAAGAAGTACAAAGGCTGCCAGTCAGCAGTGTCTGAAGAAGCACTGGGTGAGGCAGGATAGAGCAACCACTTCACATCCTGCAGGAGTTTTATACCCTTTGGCTTCAAGTTGCATCGTTTTACAGCAGATCACACTCAACAGAAAACAAACTCACAACACAGTGTGTGTTCATATTCTTCTTTTCCTGCTCAAGAGTTTAATAAAGTTGAAGACAGTTGCAGCTTCTCAGGTTTTATCTTTTATAGGTGCAAGTGTTTAACTGAACAGCTTTGGCTTAGTTTTTAAAAACTGCTGACATTTCCCCTAATTTCCAAATGGAAATAATGTGCTTTAAAGCATAGTTTTAAAAGAAATGACAAAACATCAAAATAAGAGAAATGATGCAGCGTTTACAAAACTTGAATAATTCAAAGAAAACTTGTCTTGTTCACTTTTATGGCAAAAATGACCTTTGACGTACTTCTAGCAGTGTTTTGCAATCCACCTGGTCACATTGCAAGAGGAGAGTATTGATTACAGCAGTGTTTTTATAAGTGTCTTCATTAAATAAGGTGAGATTCAGGATCACCTAACCAGGACCTCATAAACCAGAATGAGGTGCTTGTGTAGGAATTTCACAGACACTGGCATGGAATGGCCGTCATACTCATAGAGATGCTGAATTAAACATTAATTATACTCATATCTTCCGATTGTATTTGATCGCCTGCACTCAAAGTACATTGTTGTAGAAATGGACTTTAATTATGCCACATATTTCCCTTCAGTCAAATCTCAACCTAAATTAATTTACTTATTATTCTTTGGAACAGGACTATCTTTGGATCAAATAAATTAGATTTAATTCTATAAAAAATACTTTTATTTAATCAATTTTATTTCTCATTTTGTGGAAACCAGTTACTTTCCATAAACATACAGCACAATTCATGTATTACCCCTCCTGTTATGTTGTGGGTCAAATTGACCCATTTTAAAGTGAATTAAAAAATAGTTAAACATATTTTTCAGTGCTTGGCTTAATAAGGGTAATGAACATCTAAAAGAAAAATGTTTCATTTCATATATGTGCAACCCTCACCTGCATTGTTATAGTACACAGATACTGTTTGGTTGTCAAACATTATTTGTTTCTTTGCAACTATGCAACCTGTTTTGTCCCAATCTCTCTCTCTCTCTCTCTCTCTCTCTCTCTCTCTCTCTCTCTCTCTCTCTCTCTCTCTCTCTGATATGACTCTGATGAGGAAACTACTATTAATATTCCTCTAAGCATAAATTTACATCACAAAATGGTGAAATGTAATTGTCATCCCCAAATAAGGAAGGATTCGAACCCATGACATCTTACTTCGGAGGCAAGCCAGACAAATACAGCATGAAAATCATCATCATGCTATAATAAAGTGCTGCAATCAAACCATCACCATTTATAAATAAGGAAGTAGACAGTAATGTGGTTGTTTATTACTTTAATGTGGTTTGATGCCCTTTAATTGGCTCATATGCTTAATTACAGTATTTTTAAAGCACATAATGAGCCATTTAAAAGCCAACAGTCAGAGTGCCATCAGAGTGCATGTGAAAGGAAACAATTAATTGCAATCTCTGTTAGTGTTTTAATATCAGATTCTGACTGGCTAAACTGTCACAAATTAGCAGAACATCTATTTTAATAGATACGCACCATTCTTTTGTAAGATCAGACTTTAATTCAATTCAATTCAATTCAATTTTATTTATATAGCGCTTTTAACAATGGTCATTGTCACAAAGCAGCTTTACA
>JBBPDH010000136.1:11064917-11075364 GCA_037974565.1 Clupeocharax schoutedeni
AGTCGTGGAATTCTTAAGCACTGATGTACGTCGCTCTGGATAAGAGCGTCAGCTAAATGCCGTAAACGTAAATGTAAATGTAAATGTAAGCATGGGGTTGTCCAAAATGCCTTGGTTTACTGAAGCATTAAGATTGTCCTTCACTGAAAGTAGGGGGCCTAGCTCAAACCCTGAAAAACAGAAGTGTTCCAGTGCTTTTGTCCATATAGTGTGGACCGGTAATTGGCTTTGGTTTGCTATTTTCATATCATCTGACCCTCGTTAACACTGATTCAAGATTCAAGATTCTTCATTTGTCACATGCAGTCATACAAGTACAACAAACACACTGTGAAATGTATCCTGAACCGCTCCTTTCTGATTGTGCAAAGTACCACATCTCTGTAAGACACTGGTCTAGTGATACTATATAATACCACAATGTGCCACCTGCCTGCTTTGTTGAGAAGTGCAGTGATCAGGAGATGAAAATGTGGTGACCACACACTTTGCAACATGGCAGGACTGTGGCTACTGACCTGTGCTGGGTTAGTGTTAATTCCCACGCGTCCTCACCAGCTCCTTCTGTAGTTCTGTTCTTCATAGAAATATCTACATTGGCACTTTCAATTAAGCATCATACCTCGCTTAAAGCGCCATTATGAATATGGATCAGGCAATGGAACAGGGGTAAGTAGTGAGCTTTAATTGATGTTGTGTCAACAGAGAGAACATTAATTACTCTGAAGAGTTTATTTCTGTCTCCCGCGACAAGTGCATCCATCACCGAAGAAGGGCTTACTTTTTTCCTTTTGGGGAGAAGCATGGTTGCTAGGGCAACCATAAAAAATTAGAGCCGATTTGGAAATTTCGAACCAGTAATGGTCTTAAAGCGACAGTGTGTTGCGCACCGTTAGGGGCAAACTAACACACATTAAGCTGTTGCTATATTTCAGGCAGACACTTTTAATCATGCATAATTAAGGTTTGAAATTAAGTAGAGCAACATAGATGACTCTGAGGCATAATTATTTTATTTGGGAAGCAATATTTATTTTTTTTGGTCTTTCTTCTAGACTTTCTTTCCAGCCTCGTTGGTAAAGCATGCGTCTCTGATTACTTTTCATTAAATCAAGGGCATTTTAAAAGAGACTCAATATTAGTGTTTTGGTTTAGTTATTAAGTTATATCAGTGAAGTCCAAGCCCCAGCCCCCCCCCCCCATGTAGCCTTTCCGGGTCAGATATTTGCCTTGGTAAGATCTGTGCTTTGCTTTTTTCAGCTTCTTTTCACATCTTGTCTTCACAAGATGTAGGCAGGACATATTTGCAGTAAATCCAAAGTGGTACATCCTTTGAAAATATTGATTTGATACACTTCACACATGCCTATGATTAAAAGCATGGTTTGTCAAGTTCACTTAACGTTTTTTATCAAGCAAAGCGCTCCAGACCACCATAAACACTAGTGAATAAAGGGATTAGCCATGCTTATTTGTCAAACTTACAGACCTGTCCATTAAACATTATAACCCATATGCAGATTTTCCCACATTTTCCCACTGATTTTCACATACTGAAATAAGCCTTAAAGGAAAAAATGAATACCCTTCAAATAGGCTTGCGTTTGTTTAATTTGTAATATTTATATCAGATGTATGTCTATATATGTGTGTTTTATTTTATATAGTGGTGGGCCATTATTGGCCTTAACTAGCTGCGTTAACGTGAGACTCTTATCAGGAGATAAAAAAAAATATTGCCATTAATCTATTCACAAAGTTGGGTTGGGAGCTATACTACTATACTACGCAAGCTATGATGACTTTCACCTTGATATTTTAGCGCGGAAGTGTACCTAGCCGAATTGCTCTGTAGGGGGCGAGAAAAAGTTTTCAAACCTGTGTGTATGCCTACTGTGAAACAGGGACATCACACGGACGGAAAGACAAGGGGGGCTTAGCCCCCAGGGTTATAGGAAGGAATTAGCGTTAAGCAGTTTACAGTTATGGACACTCATATTATTGTTCTGTTGAACTGAGTACAAACGGCGCTACCAGAGAAATATTACTGAACAGGCTCTGGTTGCTACTCGCTAACAAGCAGCGCTGTTTAGCTTCACCTGGGTCCTAATGCCAGTACATAATTTTAATTCAATAATGATACCTAGACTAGGGCTGGCCGATTAATCGAGAAGTAATCGAAATCGACATTCAGAACCTATAATCGATCAACTTTTTCCAGGTCAATTATTTCGATTACTTTTCCTGTAGTCATGTGACTCCACTACCGCTTGTGGAGTCACATGACCCCGCTCCGTTATATTACGCCGACATGTCAAGCATGGAGAGCTTTAACACTGAGACAACTGAGCAACTTGTCAGTGAACTATGAGGGCAAAAAAAATAAATAACCGCTCATTAATCGTAATAGAGTTAAAATGTTCAATTAATCGAGATTTTGATTTTAGGCCAAATCGCCCATCCCTAAGCTAGACTTATTATTTTTAATTTCGATTCAAAGTCTTGTTTCTATTTGTAAAGTGCATATCTGCGCTCAGTGAAATCTTGTATTAAATGTTTGGATATATACTTTAAAAATAGTAGAATAATGACTATATATTTAGGGTGGCTAGGGATCATTTGGGGGGGGGACTTCGGACCTTCAGCAGAATTCAAATTAGCCATTTTAATCTAGATTAATCTAGATTAGTTCCAAGATTACAGTGAGATTAATCTAGATTTTTTTTTAAATATATGCCCACCCCTAATTATAATAGCCCACAAAAGGGATTTTCCTATGTATTTCATATTTAAGTGATCACAAATGACATTTCTTTAAGGCCTGTGCTCTGTTCTAGATTCAGTTACGCTTAACTTATTCTCTTGTGTACTCATTGCTCCGGTTGGTGAATTTGCAGAGCAGCAGAACAGTGATGTAACTTTTCACACAAAGTTACCTGAGCTGAACTGTTTGGAGTGAAATAATTGGTGCAAAAGGTTTGGGCTTGCCTCAGACTGAACTTTATTAGCGCTCATCCTTTTTACTGAGTCTTTCATCTACTTCAGAGCGCATCCAAAGTTTTGGTAGAAGTTAAATAACTGCTGAGAAATTGCAACCCTTGATGTCCTTGCATCCACAAATGACTTCTTCAGCTTTGCATCTAAGACATTTAGACACGTCAGGCAACACAATGCCATATGGCCACATGGAAGAAAAAAAACACACAAACTAAGACAGATGGTGCAAGTATGCCAACCATTTTCTGGACTTTCGTCAACACAGTGTCCTGACAAATATGCTTCTTTCACTTGGTGTCTTTGAGGTATAACTGATGTATACAGTGTGAGTTTGTCCCACACGTTGTGTTTATGCATATGGTGAGGTCTAGTGGAAGCACCAGAGATGCTGGTTGAACGTTTCTCTGCTGGCAGAACAATCGAAGTGTCTAATAGAAGCAGCAACAGAGAGAAAACAAGCTAATGCACAAACGCACTTCTGTTATTACTGGGCCCAGCTGGTCCGATTTCCTGGCTAGTGAGAAATGCGTATTATGTGGGAGGCAAAGAGTGCACAGAAAGGATAAAAGGGAATATGCTAGCTAAGACACAAGTCAGTCAAAGACAGTTGGGAGTAAGTACTTCCAAAAGGCTACAGTGATCTTCACTTACATAAGGTCAGATAATGATGCACTGCAGAAAAAAAAATATAAAAAGAAAGAGAAATATATTGACATTTTTATGTAAATCATTATAATGAGCAAAAGATCTGCCAATACAAAAATAAATGAAAATATCTAAATAATGTTTCTCTGGTGCATCTTTAATTTATTTATTTTGGCTTTTTTGCATGTTGCAAGAAATCTTGCTTACACTATTGACAGGTTTATTTTTTGCTTAATATGAGCATTTACATCACGTTTTCAGTATATTTCCTCTCTTTATCTAACTTCCCCAGATTTAGTTTTTGTTGCAGACAGCTTTATGTAATGTTTTGTGCATTTTGTGCATTTTGAATATGTGACATTACAACTTTCTTTTGTCTCAGGAAAAAAAGCTAAAATGGTCATGCATATTCTAGCCTATGTACACAGTCTGCATACAGTCTTGTGATACTACATAGTGAAAGTGTATAGGATCTTTATATTCGATCCAAAGTGGCACATAGTTCACCAAAGTCCCCAAATGTTTTATTTAGAAATAATAAAGCAGGGATCCCCTACACTTGAGAACAGCAGCACTAAAACCTGTGGGTGCTGTTGTTAGCCTAGTGACTTTAAAGCCAGGGCAAGGCCCGGGAAAAAGAGGTGAAGCACTCTGGTCGAGGGTTAATGTTGTCATTGATCGTTCTGGGTGGCAATTGTTTTCTTCTTCTTCTTTTTTTTTTGCTGCTGCTTTCTCGACTCTCCTAATCTTTATGCATTCTGCTGAGTTGGCTCGTTTTCCACACAGAGGTCAGCTTCAATGTCAGGAAGCATAAAATAGTGATTATAGAGGAGAAAAAAAGGATAGATGAACCGGGACATTTTATCAAGCCGGATGGGCAATTATCTTGATGCCCAGAAGTAAACGCTTATCTGCTGGCCAGCATCCTGCTTGGAAAGGCCAGCAATAATTCTCGATTAAAAGGGACGATAGTACAACAGCCTTGCCCAAAAGTTTGGGCTAATGTGATTTATAATAACAGACAGAAAAGAGGAGAGAACCAACATGTGAAGAGGACATGCATCCATATCATTTCCAAAGATTCGTTTTTTTTTTTCTTATCCTTTAACATTATCAGTAATCTGAACTCCAGCCAGAGGCTGTAGCCCTGTTTTTGCTGAGTCTTGTTTCGTGAAGGTGGGATAGGAAGTGACAGGACATTGTTGTGCGAGTAATCAATTGTTTGCTCACCCTCCTGTCCCTTAATTTTAAAGATAATTTCGCTCTGGCTGCTTAGCTATGGGTAAGATGTGCCCAGCCAAGGCCATTCATTTAGCAGGCCGTAATTGAGCTGTCAGGGATGGCACAAGCATGCGTAGATATACTGTATGTCACAGAGAATACAGAAGCAGCCTGCTGGGGCAGCTCCCCAAACCTTTAAATCCCCAGCTCATCCATAAGTTCTTGATGCTGCTTTAACGTGATTGGAAACACTAAAGCAGACTGAGAGATGATGACAGGAGAGCAGCGTTTTTAAAGTGTTTATTTGCCTCCTAGTTCTGTAGTGTCTGCAGTGCTTTAGTTGTAAAAAACAAAACAAAGCAAACATATATTTATATATATATATATATATATACTAATGTTTGCTTTACATAAAGCATTTGCCCCCTCTGGTTTCTTTTGTTTTTCATATTTCTCACACTTCTTCAAAGTAACATGCAGATCTTCAGTAAATTTTATGGAAAAGTACAATAACCTGAATAAAGATTCAGAAAAATTTTTTTTTTAATGTTCTGCTTATTTATTGAAGAAAAAAGTAATTACCCCTTTTGATACTCAAATAATTAGCTAGATTTAGCTGAGGATTTGAATCAATTAGACCGGACACACCCATGTGTGATTACCACCAGCCCTGTTGCCTCTAAGCATTAATTAACTCCATTCTTTCCGGTAATTGAACTTTGACTTCAATGACTTCCTCATTCAGATGTTGTAGCAGGATCTCAAAGGGGCAGTTCTTGCTCAAAACCCCTCCAATGTGGCTGAATTAATGCAATTTTGCCAAGAAATGTGGGTTAGAATTTTTCCACAGCAGTAATACTACATTTAGTGACAATTCCTGGCTAACAGTTGTTTTGCCTTCAGTAAATTGAATGATATATTAAAAGCTGTTTTTTGTGTTTCCTTGAATGTTCTGCTTGTCCTGTGTTTACAAGAAATACAGAGTGGAGTAAATACTTTCACATAGACATAGCACAGTTTTGCAGATTTTGATCAAAGTGGCTCACGTGCAAAATGGACATAACTGTGCTTGATCTACACATAAGTGACAGTTATATTGTAAGGCAGGCCTTTATCTGCAGGATCGGTTTTGGACGCACCCTGTGGGCTGTCAGGAACAGCTGCCCTCTCCACTGGCAGCACTTACATTCCAAGAATATTGCCACCCACTGTGTAGGCTAATAAAAAAAGGAAAATCCCATTCTTTCAGTACAACTGCAGAGCCTGACCAGCCTCACTGTACATGGGTGAACAGTGTGCATCAGCGTGGGTCCATACCTCCCACTGTTGTCTCTTTTCATACGCACACACTGGAAGTTTCCGGCACTTTGTCTCAGCAGTCCCATGACCTTTAGCTATGCACTAAATCACTGCCTTCATGTCACCCGCATGTGTGTTTGTTCCCGCGGCTACAGGCTGCACAAACTAATTAAGAAGATGCCACTTGAAATCATGCAGAAAATTGCCTAGATCTATATTTTCAGGACAGCCCAAGGGTATTCTGACTTAATCATGAATTTCAATTCAACCATTTTTAGGATTTTTTTATTCTTCCGTGTTTCCGTCTCTTCGAAAGCTTTTGTGCGCCCACCGTCATCTTGAAACGATGTGTCGGGTATACCACGATAATTAGTTCCCCCATGACAGACAGCTATATATTAATAATAACCTGTTTAGCTTGATATTTCTTGAACTGTGGACCAGACACCGCAGTGTGGTACAATAGAAGATTCAGACACAGAGATGATAATTTAACATTCTCTCTAATTGGCACCAGGTGTGCCGTCCACTTGGTTCTCCTCTTGTCGATGTTTCAGCTAGGTGCTCGATCCTGAGACCCGTCTGGCTCAAAAGAAGCTTCATGTCAAATGGGAACCTGCAAAAGGGCTTGTCAGAAGACGCCTTGACAGGCGAATGACTTTCAGGGCAAAAAGAACGCTTTAGGCCCTAAAGGGGCCCTCTGGTTCACCCTGTACTTGCCTGAGTTAATGAGTTATTTATTTTCAAAAGCAATCAAGATGTCAGAATCTGATAGCAAAACCTGCTGCCACTGGAGATAATGCCTCCTTGTCTTTCATCAAAGCCTTGTCACTTTGGCATCGGCAATGATAAATGTGCCAAAAATACAAAGGGCCGGATTTGGGGGTTGCAAAAACCCATCTCCCTCAGAGCGTGCTAATTTTAAGATATCACTGTCACTGGCTCTGGGAGAAAGAGACTGGAGCGTGTCTATTTAACAAATTATAACTGGCATTTCTCTATTAAGATGACGAATCATGCCCAAGTGTATTTGGCTAAGCCCCACTCTGAATTAACTCGTTCAGCTGCCATGAAGTTAGTCGTCTGAATATTGCTAATATTGCTAATCAGTGACAAATGGAGGCAGTCATGGCTTACTGTGAGCTAGAGAAAGATTTTTAGGTTGTATTCGGGTATTTCCCATGCAAATCCGAACAGGAGTTAACTGAACCCCAGATGGCAGCATCTCTGGTGCGGCTTATTTTAATTTCTTTATTTCTTTGTGGTCTGTGTGAGATCAGTAGTGGAAACCTTTCGGTGACATTTGGTAAGATGTGTTGCCAATCAACTGTGACTTTAATTTTGGATCAAATATCCTTTTAACTTCTTATTCTCTGTCTTCTGTGACTCTGACTCTGCAGTGAAAACCTGCGGATCAAATCTACAAGGTCCATCAGGAACCTTCACATCTCCGAATTTTCCTATTCAATACGAGAGCAACTCCCAGTGTGTGTGGATCATTACAGCCAGCAACCCAAACAAGGTAACCAGCCACAACATATGAACATATGCATGAGTGCAACAAGTGCCATATTTGTCAGACAAACATGAATACCCTGAAATATAATAATAACTGCATTTTTAGAACGTTTTGTAATTTGTTATTTGTAGTTGTGGAATTGTGGTCTTACTTTAGGAGAACTGGTCATTTTGTGGCTGCTACAGTTTTAACTAGAGAAGTTTTAACTAGAGAAAATAAACACGCTTTAGTAACTTCGTTCCTGCTATGATTTGGTAATTCTTTTCCTGGTCTGGTATGTTAGTTCTTGCTGTGTCTTGCAAATAGTTTGCTTATTGAAAACAAAATTGCTATTATTTTCTATGTTTTATATATATATATTAGGGCTGGGAAATTTAATGCGTTATCGCGTTAACGTATTATTTACTTAACGCTGATAATTATTTTACCACGGGTTAACAGGTTTTTAAAATCCTTTTATTTTGAAAGTCGGTGCTTTCACTGAAATAACACGCACAGAGGAGGACTGGGACTTTGTTTACCAGGTTGGATTTTCGCATCTCGGCTGGTCCTTTTTGCAGAATGCACAGATTGCCAGTCTGCCCCTGAACACCAGTTCTGAGCTATTTAATATGGACAAAAGTAATGGGACATCGGACCCCCCGCAAAAAACAGCCTCCCATTACGCCTGACCATTACACCAAATGTAACTTTAATAACACTGTCTCCGCCCACATGCTTTGCAGCTCCTATAATGGTTGCACCTCCATGCCCTGGGAACTTATTTTTCAATAACAAGGTAGATAAAACGTGAACACCCTGCAGTGGCAAATAGCTTTGGTTTTATATTTGATTTGATTACATTAATGTTTTAATCAATTGAATCATTTGAACCACCTGCCAAACACTGCGTAGGTCCCTCAAGACCTACACATCCAACACATCTCAGAGACGCATCTGACTGCCTGTACCAGCTTAGCTTCTTCCCACAGTGCAACCTATTTTTAATACTAAACAAACACAGGAAATTTTTAATGAAAAAATTAAAGCGCGAGTAGACAAACAAAATGCTCAGTTTTCTTTGTCTACTCAAATTTTCACAGCGTCTGGGTATTTATAATAGCGCTTTATAAATCAAATGTATTATTATTAGAGCTGGGTCGATAACGGCGTTAAAGCACGAGATTCTTATCGCGCACTAAATAAAATACCGGCGTTACCGCCCCCCCCCCCAGTCCTCACCTGGCAGGCCATGATGAATTTAACCTTGATATTTTAGAGAAATGTCCGGTTCATGCAGTTTCGGTCTCTCCTCCAGACTGAGTTTCACTATATCAACGTACAATGATACAAATGAATTTTATTCAACACTGCACACACTGATCTGTGTTAAATCCAGTAAAGCTGGGCTAACGGCGCTCTGTAATGAAGCTCACTGTTCATTAAGAACAGACGAGATCTCATAATAACCATAAAAAGTCGTATTTCCCAGCTCTACAGCCGACCTGCTATAATCCAATCTCATTTAACTAAAGACTTGAGAAAACTGAACTGCATGTCGAACTGCACTTTTGCCGCTAAAACACACACATCGAGATTCTCTCCTTTTTCCAGCCTCTCAAAACTAGCCAAACAGAGAAAGCTCTAAAAGAAGCATGAAAAGACAACGACTGCCACCATCTGGGATCACGGAAACAACTAAGGAGCAAGAACTCATAGTTGCGCTCTGGCCAAGCTTTACAAACAGCCTGGAGTAAAACATGCTGCACCACCAATCAGTAATCAGCCTTCCTGTTTTGGTCGGGAGGAGCCGGGTTTCAAACGCATATCAGTCTCGGCCATCTAGCGAGGAGGAGCGCAGGGGAGCGCCGAGGTGCTCCATTAAGGACTTTCCTTGGACTTGTGACACTTAATCCAGACAACCTGGTGGACGAGAAGCTGGCAGACATTCAGGACTTCCCGTACGAGCTAAAACTGCAGCCAACATCCATGTTAATGTAGCGCAGCAGGAGCCTGGAGACCTGCGCCGCAGAGCTCCAGGACACACACCGCCTGCATCACATAAACCTGTGTGGTGCAGGGGGAACCCTTCCTCGACTACAGGAAACAGCAGCGTTCCTCCAAATCTACAGTCGTTCTTCAGACTCCTGGCAAGTCTTCACTCAGTTCCAGCAAGTTTCATACCTTTTGCAAACTGTGGCAGTCTGTGGGAAAACACCAGTGGAGCCGTGCAGAAAGCTCCTCAGCAGTTATAGGAAGCCTTTGATTGCTGTAAGAGTCAATTACGGCTTTTCTATTGATTGTTGAAAAGGTAGGAATAATGTTGGACAGGTCACTTTTTGTTCAAATGTTAATAAAAGCTGAGAAATATTTTCCTCCACAGTGACGCCTCTGTACATCGTCTTATTCTCTTCTGGGAGACGCCAGTTCTCTGAGGACCTCACCTGCTCACAAAGGCGGGTCAGCGTTTGCCATTTAATGCCTCTCAGGAGGTTTAGAGTCATCCTAAAAACCTTCCATACCGCTGTGGTTGAGAGTAGGGCTGCAACAACTAATCGATAAAATCGATAATAATCGATAATGAAATCCGTTGTCAACGATTGCCGTTATCGATTAGTTGGGCTGCTCACGTTACCACAAGACACACAAGACACACAGATACACACAGAGACACACAGATACACACAGAGACACACAGATACACACAGAGACACACAGAGACACACAGAGACACACAGAGACACACAGAGACACACAGAGACACACAGAGACACACAGATACACACA
>JBBPDH010000136.1:11096309-11110890 GCA_037974565.1 Clupeocharax schoutedeni
ATTACATTGTGCATTGTTTGAATGCTAAATAAACATGTTTATAGTTTTGTAACATATTCTTTTAATAATTTAATACGGTTTTCCCCCTTTCGGTTTTCGGTTTTCGGCCAAGTGTTTACCAATTTTTGGTTTCGGTCCAAAAAAACCCTTTCGGTGCATCACTAATTTATACTGTCCACCTGCACCTTGCAGGCAGCTGTTTTAAACCACAGGGTGTGTTTCAAACACCACCTCAGGAGTCTTAATGACTAGTAAAACCTCCCATGGTTTATTGTGAAGGGGGACAAAAAAAGCACAATAAACTACAATGATAAATAAACAATTTCACAAATGAATAATTATCGTAACAAAGAAATATTCCATCAAATATTTGGAGTGGCCTTTTATTGTGAGCATTGCAGTCTATGGCACACCTGTGTAATATTCATGCTGTCTAAACAGTACCTTGATAGGCCACACTTGTGGGATGGATTATCTTGGCAAAGGAGACGTCGTTGGTGTATGTAGAAAATGTTTCAGTTCATGAAAAATGGGAGCAAAAACAATATATTTTTTTGTTCAGTATATATACAAATGTCTGTAAATGTCAACTGTTCATTTGTTACAGGACATCATTACAATCCACTTTTCTCATTCAATAATATTTATCTTTTGGTAGCACGGAAACCAAAATGAACAATATTATTCTATGAAATATTTCTTTGTTACGATAATTATTCATTTGTGAAATGGTTTATTGAACATTGTAGTTTGTTGTGCTTTTTTTGTTCCCCTTCATAATAAACAACTGAAGGCTTTTTATTAGTGTTTTTATCTGTGAGGTGGGGTGGATTATCTTGGCAAAGGAGAAGTGCTCACTAACACAGATTTAGATAGATTTGAGAACAATATTTTAGAGTGATGGATCTTTTGTGTATGTAGAAAATGTTTCAGATCTTTGAGTTCAGCAAAAACAAAAGTGTTGCCTTTATATTTTTGTGCAATATGTATCAGCATGGATATGTTACCATGGCTTCTAACATGGAATAGGTTTTGGAACTATCCTTTTTGTAGTATCTAATAACGGTTTATTGGGTAAGTATGTAGTCATAAGAGTGAGGAATGGAAATGGAGCTCCTTCCTTATAGTGTAGGAAATGAAATCCACCTGTGCATAAACTGCTCTCTGTGAATTAACATTCTCCAAATATGTTGCCATTATGAATCAGTGTGATTCAGGAGTTGGTTTATTTCTGTTTCTGTCTAGAAATCGACAAGGAGAGCTGTGGGGACCCTGGCACGCCTCTCTATGGCATGAGGGAAGGAGATGGCTTTTCTAATGGAGATGTACTGCGCTTTGAGTGCCAGTTCGGCTTTGAGCTGATTGGAGAGAAGACTATATCCTGCCAAAACAACAACCAGTGGTCTGCCAATGTTCCAATCTGCATCTGTGAGTTAATGCTATATATAATACATGACATAGTACCCCATTAGAGTAAATATTTTCTTTAATGTGACACTGACTTTGAACTAGAACACCAGAGACTTGTTTCTTTACAGTAAATTGGGAGAAAACAGAAAAGCTAAATAAGAGGTCTAAGCTTTCTTGTGAGTGATTTATATGGCCCTTGGAAAAGGCAAGAAACTCCTGAACTAAGGAGAGCTGACTGAATTATGTAATTGATGCTAAAAATATTTACCTATAATGACATTCAATATATATGGATACTTTCTCACTGCAAACTGCAGGGCCAGATTCCCTCGCCTGCCTAATTGGAGAAGTGTGTGTTAAGGCCTATTTATAGCCTGTAGACTATCCACGGCATATGCAACATTAATATTTCAGATAGAGTGTGGGACCTAATTGCCTACAGTTTGTGAGCGTCTGTATGTTCCAATAAAGTAATTTTTCTGGTGTTTCCTAAGTATCAATTTTTAGCATTAGTGGCATGTTTTTCTCTCCCGGACACCTAGTTGTCATGATATAGTCTATTTTGAGGGAACTGATACGGCCGCAAGACTACAGTGGCCACGATGCACAGACATGACTTTCAGCTCCATAATTACTAACACCCATGGTAAAGATGTGTAAACATGGTCACCATATTCTTAAAATATGAAAAGAAATCTGACTTTTAACTGAAGTATTTTGGTAAAGACAGTGGTCACCAACCCTGGTTCTGGAGAAGTGCAGTTCCAACCACAATAAGTCACTCCTGATCTGGCTAATGAACTCTTTTAGTCCTTAGTTAGCAGGACCTTTGGGGAAAAGGGGAGGGGGCAGTATGTTGGATGTAAGTTGGAGTTAGACACAGCAGGAAATTCTAGGAGGAGGGTTGGTGATGACTACTCACAAGAAAACAAACAAACAAACAAAAAAATGCTTGTCACATTTATTGGCACCTTTAGAATTTCTTTTAAACAAAATAGAGTAATCCCCTGTTTTTCACAGAGGATTATGTTCCAAGAGCACTCGCGTATAGTGAAAAAACAAGTGTTTGTGTTTTGGGTTTTTAAAAAAAGCTTAAAAATGCCACTATAAAAATTGTTTGCACTATAAACAAATTATTTAAAGCAAAAAAGGGCGGAGGATAATTTTCACTTTATTGTGGGGAGTTCGGTTCTCAAAAAAATCAGCGTGTGACTGTATCCATGAATCCTGATCTGCTAAATGAATACTGAAAATGTATTATTTTCTTAGACATTTCTAAAGAGTTATGTTTTACCGGATATTTTCAGTGTTTGACTGAGTTAATTAACATTAAGATATTTTAACTTTTTCATTGTTCCTTATCATAGACACCAGTAATTACGGAGCTAACAGTATATGTCTAAAAGGATATAGACAGCCGTATATCCAGTGTTTCTTTTGAAAAATGTATTAATAGGGAGTTACAGCATCTAATCTTGATGTCAGATGGAGACATTTACTACATAGTGTGGGTCTGATTTCTATGAGGATTTGACACTGTTCAGCAATTTTAGTGAGTATTAGCATTAGTGAGGTTATGTACAGTTTAGTTCTGCAGCTCATTCCAAAGATATACCATTACACCAGAGCGAAGGGCTGTGGGGGGCATTATATCCCTATAGCCGACAATATTATCTAAAAGAGATGTTGAATACTTTTGTACACATGTGAATGAAAACTGCCCTCCACTGAAAGTTTTGATGATGTCATTTCTTGGTTGTAAAACTAGAAAGTAAAATTCAGTCATACTGTCGATACCTTAATGTACGCCATTTGAAGACCTGCATGAAGAAGTTAATGAAGACATTTTTTTGACTACTTTAACTAATCACTTCTATCATTCCAGTTCCCTGTCTGTCGAACTTCACCGCACCTATGGGTACAGTCCTCTCACCGGATTACCCAGAAGGGTATGGGAACAACCTGAACTGCGTGTGGCTGATTCTGTCGGAGCCTGGAAGCCGTATTCACCTGGCCTTCAACGACTTTGACTTAGAGGCTCCCTATGACATCCTGACAGTGAAGGATGGGGAGCTGCTCGACTCTGCAGTGATGGGCCGCTTTACTGGGACAGAAGTGCCATCTCACCTCACGAGCAACAGCAACATCCTCCGCCTGGAGTTCCAAGCTGACCACTCCATGTCTGGCCGAGGCTTCAACATCACCTACAGCAGTATGTGTCCCGTGCATGCTGGCTGTACAGATTGTCAGCACCTTTTTACAACCATTTTATAGGGCAGAAAATATGCATGAAGTAGCTACTGAGCATTTTTAAATTAAACAACAGAACACAAGAGGTCACAGGCTTGAACCGATTGCTTTTATGCAACAATTTTACTTGGAAAGAGCAATTAAGCCCCACATTTCAGTTGCAGTGTCAAATGTGCTTCAATATCAGGGTATGCATTACGAATAGTCACAAAATTGTGTCAGTTCAACTTTTAGTACTTTCAGTATGTACCAGATAGCCTGAATGCCATTTTACATGTAAAACATTTCACACAATTGCACTTGTCTTTGTTTGTACTCTCTTCCAATGTGTTTGTCGTCAAGTTTTTGTGCTGCAAGCTTGTCATCAGACTCTTCTTCATAATCCACTCCAGCTATAATGTGAAATGCAATATTTAGGAAGTGACCTGCTTTCTGTTTTGCTTGTGCTAATGTACAAAACTGCTAGCTGCAGTGTAAAATTAGTCATTCTTTAGCAGCCAGTGCTAAACAGAATGATATCGTTTTAAAACACTCTTAACTGATATAACAGCATGGGTAGAATCCTTCTGAATCAATCGGATTGTGCTGTCGAAAAGAAAACATATTGTTTCTAGTGTTCCAGAAAAGAGCATCCATAGTTTTTTTAACATGGAAATATGTCAATCCATTAATGTACCTTGAAAAAAAACGTTGTTAAAGTTTGTTTTCAAAATGTTTGTCAAATTTCCAGGAAATGCACACTCCAGGAGAAGCAGCTAGTCTTTTCAAATGAAGCAAAAAAGGACACGATAATGTCACTGATCCTTCTCCAAGTCATAATTGGTTGTGAGCCCATAAAGATTTAGTGCTGTAGTGTGGGTAAATAAAAGGTTTTTATTAGGTATTTCATTCATGAATTCAGTACTGGCAGGGTTGGAATGAAGAGTTATTATAGATATAGTCCATAAAGATTCCTTTGGTCTTCGGTCCATGCATGAATTCAGCGTACACAGTGATGCCATAATGTTCTTTGTTAAAGGAGACATGAAATGTCATGACGATCCATCAAGCCTCTGACAGAACTGAGACTGTTTTTTGTTGCATTATTTATTTGTATTTATTTATTTATTTATTTTGCGTTGAGTATATTTGACTCTCATTAAGAAAGACTGTAAAATCTGGCCTCTTCAATGGGCTAACACGCGGCTCCGTGTTGCCTGTAAAAAGCTGTCAGGAATGTGATGGAGCACAGTTAAATCTGTATTCGTTCTGACAAACGTTGTGTCCTTCTTGCAGGCCTTTCCTGTCATAAGACATCCATCAGGCAGTCAGACAGGCTGTTTGAGTTCTCTGAGGGCAGCATCCTTCCAAGCCATCTGCCTCAGGGTCCATTGTACGCTTCATAAAGTTCTGGGGGAGGGAGAAATGAAACAAAGCTCGGAGGTCAATAGCTCTAAGTAGATTAATAAACAGTGTCCTTAGTGGGAAAGAGTTTGGAATGTTGAAGGCAACTGGAGCCGTGTTCCAGTACTTTGTGTTAGAGAAGCAGCTAAAAAAAAAAAACACAGTTTGTATGTGTAGTGACATTCACTTTTCATCTTTACCTACTTGCATCACTTGCAGAAGAAACATTATGTTTTTCTCTTGATTGTGCTCAAAAAGTTCTTTGCTGATGCAAGATTTCACACAGTTGCACCCTTTGTGAGATTATACATTATAGGTTTGTTTCTGGGTGGAACCAGGAATTGCATTGTGTAGTCTGCACACTCATACTTGGAACATGCAATGGTGAAATCTTGTTACATGAGCACCTTGCTGATACAAGCATGTTCAGGTTCATGTCATTTAGGGCTATAAATGTGTTTTTTGAAGACATTTTTTCCCATTATTTGAACAGCACTGACATTGTCTTACAGCTCTGCAGACACATCTTGTGCTATGAAAAGTATCTTTGGAACTTATTAGCCCTTGCTATTTTTTCTTTCTCCATCAAACAGCATTTGGCCATAATGAGTGTCCTGATCCTGGGATCCCTCTCAACGCCCGACGATTTGGTGACAACTTCCAGCTGGGCAGCTCAATCTCGGTCATCTGCGAGGATGGCTTCATCAAGACCCAGGGTGCAGAGACTGTCACCTGTGAACTGGACAGTGGCAAGGTGATGTGGAGCGGTCCCATTCCAAAGTGTGAAGGTAATTATCCTGGCTCCAGCACAGAGAGACATGCAACTGGGGGCACAATTACTACCATATCCCTGTGCCCCTAAGCAGAAGAAGTGAGTGTGTGTCAGCCACTTAGGGGAAGGGAGCATAGAGTGGAGACGAGAGCCAGACCACCTACATCCTGACATTATACTTGTCAATCTCTCATTCCACATTCAGTGTGGGTCTGATTATGTTGCAACGCCTCTCATATGGTCAGGAGCGCAGACAATGGCCGCCTAAAGGAGCCTCATATCTGCTGCTCGACATTGACTAAGAGTCAGTTATTACATTGTAAAGGGAGAAATTGCCACGATAATATTGCTGCACCACTGCTTCATTGTTTTGATCTTTATTTATAGACAAAAAGGCCACCATAGTCTGGTCTATTTCATGGATGCTGTGAATGTAAAACAGGAAGGGAAAACAGTATTCCATTAAAAAAAGTAATAGTCGTTCTAATATTAGTACTAGTAGTGCAATAGTAGTAGGTAGCAGAATATTTCTTCACCATTTATGGGTTATGTAGTCATTAACCTGAAAAACAATCATATGAAAAGCAATGTGCTCCTATATAGCAGATACATAGTGACGGAGGCTACGCAGAGGAAACCTGATCTACAGTACATACAGTTAGATCTTTCCCATTGACTTCCTATACCTTCATAATAACTACATATGTGAAAATGTGGCATTATTTGATGGATACATAATCGTTAGTGGCCTAGTGGTTAAGGGTGATCGCGTGTGACAGAATGGTCACTTTCATTAATGTTATGAGTAATAGCACAAATCAACGGTGATCTCTTCCCCCTCTAAATCTCTTTCTCCAGCTCCTTGTGGAGGTCACTTCTCAGCTCCTAGTGGGATCATCCTTTCTCCTGGTTGGCCAGGATATTACAAAGACTCGCTCAGCTGTGAATGGGTCGTAGAAGCGGAACCAGGACGTTCCATCAAGATCACCTTTGAGAAGTATGCACTTCTTCTCATGCTCAATTTTAAAGTATACATGCTGCACAAAACACTGAACAGACTTTCCAACATAAACACTATTAAATTATTAGCAGAATACTGCGGTATATACTTAAACCATACTGACCATAACCATACAATAAAATAACATTTACATTTATGCAGGCTTACCTATTCAGAGCAACAGTTTACTTATGCAGCCGATGTAGACAGATGCAGAATTAGGGCCAGGGCTGGGAATAAGCAATAAGGTCTTTGAAATCGCTTAGTAAAATGTGTTGGCTTTTTTTTTTTCTATTTTGTGAGCATAATAGCTGCGAGCTTGTGTCCTTGATCTAAAATTCCAATCCTGGATTTATTTATTTCTCAGACACGAAAGCAATGATCCTGGAAGTGAGTGTTTTCACAGCTACACAGGGAGAACACCAGAAAAAGTATTTTTCAATATTAAGCTAGATTAATGTTTAATCATCTGATCTTTTTACACCAAATGGATGTTTACTCTGGCGTGTGTTTTGTTGTGTGTTTTTTTTTTCAACATTCACATGAATAAGATGAAGAGAAAGTAAAAGGATCCATCAAGTAGTAAGGATGATCAGGGTATCCCTTCTTAAACTGTAGACTCAGGGATGCACACAACTACTTAATAATGTTCTTCCCTGACTTACAGCTGAAGCTGTGTATATGTTTGTGTGTGCTCTTTTGTTTTGTTGCATTCTTTGTTGCGAATAACCAAGGACTTTCTTGACTAACCAGATATACTGAGATAGAATGTATATTTAAATGTTTCTCAATTATTTGGTTTGGATTAATACATTTTTTAAGTAGCTTTTTGTCCCAGCGCGGGTTAGAAGTCTCATCTAAGGACTCCTATTGGTGTGATGGGTGTTTAAAACCCATTTCTGCTGCAGCAATGACGTTAATCACTGTGTTATACCAACAGCAAGTTTTCTGTAGCCAAATGTGCTATTCATCAAGCGTACTACATGCATGCAACTATGCACTCAACTGGTTTGCTTTGACCTGAAGTAGGATTGGGGTTGCTGCAGCCACAGCAACCTGTAAATGTATAATGCTTTGACCCATCTCAGACTTTGGGGGTGTATTTGTACTACATATGTTTTGACAACACTACTATTGAAAAGACCAATATGGTGATGATGATTATGATTGCATAACTGCCATGCAATTTTGTTGCCCAGGTTTCAGACAGAGCTGAACTGTGACTTCCTGGAAATCCATGATGGGCCTAACCTACTATCCCCACTGATCGGCTCATTTAATGGCACACAGGTGCCTCAGTTCCTGTTCAGCAGCAGTAATCATCTCTACATGCTCTTCACCACCGACAACAGCCGCTCCAACAGCGGCTTCAAGATCCTCTATGAGAGTAAGAGCTCCACTTGCCGCGGTCTTAAACTGTTTGCAAATGTTTCTTGAAGGAGGCCTCCTTGATCTCCTGTTTTTTTTTCACCAGTTTCACTGGTAGTAAATGAAGAAAATTGCTCAGCATTAAGTGTTAATTTACATGATCATACATACATTTACCGAACATTCCACAGATTTTTTGGGGTTCTCTGGCATGTTTTTTTGCTGGGTTTCACTCTTTGACACACCTATATTAGGCACTGAAACATTCGCTAAATGCTTATGCAAATGTGAAAAATTCTCATATATTAAAAGCAGATTGCTTCTATAGTAACGAGTGCAATGGAAAGGCATGAACCACCCTGCTGGGATTTGAACCTCTGAGGCAAACGTGGTTATCGATAAGACAGTTTACTATACTGAGGCATTCTTATTTATACAATTGCATACATATTTTTTATTGGTTTTCTTATCATGGTTTAGATTTAAATATAGATAGTTCATATATTGTGCTTCTAGCTTTAGACCTTCTGAACTCATGACCTAAGATTTTCATTGCAAACAATGGGGAAACAATGTAAAATAATCACTGTAAATATGTAAGTAGCAATGTATATTCTCACCTCATCAGCCACACACACGCATGCATTTATAGTTTGGCATCATGCAGTCTGGCTACAGACAATTCCATTAATATTGTATCAAGCAAGGATCACATCCATGCACTGAGCATGTGTGAAGGAGTGTTGAAATTGTTATGGGCATTTTATAAACCCAACATTGAATGAACAATGGACCTCATCCTATATATTTATCTGTTCATAGGTGTGACAGTAGATGCTTATTCCTGCTTGGATCCGGGGATTCCAGTCAATGGGGTCCGCTATGGGCAGGACTTCTCCATCGGCTCCACTGTCTCTTTTGGCTGTGATTCGGGCTACCGGCTCAGTCATGAGGAACCCCTGGTGTGCGAAAAGAATCACTGGTGGAGCCACCCTTTGCCCACATGTGATGGTAGGTACCCAGCATTACACGAACTAGGCTCTAAGTTAAATATCAGACCACATAATAATGATTAGCCAGAAAAAAATTATATTTTGACATTTCTGTTTTCACCACAAGGTTTTTTTTTTTTTTTTTTTTACAAATAAAATAGTTTTTCAGTGGAATAGCTAGAATAAACAAATGTGCTATCAAAGTTTTTTTGAATTAAAAAATTACCTGACAATTAGTTTTGGCAAAAAAGCAAGTTTGTACTTAATTTAGTATTATTAGAATCAGTTCCAGAATGAATACCATAGAAAACCAACATTTTAAGACGTCTAACACAGACGTCTGGCACCAGGTGAGCGAGGACTGAGCGCTGATCATTTTTCTGCTCGTTGGAGCAAATCGAAGCATCCACACAGGCGTTTAGCACAGGCCCTCGGTCGGCTGCGCGTTCGGGTGGCATCAAAAAAGCGTTGCACATTTTCTTGGCGTCAATTTCTGCTAAAATCCAAAAGTATATTTAAAACAATAATGTCGACTGTAATGCCGAAGAAACTACAATCTTTTCAAATGAAGATGTCCAACATTTATGGAGAGAATAATTACTGCCCCCACAGGTGAATACACAAAGCTACACATTTACATTTACATTTACATTTATGGCATTTAGCTGACGCTCTTATCCAGAGCGACATTGGACAGTTAAACAGTGTCAGACAAATGCCAGTGCAACACTGAAGTCAATCAAGCACAAATACAAAATGCAACAAAAACGCCTATGGCTTTCGTGTGTATGACATCTCAGAATATTTTTTTTATATACTCTCATTAGCTTCACTATATGAGCCTGGCATTAGAAGTGATATAAAACATTGAGCTCAAATCTACTGGCTTTAGAAATCAGTAGAAATCAAAAGTTAAATGACAGGAAGTCATGATTTCTACAATTTACCTGGAGTGAGGTCAGTGGCAGAGCAAGGCTGGGTAAGAAGTTGCCTGGGAGGCAGCAGGCTGCAAGTTGTCACACTGCAGCAGCTTTGCACACATAGTGACACCCCAGGTAAATTGTGGCCTGATGAAATAGGTTACTCATGTCAAAGTGTCTTAGGTCGCCTGTCCTTTTCCTTTCAGATTACGTTGACACTTTCCCTTTTCTGAGGGGATGAAGTTAAAACAATGGAAAGCCATTAGGCCGTCACTGAGGAGAATTCTGAAAGGCTATTTACCATGATGGCTGCTACAGCTGATAGGATCTGATCTGCTCCCCAGATTAGTCATTCAGGAGCATTCTTTACCTGCGCATCCTCTTTAGAGAAACCCTGTTTGGGAATCAGTGTGGGTTGGTGATACTCCAGAGGAGCCAGCAGTGAGCATTACACACATAAACAAGATGACTTGTTTAGAGGATTTGCAAAAAACAGTTAACGATTTGTAATTCTGTTTGCTGTTTTCAGGATCAGACTATAAAAATAGACGGCATAAAACCAGATCGAAATAAAACAAGAAAAACTTTGAATTAAAAAATGTAATAATTTGCTGTAAAATGCTCACTAAGCTTCTAACAAGTCAACAAAACAGGTTAACATGCGAATTTTAAGGGTATTCTTTTTCTTCTCTTTGGAAAATACACGATTTTTATAAAATTTCAAGAAAATGTAGTTTGTCCCCTGTTTGCTGCAGTGTCAGCCTCTACTCTTCTATGAAGGCTTTATACTCGATTCCAGAGCTTTTTAAACTTTTACCTTGGCATCAAGCATGTGTCTCTAGGTTCAGGTGTAGCTGCTCCAGGGCATTCCACTCTGGCAGCACTTTTCTGTGTGGATTATAAAAGCTGTGTGAGCAAAACTGAATACCTGTATCAGCATTTGGTCAAACTTAAAAAGCTTAATTCATTCATTATAATGGGTGTCTGAAGGTCCCTTTGTCGTTAAAAGGCTGCTACATAGATTTAATTTTTTTTGTTGTAGGGGTTACAGGAGATTTAATTCTGAAATTTTCGTTCCTACTTATATTATAAATTCACTGCAAATGTTTATAGAATCTTTCAAAGTATTTTGCTCATTTCAAGAAATCAGTATAAGATAGAAAAGAACTATGTATCATGTTTGAGTTTGGTGTGACTGCATAAGCAAAAACAGCTCTAACCTTGAGTGCACAGGAATCATATAAACCTGGCTTTTCAAAGCGTGCAAAAAATGGAAATGTGGAAGCTGAGGGCGGGAGTAATGCATAATGCATCTAATGAAAGGCTGTGAATGTCTTACTGAAGGACAGATCTAAGAGAAAAGAGTAAGGTAAGCAAAGGAGAATAAGGGAAAGCAGGAGGTGAATTTGAGAATCATAGTGATATTGAGAGTGAAGGAAAAGAGCTAGAAAGTGTTCAGCAAGAAGAGGGTGAAGCAGCAGTGATATAAATCTAGTCCAAATGTCCCTCAGTTACTGATTTGCTGTACTATCTGGGACAGATAAGTGTACGTGTTTAGGAGGGCGTTCAGTCCCTCCAGTGGAGTTGAGAGAGCTACAGCAAAAAGTCTTTTTCCAGGGTAATGCATCATTTATTTTCTTTGCTTATACTTCCATAATCCAAAGAGGATCATTTGCCAGACGGGTCAATTGGTCCGTAATCTCTGATACATCTTGCAGCTCTGTCACATTTGTGCAAATGTGAATTGCTGATTCTCTCAGTGGTTTGCCTTTGCAGCTTTGTGTGGGGGTGACGTGCGAGGACCAGGGGGCACTATCCTGTCTCCGGGTTACCCTGAGGTTTACCCCAGCTCCCTCAATTGCACCTGGACTGTGGAGGTCAGCCACGGCAAAGGTAATATTACACTCCCGTCCTTCTGCTACAGACCTGGCTACGTCAAATAGAAGTATCACAAGTTTTGCTTCATTTTAAACGTGAATTTTATTTTCACTCTACAACACCATTACCTGATATATATATTTAGCCAAATAGCAGATTATGCAGAAGCCAATAATAATAAAAGTATTTAAAAGAATAAAAGCATTTATAACTCAATACCTTATATAAAGTAATACTACTCAATGTAGCATGCCACTATCCATTCCAGAAAGAAGAGGCCTACTGCTGTCAGCAGAGCAAGCTACTGTTTGCTACATGTTATGTTACATGAATGTCACACTTTAGATCATTTAGACTGTTGAATTTGTGCTGGACTAAAGTAATCCTGTTTATAACGGGATCCAGTAACGTTCAGCAAGCAAAAGCAGCTGCCTGCACTGACATGCTCAGTTACTCTGTAACTTTATAAACTCATTAGACTTATATTCAGTGTAAATCCACAAAAGCACTGTTGCATATGACTTGCTCATGTGGGGCTTGAACATGGATTTCTGCAATACCGCTTTTAGACTGTGAAAAGTGCTAAACATACAAATAAATTTGACATACCCCACCAATGAACAACCCTCTATAGGAATGGACAGCAGTAACATGATGTCTTACATGAAGCATGAATTTAATCTGTTCATTTTTATGGATAACCGTATTTCATACAAAAAACATATGCTAGTCAGAAACATATGCCAGACTGCGTGAGATTACTCAATGCTGTTTGAGGCAAGAGTTCTCACGGTGAAGACTTTAAGCTTGTCCTTCAGTGAATTCATTTGTAGCTAGAGGATAAATGTCTTCATTTCTTTCAACTTTATTATCTTCCATTCCCACAAACACTGTAAACACTGACTGCAAAATGAACTTAAAATCCACTCATTTACATAGGACTAAACCTTTTCACTATTACATTAATCCCTACAACCACAAAGCTGCTAATGCACCCATGATCCTCCTACAAATGCAGCATAGAGGGGAAAAAAATTTTAAGGCCCTGATAAGACTTTTCCCAGATTAACTTTAGCATATTGCTGGGTGTTTGCCCTCCAGGTAGCCCAGATTAATGTATTGGAACACAGGGGTAAACATTTTGATTAATCTAATGCTGATGACTAAAACGTGTGTGAACTGGCAAATAAATGAAGCTCATGAAGTAGTTCTGCTAAAGCCTTCCTCAGGAGAAGTCAAGTCAAGAAGGTGTATCGTCATTTCAACCATGTACACAGTACATGAAACAGTGCTCCCCCAGGAACATGGTGCAACACAAAAACAAAAACACAGGACAGTAATACACAGAGTGCAAAAAGAGCAGAAGAGTGCAAAAAAAGAACTCAATCAACAATACAATAGGACAAGACAACATACGTACATGCAATGCTGTTCACTGACCAGTTCAGCATTTAACTCCATCATTCCACAGCATCTGATTAGGAAGCTGAGATTTCTGGGCCTCAATACCTCCCTCTGCAACTTTATCCTGTACGTCTTCATAAGGAGACCTCAGTCAGTCAGGATTGAGAATATCATTTGTGGGGCAGCTGGTAGCCTAGTGGTTAGGCTATTTGCCCTGCGACCAGAAAGTCCGGGTTCGATTCCCAGACCGCTAGGCACCTCTGAGGTACCCTGAGTAAGGTACCGTCCCCACACACTGCTCCCCGGGCGCTGTGTTTGTAGCTGCCCCTTGCCTCATTTGGTGAATGGGTTAAATGCGGAGGAAGAATTTCGTGCTGTTCACACTGTGTGCTGTGGTGTGTTCACGTATGACAGAATGGTCACTTTCATCTCCTGTAGCACCATGCTAAGCCCCACAGGGCTGTGTGCTCACCCCTCTGCTGTTTACACTAATGCCCCATGACCATTCAAATCACATCTTCAAGTTTGCTGATTACACAACCATGGTGGGTCGAATCAGCAAGAAGGATGAAGTAGCATACAGAGAGAGTGCAATGGCTAATAGACTGGTGCAGAACCAACAACCTGTCTCTGAATTTGGACAGAACAAAAGATGTGGTTGTTGACTTTAGACTTTAGAGTTGACTTTATCAGTCTACACTGAACATCCCTGGCTTCTCAATGGAAGTCATCCAGAGCAAGTTCTCATCATGTGAAACTCACATCAAAAGCATCTCTACTTCCTCTCTAGATTGAGTAAAGAACACCTCCCCGCAATCCTCATGACATTCTAAAGTGCAACCATAGAGAGCCTTCTCTGTGGCTACATCACAGCATACTATGGAAATTGCTTTGTGTTCAGCTCTCAAGATCCTTTATGAGATAGTGAGGTCAACTAAGATCATCATCAGGGTCTCTCTCCCCTCTATCACAGACATTTATACCACACACTGCATCCACAAAGCCAGCAGCATTGGGGGTGACCCCACACACCCCTCTCCTCTCGACTCCCATCTAGCAAAATGTTCCTTAGCATATGAGCCTCCACTGCCAGAACAGTTTCTTCCCTCAGGTCATCGGACTCCTCAGGCAGAACTGAATCATAAACTGTACACACACACACACGCGCACACACACACACACACACACACACACACACACACAC
>JBBPDH010000136.1:11119542-11135307 GCA_037974565.1 Clupeocharax schoutedeni
TAAAGACAGTCCCAGTCCGCCGCTGCGCGCGTTACTGCTGTGAAAGCACCGACTTTCAAAATAAAAGGATTTTAAAACCGGTGTTAACTCGCGATAAAATAATTGTCGGCGTTAAGTAAATAATGCGTTAACGCGATAATAACCCGTTAACTTTCCCAGCCCTAATAATAATATAAAAAAAATAATATGCAAATTCATAAAAACCCTTAAAACCAGCAATCTTCCATGTTTCATTGAAAAACTATATGGAATATCACTCCAACACTTACAAGGTCATTTTAAGCTTCTATTATCTGTGTGTACATTTCTGAGACCATTTTCCTCAGTGCTGTCAGTAGTTGTTTTGTACTTCATGTTCTTACTGTGATATATATCTCTATATAGCTGAAGAGTTAAGAGCCACAACACACCCTCGACTTTTCTCAAGTGTCTTCATTGCTGCCCTCTGAGAATATTTGAAGTATTTCAGCCTCCATTCTGAAGATGATGTTTTTTTGTCTAAAGCTTGTGAAAGCTGAAGTTGCACTTGATCTCACTAGTTGGGTGTAAATACGTTGCGTTATACTGCATTTATATGAAATGATAGTGGTGTGGCCAGGTCTCAAATGCTAAATCTAAATCTCTAATGACTTGACGTGCTAGCTGATGTGTTTAGTCTTCTTTTTGGCTGTGATTACAAAGTCAGAAATGCTCAAAAATGGCTGCTGAACATTGATTTGTTTGCTGTGATCTAATAGCTCACTGTCGAGGTGGTGTATAACTGGCCTGAGATTTCACAGGCATGGACAATCTCAGTGCAACACATAGTATGTTATCAGAGAGCATAGCATTTCAACTTAACATAGCACCTCCAACAGCTGAAAACATATTCCAGTTTAAACGCAATGTGGCATGAATGTGTTGGAAGTTAGTCTTAAAGGTTTAAAAGTTTCCATTTTCGAACATTCCGTATTACAAATAGGCAATCTGTACGTGCAAATCTAATATATTTAAGCCATGCTTATCCTGATACACTGATGCAGTACTTAACAATGTTATTTGCTGGTGCACAGTACATTATGTTGTTTCATTGTGTCCCTGTTATTTAAGGAACCAAAAGTGGTTTTGGCACCTTAATGTTCAAAAGTGCACCTCAGTTTTCATTTCATTTTTCTTGTTCCGTTTGTCATTCACCATGGCAAATTGGGCAGCAAGCAGAAAGCAATGCAGGGCTGCATGTTTCCTTCATATATAGGCCCGTCTCGCTTCATACTCCAACATGATAAGCGCCCAGCGCTGGTCTAATCAGTGTAATTGGGTTATGCTGTGGTTAGGCTGAACTTTGGGCCTATCATGCTCATAGAAAATGTCAATATTGATGTCTTTAATATTGCTGGGTTTTGTTTTTTTTTTTTTTTTTGGCGTATGCGTTGGCGTTGGCGTTAGCTTTAGCGCAGTATCAAACGACCCCAGGGGGGTTTGAGTGGCAGAGGTCCGTTTCGAGCTGGCATTAAGCAGTTTGCTTTTAATTTCAGGGTGAGGGGATGGCAAAAGGATTTCCATTGATTAACATCGGGCAAAAATGTCTGCACTAGCTTAATCCTGCTTTAACGCTTAATGAAGATCAACACAATAGGCTGGAGAGGAGAGTAAAACAGAAATGGATGACAGGGAGGCGAAGGTTCAGCATAGCTATCAAATCTGGCTTGCTAAACATGTAGCGTACCTAGATGCTGAATAGGTCCTATCTGCAATCTGTCAGAATGGAACAGAATAGCAGAGGAAGAGATGGAGGGAAAATGCCTTGTTAAAGCTGCTGTAATGGAAGAGTGCGTGAGCAAGCTAACAAAAGGTCTTTCACAACAGCGATCACTACTGAGCATCTCAGTGAATGCAGCATATTCCTACACCATGCTGGGATCACTTATCAGCTCATCCAAGACAAAACGGATGCCCAATCTAGACGTCAGACCCACCATTATATCAGAGCAAGGGATCCCGATTCCTGAATCTTTCCTGAAGTCAGTTTATTATTTTCACATTCAGTTGATTCAGCCTCATGACAGACTGGCGACCTGTCTAGGGTGTCTCTGCCTTTCATCCCATGACTGATGCGATTGGATCCAGCGCCACCTGCAGCCTTGCCTAAGAATAAGTGGTTAAGATAATGGATGGCTATTACATGACATGCACATTAATTAACTATATCGTTAGCTACATAATTAATTACATTTGCTTTTGATTCAACTTGTCCACGTTTGAGCTTAACTTTTTCCATTTTTGGCTTGAAATGACACAAATATGACAAAAATGTCAAGAATTAGTTTTCATTCTGCAAAACAAAATGGAAATCATATAATCATAAATATTAGCCTGCTCTGTATATAAACACACATGTCTTAATTAAACATTTAGAATCTGTCCTTCATGGCAGAATATCTTTGCGGCAGAATATCTTTTAATTGGCAAAGACATTAATTAAACAAAATGTGCTGATATGTTTTGTAAGAAACTGATTAAAGCCGTTTGATGTTTCTCATATAAGGGCAATATGTAGTTCCTCTTTGATTGTAATAAATTATATTCATCTCCTTTGTTTTGCATGTTCTTTGCATATGGAGATCATCTCCCCAAGAGGTGATCTAAGCATTCTGAACATCTGAATCCTGAAAGAAGATTTATGTGCAGTGGATCTGTGTGTGGGTGGTAGGGGAGTACTTGGGTAAATGAGTATGAGTGTGTGATTGGTCACTGTGTGCATATGAGAGTTTGTGTGATTATAGAAATCCACTTCACACCTGCTCCCCCAACACATGGGTGCACGTAAATACACACACACACACACACAGGCACATCGTATTCCTCGCTGCTGTGGGAACAAGCGTGATGTGTTTGGAATTTAAATCATGCTTTCGAATTCAGCTTGCCTGATTATCTGTCTGGGTAATTTTAGCTTTTGACCCAAAAGAGCTGCATTGCAGATTCATCAGATTTCGCTCCCTTTCAGTTTGGTTTCTGGTGGATCAGAAGGTCATATTCCATCATAAAGCAATTTCTTCTACGTTTCACCTGTGTTATTGTTGCATTCCAAATTGATTTGTTTCCCCCCCCAAACACTCCATTTCAACTGGGCTTGTTTCACATGTTTACAAGAGGCCTAGTAAATTCTGAATTCTCTTGATGAAACAGCCGGTTGCAGAGAGGCCTTCCATCTTATTTTAGTGTTGGCTTGAGGCATTACCCTAGTTTAGTGAAGAGCAGTCCTGACACAAATGGTATTTTAAGGAAAATAGAGGAAATGCTGCTCCAGTAATCTTTATTTATCTGTGGGTCTGCAGCAACATCCAGTCCCATCTGACCAGAACTGCTTGACTGACTGCACCTGTAAAATTGCTTGCTAGGAAAACATACTTTTACTACTTTTACTGCTACTACTATTACTACTGTAACTTCTACTGCATCCACTATTACTGTCGCTATAACTAACGCTGCTAAAACTCCTACTGATCCTTGGCTTATGACCGTCTCAATAATTTTACTTTTCACTATTATTATTTACTGCCATTACTGTTACAGATACCATGTTTACAACCGTTGTAACTAATACTACTTAAAACTACT
Organism: Clupeocharax schoutedeni; assembly: GCA_037974565.1. Lineage (NCBI taxonomy): Eukaryota > Metazoa > Chordata > Actinopteri > Characiformes > Alestidae > Clupeocharax > Clupeocharax schoutedeni. The sequence goes on from JBBPDH010000136.1 coordinate 11,123,143, forward strand.
ATGACTACTACATTTACCACTACAGCTACCACTTCTAGCACTACTATGATTAATACTATTATTACAATGAATTATGAGACTTGTGAACATGAGGCTGTGATAAAGTGTTTGCATTGTCTGCTTACATGTTATATTAAAAAGCTGTGAGTTAGCATCAGTCACGAACAACAAAGTCATGAAAATTGTACTAGACAGTTCAAGAACTAATGCGGTTTATGTAACTGACTTAGAGTTACATAAAGCAACTTAATTTCCATTAGAGCAACTTCATTTCCATTAGTGACAACCCCATCCATCTCTTCTTATGAGTAAGAGTCCTAAGTACGCTAGGCAAAGTGGCTAGGTGTTTCCCTTGGCTCAGAGTTGGCCTGCAAAGTGAGAGTGAATGAAGAAAAAAAACCATTTTAATCAACATCCTGTATCTTTCATGGTAGAGACATGACAATGAATGGAGTAAAGTACACTTACAGCATGTGGTGAAAATGCTACAGTAGATATCTTCTTTCTTCTGGCAATGCAAAAGCAACATCAGTAATGTTTTACTTTTTGTGTTTGTAGTGTTTTGATAGTAAAAAGTAAACCAAAGTGGTCACTGTGTGAAGTTGAAGGTGTGTGAAGTTTGTGAATGTTGTGTAGTGAGCAGAGGTAGAAGTAAAGCAGGTGGTCATTTTCAGTATTTGAGTCTATTATTGAAGTGTAAAATGTACCAAGTGTGTAAACTTGCAGTGCCATCACATTCAAAGCTATAAGTTCAGGACGTAAATCAGTATTTTTAAGCCACTGCTATGTCTTTCGTTTCATTAACCACAATTGATTGCTTTTTGAAAATGGTCTGCGAAGACATTTGTTTCACTCAGCGAAACAGTGAAACGCAATGACAGATATTACAGTATTTGCCCGCAGGGCCATGAAAATGAAAAATCAGAAAATAACCATATTTAATATTGTTAGCATCATGTTTCATTTTTTTGCTCTCTGTCTGTTCTGTTTGCTTTCTATACACATTTATTCATTGAATTGCTAAAAAGTCAGTTAGAAAGCAGCTCAGCAGACTGCAGCCTCCAGACGGACTACACACATTTGCCAGAACCAGACATCACAATGCAGAGACAATCAGTGTTCACCTATAGTGCTGTCTTGATAGCAGCAGATGTTTGATTCCAGTGCCTGTTTCCAAAATCCTCTGCCAATTGAGAAGCCCACTGAGGCATTGATGAGGAGACAGAGAAAACCGCTTCAGTCAGCATTTGGGACGTGCTCTTTGTGATGCCCTCCGTTAAAGGAAAGTAAAGCTGTTTGTCCTTGGCTGGACGACTTCTTATCAGATTGGCCCTTCATGCCACCAAGTGACTGAATTAATGAAATCTGTTCACATAAAAAGAATAGATCACTATATAAAGCACATGGTAACACTTTATACTAGTTTACAGCGGGGAATGATTAATAACTCTCCATTAAATTGGAGCTTACTCATGGTGTCATTAAATTTCAATGTATGATTAAAAGTCTGTATGTGTTAATTTTATTTAACATTCCATCCTATTTCTGTATCAGCAATAACCAGACATGCAAATAATCCTGGCTAGAATTGAATTCAGACTAATTTTTTATTGCAGATTGTGTTGTGCATTGTAAGGGAAGCACAATAATGTGAAATGTCATTGCATACATTGATGAAAACAGTGCATCCAAAGCCAGAGCAGTTCAATAGTTCACATTGGGGACCTTGCTAGGTCGTTTATTCACAAACATTAGGCTGCAAACATGGCAGACACCAGAGATTAAAGCCCATAATGATGGCGCCTTGGAGACTCATGGCAGAGGCAGGCCTCATCTCTCTCTCTTTCTCTCGCTGAGGCAGGCTTTCTCTTGCCCGCTCTTTTCTGCCATGCTTGACAGATTCCTCTAATGGCCAAGAGGTTTGCGCAGGTATCACACTCTCTCCAGCTCCCACCAGCTCAGTACTGGGCCACTCAGCCCTCACAAGCTACACGCCCACTGCTCACTCACTCACATCAAGCCTTCGTGCACACACTCTGCAGCCCCACGCATGTTCCGCGTACAGCAGCAAATGTAAATGTTTGCAGAAAGACATTTCTTTTAAAGACAGAAAGAGACTCTCTTTTAAAGAGCCCATATCATAAAAAAACTAAATTTCATAAAATGGAAAACCAAATAAAATAATTCACTGTGGTACATAAACACTGTTAAAGTCTCACTCACTCGCCAATGCATTCAATCCAAATATAAGTCTGGAAAAACAGCCTGATTTCAATATTCAAATCCACTTCTTCAGCTTATAGTGGTTTAGCAAAACCAGTTTTTTAAATGAAACATTATATAGGGCAGCCAGTCATAACAGGTCATTTTCATATGTATAGGGCACAGTAACAAAAAACAGCCTGTTTAATTCTAAGGAATGAAAGAAAGTCATGTAAATTCATGAATCAAGACTGTTTTTGTACAAGCCACACAGATGTGATAAATAAATCTTCCAAAATTTCCTAAAACTAAGCAACAGGTAGTAATCGATAACTAAGTAGCTAGAACTAGCTAAAGCCCTTAATTGTTATTTATAGATAACATAACATTTCATTTGTCCAAAATCTAAAAGGCTGCAATACTGACTTGCAAACATGATGTCAAAACAAGCTCTACAAAAAAGCAGCTTATTGTTTGACTTATTGTTTAGATCTTTGGAGGACTGCCATCACTATCCTCCACCTTTACAACTGTCTTTGCCTGACACTGTGCTTGTGGCTTGTGTTGACCAATGGATCAAAAAAGTCCAAATCAATGCATTCAACAAATGCATCCAGCAAGATGCCTCAGCCACCCCCAACTCCCCCACCAAAAGTGTATTATTGATTTGTTTGATCGGACGAACAGTAAGTAGGGTGTAATCCTACTGCAAAATAGGTGTATGTGACACAAAGGCTTTTTACATAGAGGACATAAAAATAAGGGGTTGATGGCCAGAAATGGACATTAATTGTTAATTTTTTTTATGTGAGCCTTTACAGAATGGAGCTGTTTGGAGTCTGATGGTGCTCTCCAAACAGGGGGTTCAGTCTGAGCTGCCTGTCAGGTTGAATGTTAATAATCTTAGACTGAGGACCAGCATGGGGTCCCACTCTGAAAAAGAAGGAGGGGCAGACTAAGATCACTTCTGACATGGCATGCAGGGGGAGCAACCACAAACCAGAGTGCTCAACTCCTCTCCGACCCTGCTCCCCTGCCTATTCAACATTACCCTCAGCTGAACTCTCTTTTTTCTTTAAGTGCCCTAACCAAAAAGGAAAGCAAACAAACTCTAATGCTCACACCACACCATATCTTAAGGGATAGTCTTAAAGTTATTCAAATTGGATTCAGCAGGCTGGTGGGAGCACGAACTCCACGGGGTCGCGCGCAACACTCTAAACAAGAGCTCCTTTTTTCTAAATGAAAGTGAGCGGAAGGGCAAAGAGGGAAGAGAGAGAGTGGAGCTTGGTTCAAATTCACATCATGTCTTAGGCTGGCTCTTGGAGGGGAGAGTGTATAGGTAATTTACTAAATGGAGGCAGTAACAGCAGTGATTTATTCAAAATATGACACTGGTAATATCGTCATAACATGGCACAGTGTAGAGGGAAACGGCGCAGGAGCATTAAATAAATCAGCCTGGCTGTGCTGCTTTATGTGCCTCACCGCTCCCCTGCCACGATGCATGATGGGTATTAATACATCTGTTTTTACTGTCTGTTGTTCCATTAACTCTACCTTTGACTGTTATTGTTCACTGTCAGAACCACGTCCCACTGGATGATGTGTAATTTCTAACCAATGCCACAAGCACCGCAACTTTGCTCAGATGATGGTGCTTTTCAGATTCGCTATCTCTGCGCATTTTGCTTTGTCCGCATCAATCTGGCTGAAAATGACAGGCTTGGCTAAGCCCTCATAACAAGCATTTACTGTTGCCAAATGTCCATGTGGTGTACTTAGGAACCTGCTCGTAGCTCTATAAGATGAAATGTGATGTATGTAATGGCAGTGTAATAGAATATCTTCATATAATGATGGTAGCTGGCATTTTGAATACTGCATTTCTCCACCAATGTTCCTGGTTTTTTTCTCCATTTCTAGCTGAGTGCGGCTCATCCGTCATCAACAATGAGGGGATTCTTTTGTCACCAAATTACCCCATGAACTACGACAACAACCATGAGTGCATCTACAGCATCCAGGTGCAGGCTGGGAAAGGAATCAACATATCTGCTCGAACCTTCCATCTGGCCCAAGGGGATATCTTGAAGGTAATTCCATTTTCTCTGCACAGTTCTTGGCCAGGAAAACCATTTATATGAGGATTGTCTTCAGTCATAGCATTAGAATACATAATGTGCCCGTGTTTGGGTTTGTATTCCCTGAAATTTATATTTATGTTTTTTGTGTTTGTTCGTCTGAAATTGCTACTGGACCGTGAACCTTCAGAGACACTTATATTTTAATCGGTTTGCATTTAATATCAGTGCAATAGTGAATTCCGCACCTGTTTATCATAACACTGCAGCGAAGCATGATCAGAGAAACCTAAGCATAGATCTGGGGCACGTTTTTACAGGTTAAGCTGTTTTTTAACTACTTTTTGGAGTAAATACGGATTCTTAATAATATGTTCAGGGAAGTTTAGAAATCACATCACATTTGTTTTCTAGCTGATTTCTTCATCCATGTTGTCACAGTGAGATTTGAAAGTGCAATGTCTTTTATGCTCTGTGTTATGCCCTGCAGATCTATGATGGTAAAGACAACACTGCCCATGTGCTGGGAGCCTTCACAGGTTCGGCCATGCTGGGCCTGACCCTCATCAGCACTTCCAACCACCTGTGGCTGGAGTTCTTCTCTGACACTGAAGCTACTGGAGAAGGCTTCAAACTTGTCTACTCTAGTAAGGCCTTTACCTACAATTCCCACATACAACACCAAGCACCGTTACAGTTAGATCAAACCCCTATATTAAAGCCCCACCTTGCCTTGGTGTGTTTCTTTGTTGTGCAGCTGATTGAAAAGATGTGCCTCCAGGTTTTATTTCAGTCCACACGGCTGTGCTAGACACACATCCTACATTCGTCACAACAAGAATTTTTTCTGGTTCTTTTTTATATGTGAGTAAAGCATAAGTTTAATGACAATCCACGAACACTTTTTGTGCCTTTTTGTAAAACTGTTTAACTGGACAAATAGCTGCTATTTCCAACTTGCGCTTCTTTTACGCTTCCATTGAAACACAGTAGTGAGGTGATCCTAGGCCAACATGTCATTTTTGTTGTTTTGTTTAGTTTCTGTGACATATAAAGAAGACCTCATATTTGTTGAGCATATATTTGCTTGGCTACTGTAAACAAGATCACTGCAGTTTCAGTAAAAGTAGGTGGGTTTACTGAAAATGTCATAAACAGACAAGGCCATTCCCTGGAGTCACTTGAGCTGCCTTAATTAATTTAGTAGCTTTTCTTAAAGTTCTGCCAGAGCACACATACAAATTATTTAGGTACGCAGATTTCTCAGTAAAGTAAGTCTTAAATGTGACTTTGTGTCTTGAGTTGGAGGGGCAAAGGGAGTTTTGACAGGAACAATAATATGATTATTAATAACATTTGACCCTTCTTTCACAAGCGGCATGCAATTCAAACGAAACCCCACATAGGAAAGTTACAGGAATCAAGAGGACACTTGAAACCCGGGAAGCTTTAGGCAGCTCAGAGGGATTATGAATGAGTGGACTGGGAGAACAGGCTGCTCTCTTCGCTGACCTTGCCTTCGTCCGCACAAAGGCAGTTGAGCAAGCATCCGATCTGCGTTTGGCCGGGTTTAATGCTATTGTGGCCACCGTGTGGGATTCAGCAGGGTTTTAGTTCCAGTGGGGGAAAAGGCATTAACCTGCTGGTGAACTATCTCATTTAAAATCGACTAAATCCCTGTCTGTCTGCGATTCCATTCCACCTGCAGGATTAGCCATTTGAGTGCATAATAAAGGTCAGAGAAAGCTGCGAGAAGGTGAGGCCACCACTGCTCACCCAGAAGCTGTAATTTAGCCACCAAATGAGGACAAGGGATTGAATGAAAATGGATTAAAATGGCTTCTTTTATGTAGTCAAGTCTTTTGTGTTACCTGGGAAAGTGCCATGAGACAATGACCTGTAATCAACTCGTAATCAAGGCTGGGTGGCAAGCACCAGTGGTTTAGGCTGCTTAGAACAGAAGCCTGTCATGGCTGGTCATTGTACACATACTGCATAATAGGCATAGGCTGTGCATTCAGGGTTCAGATGTGAGGCAGATCAGGTGGTCCGTGCATACAGTAGGTAGTAGCAGTAACTGACTGACGCAGTAATTAGGTTCCCTGGGGTGCATTTATTTACCATAAGAGAACTCAAGAGGTTTTGTAAATAGGAACCACTGGAGTTTTGGCCTTTTTCCCTGCCATTTGCACTGCAGTGTCACGACGAGAGTGCGACAAGAGTAATGATTATGGAAGTTAATACGAAACGTTACACAGCAAGTGGGGCTGCGCTGTTCTGGATGCAGTTCCATTAACTGAGCACTTAATCTTAATTGTTCTGCCTGCTTAGTAAGAGATTGTCCCTGCCTGCACAACACAGTGAGATCCTAACACAAATACTCGTCCTTAATGATCGCCCTAATGACTGACTTCTTCAGCCTTGACGTCATGCAGCATGATAGAACATGGCAACAAAGTTGTAAAAATGACCCAAAAGAAGCAGAGTGTTGTGGATTTGTAATTTTTTTAATGTGTTATCGGGGTGGTGGTGGCCTAGTGAGTAGGATACTTGCCTCTGGACCAAGAGGTCATGAGTTCGAACCCTACCTTCAGTATATCACCGCTGGGTTCGGCTAAAAGTGTTTGCTAAATGCCAAAATGTAATTGATCTGGACATTTTATTCTCCTTATTGAACTACATTTTATTTTACTTCTTTTGAAGTTGTCTCGATGTTTATGGTGTAAATTAGAGGTAATACACAACAGTTATTTCTAAAGACTCATAAAAAGGTGAGCTGTGTAACTGAACTCTGTTTAACTTCAGTGTTGTTTTTTCAGGTTTTGAGCTATCTCACTGTGAGGATCCTGGAATTCCACAGTTTGGCTTTGAGGTGAATGACCAGGGCCACTTCTCTGGCAGCACCATCACCTACAAGTGCAATCCTGGCTACACACTGCATGGCAGCAGTGTACTCAAGTGTATGACGGGAGAGAGACGCGCATGGGACAACCCTCTCCCATCCTGCATAGGTAAACTGCAGCACTGTTGGTTATATGTACTGCCTGTATTTCAGGGGTCATAATATATTAGCACCTTATATGTTGTTTGTTGTCGAATACATATAATCTGATACTGTAATTATAACTAGTGATGGGAATAGCACAGCAAAATAACTTGATTGAACTTGATTTTAAAAAGCAGTAAAATTATTTGTTATTGATACATTTTTTTATCGCTTTGTAAATCGGCCCAGAAATTCTGCAAAACGTCTGCTTCTCAGACTCTAAAGTGCCTATATCTGAATCTTTGTTCTACTCACATTATGGCATTTGTGTAGGTTTGCACACCTAAAACAGTCGTTCTTATATTACTTATTTCTAAAATCTCTTTTGTCCTTTCAGTTAGAGCTGTTTTTGATGCTGTGTGTTTAAGACTGACATTTGTAATGGATCTTTGTTCTGATTGGCTCCCTGCATTGCACTTAATTCAGAAAACAATCTGAGCTGGAACACTGTTATTAACTTCAGCATGAATGAGTTAAACTACACTGCTGTAGGCCTAATAGGTAGATGTATGTGAACAGATTAATTAATGAATTCAAATTCAGATTCAGGGATGTTTTAACTGGTTAAAATATACAAATACACTGCCTGAACCAGCAAGTTGTACATTTTACTTTATCTCTGTTTACTACATTAGATTCTTTAAATGAGGGCCACTTGTGGTCCCACACATTTACCAGGTACACAAGTACCTCAGCCGCACATGGCAGCTCAGACAGACTCTAATCCAAAGAGTTTAATTCCACCTTATGTCCCCTTTATAGGACTTTTATTTTAAGGTTGCAGTGCTTTGCATTTATTAGGTGAATATAAATGGTCAGCGTTTGTGGAACTGTGCACTTATCTTGACATTAGGGTTCAATACCATGCTCTGTGTTGAAAATTTTAAACTGTTAAACCCTCTCTGAATGCAGCCCAGGAGCTGATATAGAGGCCCCAAGTGAGCTATGGAGGCAATTCCTCACTGCATCAGGAGCACAGGGGTTGAGACAGGACCGTGTGCAGCTATTACTTCCTTCATTTTCCTGATGGATGGTAATTAGAAGGAATTGGCCTCAGAAGAGTCAGATATTGGTATGCCCACTGACCCAAGATCAGATTTGCTCAGTGTTAGATTTGGTTTTAATGAGGAACGATTAGCCACAAAGCTCTCATCCGAATCCCATCCCAAGGCCATTTGTAGATGTAACCTATGACAGCACACAGACTCTTCCTGTTCTATTTTAACAAAACAAGTGTTGTTGTAATAATAATAATAATAGTAATAATAATAATAATAATGCAATTGAGCACTTCAGCATCTAAAGGGATGGTGAAACTTTTAAGTTTTCAAACGAATATTGTGAGACTTATCTACCAGCATTAATAATGGATGCTTAATAAACTGTGGCCTACTTTATTTCCTTAGACTTTAGAAAAATGCGGGTCATTTGGAGTGACCTTTTGCAAAGAGGTAAGAGGGCTTATCGTTCCCTCTCCACCTTTTTTATTGCAGATGAAATATTTAATCTTTTTTTTTCATTCACATCCACTGTTGTGAGGTGTGGATGACATGATCTCTAAAACCCTTTTTTTCTACCATGTGATATTCTAAGAATATGGAAAAAGACAAAAAAAGACACGCCAGGTCATTTCTCAAACAGAGTGAAGTGGGCTAAGGTGTTAGATCGTACGAGATCAGCGGTCACGCATCCAGTCAGTTTCTCCGCCCTTACACAGCTCATCCTGTCACGCTGTGATAATTGAGTTGGGGAAACACGAAATTGTCTGAGCCGCAAACCGAAATCTCCATCAGCTCTCCAGCCCATTGCTGAGATTTTCAACGCCTCTGAGTGGCCAATCAGGGGTGATTGAGTGCTCGTGAACGACCACTGACGTGTGATTGAGCAGCTGCCGTGATGAGCGATGAGCGTGGCCGCATGTTGGTTTAGAGGGAGGCTGCTTCAGCCCGGGTGTCTAAAAACCACTCTAATGTTCAGATTAATCAAGTCGCGATCTAAACCCCGTTATTCAGGCTTCATTGAACTGTGCGTCCATTGTTTGTCATGTAGATGGCTTATGCAAATGAGGCTTATTGAAAGAAAATGCTGATGTGGGCTCCATTAACAAACGACAGTCACCTACTGAAAAGGCTCCAATCCAGAAACCATGCTAGAGAGAGAGAGTGTGCAAGAAGTAGTAATTAAAGGTAGGGGGGGAGAGCGAGGCATCCATCAAAGTTCCTTATTAACTACTTCAATTTTTTATGAATTTTCTCTCACACATTACTCATCGGTAGTCAGTAGTCCACCTTCTAAACCTACCATTGATACCACATTTGTAGAGGAGGAACATGTATTTTGACTAGTGGTGGGCCGTTATCGGCGTTAAGGTGCTGCGTTAATGTGAGACTCTTATCGCACGATAAAAAAAATATCAGCGTTAATCTTTTCACAAAGTTGGGTTGAGTCTATATAAAATCTCTCTCTGTCTGTCTATCATCCTCTCTCTCTTTTTGTCTCTCTCTGGCTTTCTCTCGTTCGTGACTTTTAGGGATCGCGCCCATTTTAAACCTGTCTCGCTCTCTCTGTTTCTTTCTTTCTCTCTCTCTCTCTCTCGTTCTCTCTGTTTCTGTTTCTCTCTTGTTCGTGACTTTTCCGGAGCGTGCGGATCATCTCTCTCTCGCGCTCCCTTACTCTTTCTCTCTGTATCTCTCTATCTGTCTCTGTCTCTCTCTGTCTCTCTCTCTTTCTCTCTCTCTCTCTCTCTCTCTCTCTTACTCTCGCTGTCTCTCTCTCGTTCCTGACTTTTCCATATTTAAACCTTGGATTTATATTTACATTTTCTTTAAGAGTAATGTATTAAACTGAGTTCCAAATGAAATTAAAGTGATCTGGGAGAACATTTGGAGGCATATTTATAGTTTACACTATAAAAATAGGCACTGGGATCCTTTTTGGGGGGGTGGCTTCAGACCTTCGGCAGAATTCAAATGAGCCATTTCAAACCATGAGCTATCAGCTGGTAGCCTAGTGGTTAGGGCATTCGCCCTGTGACCAGAAAGTCCGGGTTATAAAGGTTATATAACAGAATTACAAAATAACTATTTTGAGGGTTAAACTCCTTGTTAAAAGCTTAATCGTTTAAACAGAGTGAGGCAAGTGGCGGCATCTCTGGTTACTATAAGAAGACATCAAGACGGGCTCGAGTTTTGTTCGTGTTCTGATTGATGCTGATACTTGGAGCAGACAAATCTTATGGAGCTGGTGTGAGATAGCCAATGGCATGCTGAGGAAGAGATGGGGATAGAGCCGACTGAAGTCTGCACATACTCTCATGGGGATGTATTGATTAAGGCGGATGATTCACGCTGCCTTGAATTCTGCAGCTCCAATAGTGTTATTTGTTTTTCAGCCACCCCTAATTATTTCAGAGGAGTTGAGCACAGCTTCAGGAGGCATGACGTGTTTGTGTGAATGTGAGACTTAGGAACAAAAAATATCACAGATGTTTGATCTCTTATCTCGCTGTCTTTTATTTCCCTTCTGCTTTCTTCTTCTGAATCCTCTCACTGCCTTTCTTTCTCTCATCGTTTCTATCTTTGCTCCTCTATCCCTTCTCTTCCTCCAGCTGAATGCGGAGGACGTTTCAAAGGGGAGTCTTCTGGGCGCATTCTTTCCCCCGGTTACCCGTTCCCGTATGACAACAACCTGCGCTGCACTTGGGTCATCGAGGTGGACTCGGGCAACATCGTCAGGTGCTGATTAGCATTCCCACACACATGTTGAGATATGCTTCACCACTTCACACCAATCAATAATCAAAATCAATACCCCAGCCCATCCCCAGTAGGCTCAAATCCACATCTTTGGCCATGACCGGAGACAAGTGCTGTTTAACTGTTTATGCGCCTTTTACAGGCCAAAAATAAGCATCAATATCTATATGGGAAGAACTCCCCATCATGGGAGTTAATGTTGGCCTCACAAATCTCTCTGTTTTTCATCTTTGATGACTTACAGGCCCAGGCTATTATGAGGCCCAAAATGATATTCCTGTTGTTACAACTGCAAGTCAAAAGAGAAAGCAACGCAACCTTGAAAACTGGATAATTTATCCTTCTGTGACATCTCATGGCTGCAAATGCCTATCTGAAATCAAATATTCATTCATTATTTTTTCATCTGCCCACTGATGTCTCTAACAGACCGTTTTTCTGGAATTATTGTGAAGAGCCTCAGCATTGGCAGCCAGTGCAATAGTATCGCTCAATTATTGCACCCTGGGGCTCAATGTTGCCAATAGCATAATATGAAGGTACGTCTGTCTGTTGTGGCAGTGCAATGGGAAGAATTCTGATCTTGTTTTTATGCTCACAGAAGTCCTGATTTTTATTTTCTCTGTTTATAAAATAAAATTGAAATGTTAAACATGAAATGATGCAAAAAAATATGTAAAAAGGTTGATAATTTTATGTGATATCTCCTGATGTTCTCTGAATATGAGCTTTTTAAAAGGACACTGGTATTCCAGATTGGACTATTTTCCTGCACATAGCTGTCTGCTATTGTTCTGCTATTGACAAAAATATTATTATTGCTATTATTTCAAAATAACTTTAGAGAAATCTACTTTATATGTTTTTGTTTGTTTGTTTTAGTTATTTGTTTATTTATTTATTACGTTACTGAATCTTGAAACTTTGGCAAAAACATGCACCACAAAGAAAAGTGCTCATTCTGTTACTGTCATGAGGGCTTCAGACAGAAACGAGGAATGCACGATCAAATGCTATTGTGGAATTTATTTACAGGTGAAACATGAACTATATACAATAAAGAGAACCAAACCAAAAC
>JBBPDH010000136.1:11135407-11152201 GCA_037974565.1 Clupeocharax schoutedeni
ATGAGACGCAGGTGAAGGGGAGTGATACAAATACACAAGGACACTACAAAGGGAACAAGGGAGCATGGGAAGTGTATATGGGGATTTGGATCACGGCCGGAGGAAAACTAATATTATTTAGTTTATAGTTTATTATTTAGTTTATTAGGTTATGGGCTGTGAGGGCGACGCAGTCATGACAGTTACAAATTAAAAGCATTTTCATGAATAAAAATAATCAAGGTGATTATCAGGGGGTGATTTGCACATATGCAAATTTGTAAGGTTTTTTTTTTTTTAATTTTGTTTGTTCATTTAATGTTTATATGCTGGCCCACTGCCAACAAAATCAGCTATCCTCGAATAGGAGATAACAATTTCAACCTAATTTAAAAAAAAAAAAACAATAATTGAATTGAATAATATCTTTACCACATGAAAATGTACATTGTAATATGTATTAAACTACAAACAGTGAGTTTTGAACAATATTTACTATTACTTTGTGGTTACTCAATACATGTCCCACATATATTTATTTATAAAAAGCAAAACAAAATTTCCAAACCTTCGGCTCTATTTCAGGCTATAAGATCACTCAAGCTCCTGTAAGTTTGCTATTCTCTCTTAACCTTGTTCATATTTTTGGACAGTGCTACTGTCACAACTATAACATGTTAACAGATTATGAAATGATTATGGAATGAATATATACTTTTTAAAATGATGTCTGTAGTAGCTAGCGTACAGAGGGAAACAAAATGGCTAATGCTAATGTAACTCCTGAATATCATATGAAAGAGTAGGTTTTTGTCACCACCGTCAGACATCACCACCGGTGATGAAAAAACCTCCAAGTGGTCCTCAACAGGGGCTAGAATATAATTGCTGATTACAAGGGTTATCATATAAATATGCCCTGTGATGTTTCATTAACCTCTTTTGTACTTTTATTTATGTAATTGTGTCACCACCGTCAGATTAGTGTCAACACCGTCAGATTAGTGTCACCACCATCAGAGGTGGTTTTATTTGTTTTAAATGAATATGCTTACAATGTGTCCTCAGTGCTGTTGAGTTATTAATGTACTAGTCTCTTTCAATACAATTAGACCAAATAATTGGCCTTTTATTTTGTCTGACAGTATTGACAATAACTATTTTATGAAAAAATACAAGATGAGGAGTTTGCACCAAGACCTTGGTCTATAATGATATACCTTCAGATTTTTTTCTATTTTATTTTTATCCAAGTTCCCAAGAATCCTTGACTTATTTGTTCCAGTTAAAACACCAGCTGGTGTTTACATTATATGAACATTTTAAAATTAAAAGTGAAAAAAAACATGCTACCTTAGTGGTCAAAATAATTTTTTTCTTTATGCTTCAGAAAAAGGTGACCTAACACATTTCAGAGGTTTTCTTACAACAGGTGGAACCAAGTTACATCATATTTGGAAGTAAATATAAATGAATATCTCATCAAATCACTTTGCTGTTTAACAGTTTGCAGTTTCTGGCCTTTGATACGGAGGCGTCACATGACATCCTGAAGGTGTGGGACGGCCCTCCTGAGAACGAGATGTCACTGAGGGAAGTGAGTGGTTCTCTACTGCCAGAGGGCATCCACAGCACCCTTAACCTGGTGACCATCCAGTTTGAGACTGACTTCTACATCAGCAAGTCTGGCTTCGCCATTGAGTTCTCCAGTGAGTCCTGTCACTCCAGTAGCTGTCAGGTGTTCACTTTTGACTGACAGCTTTAATAACAGTGGCCTTGACTAGTGTTTAGCTGCTTTGTAGTAATGTATTATTAGCAGGCTTCATCCTCTTAAACTGGCAGACTTGATTGGAGCATTCCTGAGCCTTAATTGACAGTTTTAGTTCTCGTGGTGTGTGTCTGACAGCTCATATTGCCCAGTTCTGACAGAGTGAACCAGCTCTGTTAATTGGTGGTGTTTGTGATTGGCAGGCTCAGTGGCCACCGCCTGCAGGGATCCAGGAGTGCCCATGAATGGCAGCCGCAACGGTGATGGAAGAGAGCCCGGTGACACTGTGACCTTTCAGTGTGACCCAGGTTATGAGCTCCAGGGTGAAATGAAGATTACCTGTATTCAAGTGGAAAACCGCTACTACTGGCAACCCAGCCCACCCGTCTGCATAGGTGAGTGATCGTTGCATGCATAAAATGCATAAAATATGTGCATATATAAACTCGAAAAAAAATTCTAAAAGACTAGGATGTACATTTCAAGGAAAAGCTTTAGTTGAAAAAGAATGTTTACATCATATAGCGGTTCTTTAAAAAGGGACAATCATAAAATGAAAAAAATGGACAATGGCAAAAATAGTTTGGTCTGTTATGTATAGCCATGGGGTAAATGGTCCCTGATGTTATTTGTTGTTGGGGTTTTTTCATGGTAGGGACCTCCAAAATAACGAGAACTGAATAATAGACAGTCACCCGACAGTCCGTAGTCTTTAACATTAGCCAGTATCCAGTATATTTTAACAGCAGTCATCATTCACTGAATGAATGATGTGGCAAAATATAATGTCACAAGACTTTATGATGACACACACTATATATCCGTGTTCTTTTAGTTCTGACAGTATTGACAAAATGCTCAGAATACAAAGAGCATTTTTATCAACGTATAAGTGATAAAATGCACCACAATAATGATAAAAATGTGTTGCCTGATATGCTGCCCAGAACTTGCTTAAACATGAAGTCATGTGCACTTTCTAACCAGATTACCACCACATTTATTTTTAACAGCCATATATTTGGCTAATGCATTTACATTGGGAGATTTTGAGATTGAAATGAATGGAACTGAAAAGGGTCTCTGGCTGAAGGGGGGTGTCCCTTAAAAGGATCTTTTATATCTTTATTCAAGAGAACCCTCTTTGCCACCTTTTCTTTTAAATTATTCAAATTATGAAGGTATTATACCTTCAAAAATTCCCATTAGTACTGTGTTTTTGTACTACAGGCTCTTTCAGAAAACAATGGCTTTAGGCTTTTAAGATGTTTCTTTAAGCTCAGTGTGAAATGTCATACTTAGTCATTGCATTGTATACAAGGATTGCTTAGTGTAGCTTTGAATTTGTTCCGTTGAAAATTACATTTAGTTTCAAGTGTCTGAACTGCACGGGGATCCTCCAGTGTGATCATTTGCATTTTTGTCAAAAAATTCTCTAGAGTTGTGAAAGCTAAGCAGCACTTGAGCCAAAGAGTCATTCAGGCAACCACTGTTATCCTGACGATGTGGAAGTGTGCTAAAATTAATGAATATCAAATTACACGATTTGGATTGCCTTCCTATACTTCAGTAGCAAGCAGAAAATGTGAAGGAGCCACATTTTGCTGCCTCCTTTCATGTGCTTGCAGCTAATTATCCTCTCTCTATATATCACTCTCTGATTCTCTCTTCTCACCAGACCCCCCAATTTTTTCTTTCTCTTTCTCTCATGCTTGTCAATAGGGTTATGAGAGCTGTACGTTCAATATCGCTGGAGAGATTTGATTTCCACAGCTTTGCACACTTCCATTAGACTCCTACTGCCCTGGCCCCTGGGGTGCACAGCTGGTCTGGCTGTGTGTTTTAATGAGCGAGACCCTTAGTGTGCTGCATGTGCCCTTATGCTCTTGATATGATCCCTCTGTATTTTCACAGCTCCATGCGGCGGGAATCTGACCGGCTCCTCTGGCTTTATCCTCTCGCCCAACTACCCTCACCCATATCCCCACAGCAAGGACTGTGATTGGCTCATATCTGTCAACTCTGACTACGTCCTGTCACTGGCATTCATCGGGTAAATACATCGCATATTATTTTTTTGTAGAATTTTGTGGAACTGTGGTCAAGCAAGCTGGAACTGTAATGTCACTGTAATGTCACTGTAGCTGTCACTTCAGCTATATACACAGTACACAGGTGTCAAACTCCAGTCCTGGAAGGCCGGTGTCCAGCACGCTTTGGTGTTTTCCCTGCTCAGAAACACCTGCTTCAGCTTTCCAGTTAATTGCCAGGTTTAGTGAATGTGTTTGAGTAGGAGATCCCTCAAACTGTGCAGGACACCCCTGCTCTAAGAACAAAGACAGAGCACCACAAAGGACGGAACACCGCAAGACTACACCAACTTGATGATGTGCTTAGAACTGTGCATTGCTTTACAGTCATGGGTCATCAGTGTGAACAGCAGAGGGCTTAGCAAACAGCCCGGGGGCCCCCTGAGCTCAGCGTGGCGATGTTGCTCCCGATGTGTTGAGGCCCAGTAATATCAGGTTTCCTATCAGATGCTGAGGAGTGATGCTGAACTGAAAATAACTCGTGTGTGTTAATGTAATCAGAATGGTATTTTCATTATGAAAACTTCCATTCCAAAATGCTGTATGGACTCATATTTCATGGTTATTGCATGTTATTTTTCAAGTCTTTTCAGATTTTAAAAGGACTTTTTGTAAAGTTTTGATCCAAGCAGAGGTGGCAAAACTGAAAAAGGCTTTTGATAAAAACCCCTCTTTGATATGACATTTAGAAATGTCACCTAGCTTGTCGCAAAAAACGCAAGACATCCTGTTCAAAGATCATTTGGTAATTTTGTTGATGAAATGACAGAGTGATGGTTGGATAAAAGAAGCAACAGTTTCCCTTTTCCCATCAGCCATAGATGTGTAAAGTAATTATGTAACAGCAAGGGCTATCACTGTCTGAATTAAAATGCATTTCATGTCCGAGGCAGATAATGAGCCCAGCTGGAACTCTTTCCTCATTTTGCCGGTAATGAACTTTTTTCCCTCCCTCCCTCAGCCTCACTTTAAGGTGTAGCTTAATGTCTCAGGGCTGAGTGATGTGACTAATTAATAAAAAAAGGAGAGCTGATATATGTGCTTCACAGTCAAATAATATTGCTAATTGTGTCCATTTTTCATTTAACTTCTGTATAGTGAGCCCTGCGGCACTTCGGGGGTTCTCTTGCCTGGCAGAGTTGACATAAGGTTAAGATGGAGCCCAGTTGGAACCTGGGCTGTGTGACAGATAAACCTACTTTATATTAATGCCAATAGCGAAGTTAGCTCTGTTAATAACCTCCCAGTCTGCATAACACTGACTGCAGAAATGGATACGAGACTGTAGAAAACCCCTAGCAGTGTGCGTTTAGGTTTCAGATCTAGTCTATTCTGTACAACATAGGTGAACTAGGTAGTCGTCTTGGGTGACACTTTAGGGAAAGCAGCAAAACTTTCAAGACTTAGGCAAAAGTTTGGACACACTTTCTCATTCAAAGTTTTTTCTTATTATTATTATTCAATGAGAAGGTGTGTCCAAATATTTGACTGGTAGTGTACTTTGAGTGCTACATATAGCCTAGGTCATTGCTATTCTGTTGTGATGTCATCACAGACTTTTTATGAACAGTGCCAATGTATTTTGCTGCACTTCCCTGGGCTCCACTTAGAGAGCTAACTTTGTTAGCTCACAGCTCTGAAGAACCCTAAGTTTTAGCAATCTCATTGTGAGTGATTTTGAAACCGACTTAAACATTTCACAAAGTGTGGCAACATAAACTGTGACCAAATTATTAGTCCATGCATCACAGTCTTGGACATTTAAAAGATTGGAGAGGTACGACATAAAATAGAATGTATTTTCCTCTGCATCAGTCCCCAGAGATTAAAAATTTCTGTCCGCCAGGTTTCTTTAGATTGGATCTGGTGTTGTCACATGACTTCTTGCATTGCTGATGCTGCTGAAAGATGGGGTTTTCTCTTATGGTACTTTTTAAGACACAAAGAGTAAATCATATAACTCATGTCTTGAAAATGTAATATAACAGAAATATATAAGAACCAAACAATTAAAGACAAATATATAGTATCACAGTGCATTTCAGTAGCCCAGTCAATCACATCTTGGCTCACATCTTTGTCAATGCACAAGTCGAGGTTAGATTACGCCCAAATTACCATTGTTTTAAACAATATTACAAATACGAGTAAAGTTAATCAGAATTGCGATCGGTGTCAATTGTTTGTGGTGAAGATGCTCCAAAAGCCTTAGTTCAGAAAGAAGCAACCTGGGATCTCTCCACACTTCTTTACCTTCTGGCCAAGAATATTCCACAAGGAAATTTGGTCTGAAAGCCGAGACTTAAACAGGCTGTTGATGTTACGGCTGATCCAATGGCTGGATGAAACCAAGAAGGAAATTAGAACGCTAAACAGTTAACAGCCCAACTACAAATATTTATGTAGGCTAATGCACACACTTTTAGGGATGATAATGGTCACACAAAAATAATTTGTTGTCTTTTGTTGACCCACTCTCCTCTATACTTGACCAAAAGTACATTCATGAGTATGTATGCACTGATGTGTGCAAAGATAATATTTTCTAGTTTGTTGCATTTAAGTCTCTTACCTCCCTAAAACCTTAAATGTTTAAAGGAGAGTTATATACTAGCCACAAGTTCATCTTTAAGGCATTGTGTGGCTCAGTGGCATCACTGCTCAGGTTTGGGATTTTATGTGAGCAAGCCTTGTTCATAATTCAATTTTTGCTCCTCTGGGATGAAAAAAAAAGATATATTGGAGTTCAGCCAGTAAGACAGCATTTCAAACAGGTTTCTAATGAATGACTCTCAATCAGTTCCGTCTCAGGCTCTTTCATTACACAGTCCATTACTGACATCATTCTCCTTTAAAACAGAATACAATATGAAATATGTCCCCTGGTGAAAACAGAAAATGAACAATACTAAATAAAAATGACCCCAGACATTGTAACGCTACAAACCTGCTATCTCTCTGTCGTCTCTATTTAGCATTAGCATTATCTGTGCTAGCGCCCAATCCAATTACCACAAAGCTAATTGTCTACTGATTGACAGCTCCAGAGGCAAGCCAGTGTTGGCGAAGCAAAAAATAAAAAACTTTCCCCCACATCTGGTTATCAAAAATTAATTACTTTTTAAATGTAGTGTAAAAAAATTTGCTCAAATTCCCATGTTTGGATTTCTATTATCTCCCAGTAAGCCCTGAGCAATAGATTCTAAGGCAGTGGAGTGTGTCGAGCACACTTAGCATTCTATCGCAGCATAATGGGGAGAAAAGGAAAGTAAATCTGATGTAGTCACAATCCATCTCATGCAAATGACTCCGCTGATGGGGGAGACCTTACCGTCACACCTTACTGAAGATGAAAAGGTGTGAGTGTTTATCTCTGTCTCGGAGACCCAGGAGCATGGCAAAGCTTTAGATAGCGCCTATTGTGGTTGGAGGTTGTTTTTTTTTTCCCAGTAACCTCAGTAAGGATGTGTGGGAATGCACCTCCTGCCTCCTACCCGGTACTTATAGATTCTATATTTGATTCTGCAGCCCACACCTACAGAGACTGAATAAAATGAAGAGTTATTTAGGTCTTATGTACTAAAACGACAGCCAGAGATTGAGCGGATCTGAGGGAGATGAGCCAAACTACTGTGACCATCATATTAAAAACCTTAAAAGGCAACACATGTATGGCCCATAACATAAAAAATCTGTGTGATTTTCTAAGATGTCTTACAGATGTCTTTATTTTTCTTCTGTCTCTCTACACTCTCGTACACCTGCACTAAGAGGCCATCTAGGGTCTTCGCTGTTTTCATGGGCCAGGGTACATCACTGCCTTTGATGGCTTTAGCGGATATAGAGGACTGCTCTTTGATCTTCCCCCATCTACTCTATTCACCTTTCCCCAGCTTCAGTATCGAGCCTAACTACGACTTCTTGTACATCTACGATGGTCCGGACAGCAACAGCCCTCTGATCGGCAGCTTCCAGGACAGCAAACTTCCAGAGCGGATCGAGAGCAGCTCCAACACCATGCACCTGGCGTTCCGCAGTGACGGCTCTGTCAGCTATACCGGCTTTCACCTTGAGTACAAAGGTATGCTATTGAAAGGTGTCTGACATTTACCCATGCAAATGACAGCTCGTCCAAGATGAAAGTCCTTTGTTAGTCACATTATGGACAGCTTTGGAAATATCTGAGGTTGCATATATGGTCATGTCTATTTGTAAAGCAACTGAATATATATATATATATATATATATATATAATGTAGAAGTATAAATATGAACCAGTCTGAATATAGTATTGAACTATAGTATTTCCCAGTAGATTAGATAAGAACAGAAAACGCGTTGGCTCAGTAGTCATTTAAAATACAAGCCAATGGAAATGGATTTCAGCACTCACCCAAAGGCTTCTATTTTATGAGTATATAAAAACCACCAGGCTTTATTATTCTTATGTTAAACAGAGAAAGGAGGGAAAATATTGTATATGGTTATCAAATGTATGCTGCAGAAAATGATCAGATATACAAATACTGGGGAATTCAAAGTTTCCATTTGCATTCAGTTTAGTCAGCAATGCTTCTGAAAGAAAAAAGTATGATGTTTGGTTAAAGAAAATAGCAACTATATTGTAATCTTCAGACTAGTCTCTTGTTATCACCTCTGCCTTAAATTCCTGCCTTTTATTCTACTTCTCTTCCCATGAAGCCAAGCTGAGGGAGTCCTGTTTTGACCCAGGCAACGTCATGAATGGCACACGGCTTGGCAGTGACTATAAGTTGGGCTCTACAGTCACGTTCTATTGTGAAGCAGGATATGTGCTCCAGGGCTATTCCACCCTCACCTGCATCATGGGAGATGATGGCAGGCCTGGCTGGAACAGAATTTTACCCAGTTGTCAAGGTAAACACCAAGTGATCAATGTAAAAAAAGCAACACATGAAGGCTTTAAGTATGTTGTATATATGATGTAAAGGTGTGCTGTCTTCAAATATATTGTTATATACATTGTTAAATATATATTGGTCAAGCACAGACTAAGAGGCACTACAACATGCTTTAAAAGCGTATGCCAAACGGGCTCTAGCATCTCTGTAACTTTTCACTCTGATTTCAGTGGTGAGAGTAGTCCATAAAAAAGCATGTTTGCTTGCTAGATAGAAAGATAGAAAGGTAATTGAGTTACTTACCTGTGCATTATTTCCTTCACACTTTATAAGGTACACATTTTATAGACAATGTACATCCACACTGTCAGTTTTCTCAGTTACACTGACCATATATGTACTTTCAAGTTGACAGTTACATACTATAGTCCATCTGTTTGTCTGCATCATTTGTGTTCCCCCTTTACCTCAATTATCAATCCTCATGACCCCCAGTGAGCATGTATTATTTGGGTTGGTTATTCTGAACACAGAAGAGACATGGTGGGGTGTTAGTGCACTTGTGTATATGTGTGCTGTGCTGGGTGGGTCACACGCTGCAGCACTGCAGGACTTTTTTACCACTGTGTTCACTTACTCTTTACTTTATTAGACCTCTGTAGGTCTATCTTGCACACACAGTGAATTCAAGTGGTCCTCCCACCCAGTCATTTTATGAAACCAGCAACAAGTAGGCCATAATCTGAAGTGTACCAGTTTATAAAACAGTGCCTAATGATGTCTCTAAAATGTTCAATACATCATGTCCTTGGTGGGGCAGAAAATCTTGTTAAGTCATAAGAAAATCAACATTTAATGAAGGATAAAGAATTTTTTACACAATCATAGTTTGTGCTTCTATACCAGCGATAAAGTGTAAGGCAGTGGAGTTTAATCACCGGAGACAAAAAGTGAAGTGTTGAATTTGCGTAATTCAGATGCACATGAATAAAATATATCACATCAAAATAGTTCTTGCTTAAGTAAACTGAAATACAGTTTGTGTTGATGCAATATATTTTTCAATGGGAATGATGTGCACTTTTGAACCATGAAAATTCAGTGCATTACATTATCCAGTGTGGAAATGGGTGTTCATTTCAATAAAGAGCTTCATTCCACAATGATGTATATCAATTTGCAGCAATTTTGGAATATAATAAGTTTTTGAAAAGGAAAGCATCTCATGTATAGTGCAAATAATATAGCCTTGATATTTCTTGTGAACTTCACCCCTAGCTTAGAAAATTAAGACAAATGGTTTTCAATGCTCTTTGGAACAAAACCCTTCAAGTATAGCTTTGTTGTATTTAATATGTAAAATATTACTGTGTGCATGTGATCCTGTGTAAACCATAGATCCTTAGTTAAACCTGTGTTTGTGTGTGCAGCACCTTGTGGCAGCCGTTCTACTGGGTCAGAAGGAACCGTTCTGTCCCCAAACTTCCCCAAGAACTACACAGCAGGCCACAGCTGTGTGTACTCAATCTCTGTGCCCAGGGAATTTGGTAAGAGATTGCAAATCAAAATTGCATTTTTACATTTATATATGACGTGCTATTCACGAGCGCATGAATTGTTTAATACAGTATGATATGAGGAGATCAGGTTGCCACTGAAAACGCATATTGTCTTGTCAGTTTCGTGTTCAGTGTTGGTTGAGCAGTCAGAGTAAGTGCACCTCTATTCTGTTTCATTCATCCATGCAAAATCCTCTCTGTTCCTAGTAAACAGGGTAGACATTTCTGTGTGGATTATGCACCCTCTCTTTCTGCATTCATTTGGATTTGTGGATTTACCGATTCCAAGAAAGGAGGTGCTCAGTGTTAACTTAGCAACTAGCTGCCAATTTTCTGTCTTACACTTGAATAGTTGAAAAGCGTGCTGTATGCGTGCTGGAGCTGAGAGCTTCTCTCTAGTATTCATGTTTAATGGTCTGCGAGTGTAAACTGTGCTCAACATTCCAGTGACACTCCCTCTAGCCTAACAAAATTTTACACATCTGCATGCTCAATAGATTAGAACAATTCACAATTATGTTTGTAGTGTTAACAAACGTGGGTAACCTGTGTTCCTCACTGTTGAAAATCATAGTTGCAGTTTATTTCCTGCATTGTTTTTTTTCTTTCTTTCGTAAATGCACTTCTGTAATAATGTAAAACTGAAAGTTGTGCCTTTAAACAACTGTTTAATCTTTCCTTGGTGAATATAATTTTTTCAGTTTGGGGAAAGTCATTATCTAACGGTGACTGTAAAAGAACTGGCCTGTTTTTAAACATGAATATTTTTTTCCTTGGCTAAGGCTTACAAAATACATAATGTGTCAGACTTCATGAACACAGTGCATGGAGTCTCGTTTGTTTATGTCTATCAGCAGGTCATGCACTTTATGAAAATAAGTCACATTTTCCCAATTACAGCTTCTTTAGATGATTATGTTGATAATGTAGACTCAAATTGAAAATTCTACTTTTTGAAATTGAAAAATGATTCATCTGTCAGCTCTATCTTGACACAGTACGTTTTATTTCCTTTTAGAACATAGATAGTTTACTGCAGCTGTGGTCTTTAAAGGGGTCTAATCTAAAGTACTCAGGCCATAGACAACACAGGCAAGGAAACACCCTGCTAAGGCAGAAACCAGGAGATAAGCTATGGCTCTTGTTGTATTTCATGTTCTACTGACCCATTATCTTTAGCTGGCATTCCTTGAGGCCAATCCAAGCACTCCCAAACTATCTATCAGAGTGGGATCACAAGCGCTGTAAAGAGTTTAGCACTCCTCTTGAGGTGGTAACAGAAAAAAGTTTAACTGAGGGATTACTTCAAATATCTCTTCCTAAGACCCAGTCCTGTCATTCAACCCAGCACACAGTGTTCTGTGCCTAGACTTCTGCACATCCTGTTAAAATGGAGCAACTTTGTCCTCCAAAGCTTGCACAAAGGCAGACTCTCAGAAGATTTTTTCTTCCTTCTATGGGATCCAAGTCCAAGCTTAAGAAGTCCCTTAACGTCACTATCTGTTTTCATGAGCTGTTATGGGTATTCCAGATCCCCAGACTCTAGCATCGTTTACCTCTGTGTAGGCCGTATGCGATGGCTCCCTGCAGGGCCCTTTCAGGCCATTGGCCTATTCACAAGCTAATGCATTTGGATGGAGGGCTCTAAACACGACTGATGTCATTTGGAATGAAGAGGTGATGAGAGCAAAGTGAAGGTGAAAGGCTGATGGCTTTGCGAACAAAGAGTGCAAAGAGAGCTGCCTGAGGCATCTACACCTCAGTTGCTGCCTTAAAGGGGTCTGCTGTCCTTCTGAAACTCATCCTTTATTCACATGCTAGTTATATGACATATGAGGCTGTGGCTCATGAATTGTATGTTCATGTTATACTGTCACAGTCATATCGAACAGATTTTTTCCAACCTGGATAAAGAAGCCATTTTATGATGAATAGCTCCAAAATAACTTTTCCCTTTAATATGTTTTGCAGTAGATTCTCTGTTATGGTGAATTGGTGAAAGCCTTTGATACAGCAGCAGTAATATTCATCTAAATTAGTACTTAAATACTTGTCAAGGACCGCTGTCATGTCATGATGTTATGGCTGGTAAATCCCAATAAATTGCTCTGTTGACAGCAATTCTCTCTTAAAGTTCATTTTATATCTAGACATTTTTCATACATGACTTAGCATGTACTGCGGAACTGGTCCCGTGTGTATTCTGTCTGAGATTTTCTGACATTCCCATTGAGAGATCAAAGCCCTTATGTTGCATCTATTACATACACGGAGGCTGTGATTTTAAGTTTTTGGTAGAGTCAGCACCCAAAGGCATTGGTGTGCATCAGGGTATTGTTTTGTAATACACTTGCTCCAAGGATTTTCTGATAGCTGTCACGTTTAATGAGCTAGGATGACATTCTAGGTCTCAGTTATAGTCTAAAAGAGGTATCTAGACCATGGCAAAGCTTGTTTTTTCCCCATGGGAACACCAATAACATATGAGTAAAGGATCAATAGGGACCAAAATAGAGTGAGGAAACATGGCACTGTATGTACTCTGTTTTCAAGTTAGAAGCTTGTCAGGGAATACAGAGACAGTCAGAGGGACATGCTTCAGTAATTTCATTGAATTTGCAGTTCAGGTAATAGGGATGCAGGCATAAAGACCTTTTCTTCTTTCTTTTCCTCTCTGCTTTAAGAAGAAAGAATTAAATGCGCGCACACACACACACACATGCATATATATATATATATATATATATATATATATATATTGCGGTGGGGTTTTTGGCTAATTCCGTTAACACGAAGATTCCATGCGATTAATGGCGCTAAAAAAATTTATCGATGCCCACCTCTAATAAGTGGTGGGCCGTTATCTGCGTTAACGCGTTAATGTGAGACTCTTCTCGGCCGATAAAAAAAATGTCATTGTTAATCTATTCACAAAATTGGGTTGTGAGCTGGGTCACTACTACGCAAGCTATGACGACTTTCACATTGATATTTTAGCGTGAATGTATAGCTAGCCATATTGCACTGTAGGGGGCGAGAACGAGTCTTCGAACCTGTGTGCATGCCTACTGTGAAATTACCACATCAAACATGACAGGCTAATATGGATGCAGCTATGAAGCCGCTGGGTTTGCTTCAGGGAAAATTTATTTTAAGAAGCTTCCCAATGGAAACCTCCACAAGACAAAGGTTGTATGCACCTTGTGCAATGCAGAATTGGTTTACTCTAGGAGAAACCTATTCTCAAAGACTTACTTTTAGTCACTATTTGGGTAGCACACATATTCTGAATGCTTTCAGTAGAATGCAAATGAGCAATTTTAATCTAGATTAGTCTAGATTAATTCAAAGATTACAGTGAGATTAATCTAGATTAACAAATTAATCTATGCCCACCACTAATATATACCCATTAAAAAACAAAAAGCTCTGATTGAAATGGTTTTCTTCATAATTTATGCAAACCTGTCTGATAAGGTTATTTGTTAACCTCTGCTCATTCCAGACAATTGTTGTCTCTCTGTTGTGTGTGTGAGAGAGAGAGAGATTACGAGAGAGGGAGAGGAAGACAGAGATTTGAGAGAGAGAGAGAGAGAGAGAGAGATTAAGAAAGAGAAAGGGAGAGGAAGACAGAGATTTGAGAGAGACGGAGAGCAAGCGAGAGCTTGGCTAGTAGATGCCTCTGTCGCTAAGCCCCTGCATGGAGAAGTCCTGCTGGGCGGAGGGGGCTGTGTGTTAGCATGCACCTGAAGTACTGTCATACATCTAGGGCGAGTGAGGGAGCGATTAAGGGCTTAATGTGTCTTCTAGAACAAAGCCAGGCCTGAGCGCATATAACTGTGCAGAGATGAAAACCTTAGTGCTGTGTCAGAACGGCTTTAAGTTGTCAGATGTAAAGACCAGCACTGAAGCGCATCATCTTCTTCAAACTATTTCAGTTTAGGACTCGCTTTGAAAATAGCTTTCTATCATTCTCTGGGGGTGGTCAACAGAGCGCACGGGTGGCTCAAAAAGCTAAAAATTATGATTAGTTGAGGCACAGACCTGGCCATGTAGTATAAATGGGTATACATTTCTGATCTCACAGTGATTTGATTTCTAGGAAGCAGTTCAGTTTCAGATTAAAATTTTGCCATTGTTTCATTTATTTTGAGATAAACTAGAGACATTCTGTACATAATCTCTGCCCTTTGAAATTATTGATTTGATGATTATCTTTTAGGACTCTTTTAGTTTGTTACTTTATTTAAACCCTGCTACACAACATTGTCATAAGGACAACCATTTGACATTCCATAAGGCCATGGTAATTGTAATGGTAATGAAAACGTGATGCTGTTACGTCAATGTAGCAGCATCGAATCTAGAGAAAAGTATAACCAGTTTTAGAGCTTTAAAAAAGATTTTAAATGTCATAATGATTTGGTTCAGCTATTAATTAAATTATTATTAAATCTATAAAATAGAATAGAATTTTATATAGATACAGAATTATTTTTAGAAATAATCTGAAACTTCAATGGAATAACCGGAATATAGACAATAAAAATATAGCCATTAAACTTGGGGGGAATTTTGCTTTTGAAAATGGGAGAATGTATTTTTGAGTCAAATATTAGTGCATACTTTTTTGAAAACAATCGCTTATAACAGTTGCATCAGCACATCCAGATTGATGCTCGAGTGGGGTTTTTACACCCCACCCCAAACCTCCTAAAGTCTTGTATTTAAGTAGAAAACAATCCATACTGGAGATGCTGTAAAAAAGAATCCTCAATAATTTGGAGTTTCTAGTTTGAGTCAGAGAGGTGGAAGTTTCCTGAGAGCCTGATAAACATCACTCAGCAGTAATCACACACACTCCAGCAGCCTTTGAGCAATTCTGTGGAACCAGTCTTTACACATCTACAAATCATGGTCCTCGCAACTTCAGGCACAGACTCGCTACTCTAAAACACGCACTCACACACGGCAAGCTTCCCCTATGCCTCTCACGGTTTCATCAGCAGCGTGCAGCACTACAGCTCTGGCGTTAAAAATGCAGCGTTCCGCAGCCTTTTTTTATGTTTCATTATTCTGTCAGAAAGAATGATAGCAGCAATATTTCAGACAATGACAGGTTTGGTCTAAGAGATGCATTATTCAGTACAGAGCGACACCCACCCCCCCACACCCAGCCCATCATTCCATCTTCCTCCTTCCACCTCTCTGGTCCCACAGACTCAACGTGAACTCCATCCTTAGTCTTGGCCGGTGGGGAGAGAGTGTAATGATCCCTTGCTGTTAAATATTGCACACGAGCACTGCCAACATTCAGTCGCTAAATTACAGTTACATTAGCTCCTGGTGTTTTTCAGCTGACTTGCTGCAGGCCTTACATGTACACTCAATGGGGCTTTAATTGCCGTTGGGAGGCTTGGGTTCACTGCCTAAGGTAGTAAACAGTAGTTTAGCGAAACAGCTTCACATGTTTCACCAGGTGAAAGTAATGTGACGTGTTTAGGAACTTTGTGTGAGCTGTTAGTTTGTGGTGTTAATTAAAGTGTAGGCTTGTCTTGCTGTCCTTTAGGCAGAGTACAATGTTTAATCAGGCATGATACTGAACCACATTTAAATACACGCTCTCCTCATCCTTACGCTCCACCCATCCTTCATGTCTCCTGACTTTTCCAGTAGCATTAATGGATGCTTTTTGTTTTTGACATTTTCTAGCCAGGTACCCATTACCCTCCACCCCCTACCCAACTCTTTAAATGTCAGTTAGCAGTGATTAATACACTGTGTAAGGTTTTTCATCATCTACTGCTCAGGGTCTACTAGAAAAAAAGACTTTGCTATCTTCTGTGAACTCACCTTGTTAGAGCCAATCAATTCGAAAGATGATGAAACAACATTGTCAAAGAAGATGAAATATCCTTTATGCATTAGTATGAGACTTCCGCACTCCTGCATGCCTCCTACAGCCTCATTCGTTCTGGTACATTCCACAATCCTATTAATGTTTGCCAGATATTTTTAGCTCGCTTTATCATTCCCTTATGGTAGAAGCCTCACGTCAGTCATGAACTTGTTTGGACTTTAAACAGGCTGAGTGTGAAGATCCTTCCCACACAGACGTATTTCAAATACGGGCAGGATGTGCCGGCTGAAAGAGCAGCCTGAAGGGGAAAAAACAGCTTCTGCTTTGAATGTTTCTATCTGCTCCAAGCCAGTAGAGACTTTACAGAAATGTGGCCTTTGCTTTGGGCTCCATTGGTGAAGCTGGGAGGTCTTTTTTGTTCCTTGGCTCTGACTAACATTCATAAATGAGGTGCCACCAGAGCCCTTTCAGCTGGAGGAAGTTCTTCTTGCCAATCTAGGTAGGCCTTCATATGGGCCGATGTCCTGGAAGATAGGAATCAGCATCGGCTATGCAGTTTTGTAGTAGGCATGAATTCGAATGATTTACTAATGAGTTGAATTTACTTTTCTTTGCGTTGCATTGCAGTGCTTAAGTGAGTGAATGTGATTAGAATACA
>JBBPDH010000136.1:11154153-11166109 GCA_037974565.1 Clupeocharax schoutedeni
ATATTGTTCATAGGTAAAGGCTTATATTTTTTATTGAATTAACTGAAACATTTTATTGTAAAACCAGGAAAAATTAAGAAATGTAATAACTAGCGAATGACACAAAGATTGAAGTGACTTAACTAAGTGGAAGATATTAATATAGCATTTTTTTCATTTCACCTTAAATGTTGCAACCTAATGTTCTGACTACAGCACCAGTTAAACCCAGTCAGACTCATCAACTTACAGTGTAACATATTATTTCTCTCAGTGTTTTTGTATATATAATAAACATACAAACATGAACATTATGTGAAGGTCCTTTATACCCGTACATTCAAAAATCTATTCTCCAAACATGGTTCTTTATGGATCTACAATGGTTCTTTATGACATTGCTCAAAGGATGCTTTCTGGCACCTTTGTATAAAGATTCATCAAATGACTTCATATCCAAAATAAGGAACTATATAATTACCCTTGAATGAATGTTGACATCAATGTCATAAAGCTTTAGTTTCATTGTTTCATTTCAAGTCCTGTGTGCTGGAGTATAGAGCCAAAGTAACAGAAATTATATCACTGTACAATTGCTTAGAAATTGGGCTACACACAGAAGGGCTTCAAGGAAGCCATTCTCGTACACACTAATCAAACCACCAACTGCTATGTGATCGAAGAAAATCTAATTTCTTTACTATGCCTTTTGGAAAGTGCACTTCCAAACAGCCCAGAGGACATTGCACTCGAAAAGGCTGAACAGAAGTGAATCAATGATGCTTCAGTTCTTGTGTAGACACTGCACACAGTCACATTAATTCACTTCTTAATGAATCAATTCAGAGTAAGGTCACAGAACCTAGCACTGACATTATCATTATACAGCAATACAATTCAGCGTTTAACTGACGAGTGCAGATGATTCTTAGATTTGACAAAACATGTCTAAACACCTAAGAAACAATTCTAGGTAACTCTGCAACAATGTGTCTTTATGCTACTATTTCTACAGCAGGACTTCTTTTGTCTCTTGTCTATGTGGTTTCTTCATCCAGTGTTCTAACTTTACATTCACACTTTAAATCATAATAAAGTTATTGATATAGATCACTATTATCCAATGGCAAAACACAGATTAACTGACCCCAAAGGACAGTCCAGAATAGTTATGCAGTGGTCCAGTTGAAATTTCACAATTAGATACGCTCTGAACACTTGCGTTGACATTAGATTTGGCCAATATACAACCATTACAAGGACATAGAATAAGATGTAACACCATGCAAAATTATTTAAAGTACTTTTTAAAACCAGTCATTGTGAATATTAATGGAAATGTGTGCCAGATCTTTGCATAGCCACAGAAGGCTGTTTCTCTGGGATTTTTATATATTCTAACAGGGGAATCCAGACAGACACCTTCTTCAGAGTTCAATGCCAGACTGACAGTGAATGTGCTGTTTTTATACATATATATCTTCCACCATGTCTCCTCTGCTTCTCTATGTGTGTACTTGGAGACACTTGGAGACTGACACTTCTGACCTCACCGTGTGTCAGGACAGGTATGGAAACTTACCAGTATGTTGTGAGATGCACTTCTCCAGTACACTGGGAGAACTCACATAGCACATCAGTCAGACATGGCATCATGTTCTGCCAGAATATATTCTGTAGTCATGCACAATAGCACAGCAGGCCTAAGGGACTGCTCAGAGTGTTTATACTACGAAAAACACCTATTACATGAATGTATGACTGCGGCACATTCAGTGCAGAGCAGAATAGGAGTTTTCTCTGAGTGTCAAAGCTTTATTTGTTTTGGGCTTGTTATTTTTTTTACAGCTGTTGGATCCTGTGAAAAGTATTTGTCAAAAGTATTTCTTGCAATTCCTGTAGACAAAAATGCATACATGCATGTATTATGTCAAGAGCACCTGTAGCAATGTTAACACCTAGAGGGCATGTTAGATATTACTCTGTGATCATTAAAAATGTTTTACGCCTTTCAAATTTCATACAATTATAAGCCTATACATTGGATACATGTAGGACTGGATGAAATGACAGTATCTTGAAGAATTACATTACAGTATGTCACAGAAGTGGGTAAAATATTATATCCATATTGTGCTAAATTACACAACAATATTTGTAACATGCTGTGATGTGTCACAAATAAAGGATCATTTTTTATCATGGTAAATTATATCACAATATGCCACAAACAAAATTGGCTAATATTATTGTTGTGATACAAAACAAGCTCTTTTGTTTGTCTGTTATAGTCTGATGGCTCATACATGTAGTGCTGGGTTGTTTACAATGCCAGGAAGGTAAAGCTGTCAGTTATTATGCAGTCTGACAGATCCACACAGTTCTATGCAAGCAGCTGCTTGGAATTTTCAGAGAAATTACTGCTATTATGGTAACAAATGAATAGAACTGTAATGTAGAATTAAATATACCATTAGTAAATGCTCTTTTGTGCCGTAACTTTGTTGTTCAAACTTATTTTCTGAAGATTTGAAAACTTGGGCTTTCCCCCCACTACCCCTAGATTGTCTTATAGATAATAATATGGAAACATATGGTTGAAGTATCATTTTGACCTTAAAGGAATGTGCATATTATGTACTACAAATGCATGCATGTACTCATATGTACGCATATGTTCAAATGCGCTGTGTGTGTGTGGGTGCATGTGCACATATGCACCAGCATATGGGCACAAACACACCCACACTTGTTATAGACTACTTCTCTGGAAGATGAATGACCTAGAGGTGGCTGAGCCTCAGAGAGAGAGTGTTAGACCTTTGTCTCTCGGGTCTGGCTATTGAAGTCTAGGCATGGTTCCAGACTAGCTTCCAAGCAGAGAGAGGTTAGCTAAGACTCAGGGGAAAGAGCCCAGCCACCTGGACTGGAGTGAGGCAGAAGACCCCAGGGCTATGTGCAGAACTCAAAGGCCCATGGAGAGTAGGGTCATGCCAGTAAAACAAGCAGTGAATTGAACTATGAGAGAGAGAGAAAGACAGAAAGAGAGGGTGGGGGGACAAAAGAAGGCGAGGGCAGGTGAGAGGCACACAAACAAAAACGTAAGTGTGAAACAGAATCATGAGAGTCCCTGACAAAAATGTACATGGTTTTGGGGGTGGTTGGGTGTGTCGGGAGGTCCTGTGGGGGTGTGCACAATGGAGCAAATGAACAGTCAGTTCTTGATGGAGAGTGTGGTCATGCTGGTAAAGCCGTGAATGGAGCTGAGAGAGAGAGAGAGAGAAACAGAGAGAGACACCATAGGCTTTGCCATACTCAATATAGTACCATTTTAGCACAAGCATCTTTTTTCCCACATATTTTTTTTATAGAAGACTGGTATATGAAATTAGAAACCCATTTGCTCTTGTGGAAATTGCATGTTATCATTCAGCTGCACAATGTCAGTGTGTTACGGTTCAGCAGTTCAATTTACAACATTAAAGAGTTGTTAAAGACATACTAATTTCAACAGCCTTCCCCACATGTTGAAATATATAGAAATAAAGAAAAATTATTAAAAAGATAATGGTAGTCATTTAACGTGTCAGGTCAGAAATGAAGGCTTACGAGCCAGAAAAGTTAAGGCAAAGATTAAAAAAAGTACTATTACTTTTTGCTATTTATTTTTTTTGCAAGGGAAAGCTAATCCCAAGTTATTACTTTTACATTACGGTGCTTTTAAGGTTGATATATGTAAATGACTCCCATATAATATGGCTGCTCAGGTTACGCCTCATTCAGAAAGCGGTGTGTGTTACGTATGGATTGAAGTCCTCAGGGATGTGAGAAAAAAAATCAGCTCCTTATTTTATTATTTTCCCTTTTGCTTCCCACTCCAATAACTCTGTTTCATACTGGACACTGTAACTACCATACATACATTTTCATTCCAACACAAAGAGGTGAGCTAATATCTGTATATCTGTATTACATATCTGTAAATATGTAAACAAGCTATATTTTAATTTATGGACTTCAACAGTGTTGATGTAGTATATAAGTTGTTTTATCTGTACTTTTAGATCATGCTACTACTCCAGTACCACTGATATGCCTTCATATCAGGCAACATGTTTTTTAAGACCAAACAGGCTGATACTCATGTCTCTTGGCGGTAGAGATGCAAACAGGGGACCTGTCCGCCCTCACCTCCTGTCTGTGCCCTCTCCCAGACTTGACTGAGTCCCTTATCGGAGTAGAATCTAATGACTTTCCAAACAGTACAGGTTGTATCTGTGACCTTGGCACTGTTCTCAGAGACTGTACTCCGAGCATAGACCTGCAGAGGAGCTCAGCCAGCCTGTAATCCGCCTTCAACACCAAGTAACTCAGAACA
Organism: Clupeocharax schoutedeni; assembly: GCA_037974565.1. Taxonomy (NCBI): domain Eukaryota; kingdom Metazoa; phylum Chordata; class Actinopteri; order Characiformes; family Alestidae; genus Clupeocharax; species Clupeocharax schoutedeni. Next base: position 11,158,511 of record JBBPDH010000136.1, read on the forward strand.
TAACTGCCAAGACCCTCTAAATTTCGCATGTAAATCTTTCGAAGTTGATGCAAATGAATTATTCACCTGAGTTTTATTAGTGTGATTCAACAAGTTTACGTTTTATTTTTTATCACTCTATAGCCAAGAAAGACACCACCCTTGTGGAATTTATAACATTCGTGAATGTCCAGTATTGTGCACGTACATTCGGATTTTTGATCAGTTGATCAGGGTCAGAGTATTGGTAATTTAAAGAAATCATTTTTTGTGTTTAAATTAAAAAAAAGATGCTGTCCAGTACCATAAATGGCTTGATAAGAGGTAGTGCGTAGACACAGAGAAATGCATCGTTAATACTGCAGTCCATTTTGATGACATCTCTAGAACAAAGTCTGCTTTTAGGTTATTAAATATTACATTAAGTAATTTACAGTTTTGTATTAGATATTCAATATTTAACACTTTATCTGGGAATATGGGTTGTAGGGAAATGTGGTTTCCTTCTTAATTATGCAATATTTATGTAGGATGCAGTACAGTTAGCACAGCTAGTTGCTGTCCCAGGTCCTGAATAAATATGAACATCTGATTGATAAGCTAGCAGGTTAACAGACTGGCTGGTAGACGTCTACTGACTGTCAATGTGCTTTAAGGTTAAGCTCAGTGAGTTAGTTTGTCTGTATATTTGTATATTTCTGATAGGTATGTATATATATATATATTTATATATATATATCAGAATATTTGGATGCATCCAGACTAATCTTGCTGGAGATTCTTTGTCCATTTAAAGGTAGAACATGTTCTAATATTCAGTTTTAGTATCTTGGGGTTATTTTTAATATTTTACCTTCCCTTGGATATCATACGTATCTGTTTAATCATCTAACAATCTAACCTTTATACCTTTTGGAGCCTTTGGACCTTTGGAGCCACACATCTCATTTACAAAAATGTATTTTTAAAGAAATGCGCTTTGTAACATTCATTAGGGAACGAAATGACTCCAAAGAACTCATTCTGACCCCTTTACTTTTTAATCCTCAGTGCATTATTCAAATGAAGTGTTAAAAACTCAAAACACATTGCAGTTTTAAAACCTAAAATGATAGTTAATGAGCCAATCGGCTCTGCAGGGCATGTGTGTTTCAGGTGATGAAACATTTGGGCCTATTAGTTTATGAGATTTTCTCCAACTGTAAGAGGCTGATAGTAGGAGTGATATCCCAGCATCCTCTGCAGAATACGCCAGCAGCATTGGCAGTGAAGTCACCCCTCTCTTCCCTCAAGTTGCTCATTCATCTGGCTAAGCCATCGCAGAGCAGGGGAAAGGTGTGCATGTGTTTTCCCCTTTTGTTCCCATTTCTTCCTTTTTGCTCTACTGCTTTTAAGCAGCAGGGTGGAAATAGCTCTGCGGTCCAGCTCCAGTACAGCGCAGCCCAGGAGAGGGAAATAGAGATTCAAGGACAGTGAGAGACAGGAAGACCTTTTTTTCAGAGGAGTTCTTACTCATGAGAAAAAAGGAGAAAGAAATGTGAATTAATCACAGGCCTCATTTCCATAGGAGCCAGTAAGCATCTGTCAGAATGTGTTAAGTGTAAGGGGTTGCATGGAAAAGGGCAATCTTGTGCTGCGGTGGGGGTTTGTGCTGTAAAGCCAGAAAGAGGAATGGCTGAAGCAAGGTGTTCAGCTCTGTAAAACCACATGTTGTGACCTACCCTGCATGCCAAAACCGGTGCAGCAAATAGGTTCTCAGTGTGCGAGTGCCACAAATTCCTGACCAGCATGCTAGCACAGCTGTGCACTTTCTTGGCATGAGGGGGGCATTTTAGACCAATCGTGGAGAAGCTGTGAGAATGGTGCACACCTTGCAGGGCACAGATCTAAAAACACTTTTCACATCAGGCAAAGCTGTAGGAATCGTCAACATGTCAAAATGCCAGTTTTTCCATGTTAAGTCCGGCCTTGCGCCTGCTGTATTAAAGGAGACCTTGTAAACAAAACACCCCAGTTCGCATGTAAACTACTTTTCAGTGTATCTACCTCTGCTCAAGGCTACATTGCATACCTCTCACTCAAACAGCCATGCCTTCTCTGTTGCAGCTGCTGTTCCATGTCTAAGCTGCTGTTACTCTGTCACAAGACAGAGTAAGCCAGCAATATGGTGTTATATATCCCAAACATTTCGTTGACTGACTGATTCAGCAAATTCTTTTTAATTGATTTTAACAGACTGTCTGGACGGATTGGAACATACACGTGCCTTGAGTAGAGTAAGCAGAGCATTAAGCTACTGTTATATGCACTAGTATATGCCAAAGTCACTTACATCCTTGAAGAGTGTTAAGAACTGACTGTTCATTTGCTGTTTAATGTATCCCACTGCTTGACAGGTGCCATTGAGATCATCTTTGTTACGCATTTCACCTCTCAGCTGTGGCTGATTTAGAACTTAATAAAAAGATTTCTCCTCAACATACACACACACAAATAGCCAGTGGGAGCAGTGGTCAGTACTGTACAAAAAGAATGCCTCAAAAATGAGTTACCTTTAACATAGGAATAATTGATGGGGTAGAATATCATGCCAAGGCTGAATTAAGTTTTTTATATATATATTTTATAGTCTCTATGGAATATAGATTGTAAATATCGGTGTAAAAAAACAATAGTTTTTAATCCTTGTTTTTCCTTAGCTGCTAGTCTAAAAAGCAACCGTATCCATGCAGTCTATGTGTGAGGTTGTTATACAGACCACTGACATGAAGGTTCATGCCCCTAGTTTTCACATACTATGCTCTGTGTGCACTGATTTTTTTTTTTTTCATTCCAAAGTGAGAACATTGGTGGACTAATATGAAGGATGTGAGTGCACTTAGGGTGATCTGTGCCTGAACTGGGAATCAATCCATCCTGAGTGGCTCCCTGGATGGAGCCGATAAATGGCCTCTCCCTGTTGTCTGTAAATGGCCTCTGGACTCTCTGATACCAAAGCATGGATGCCGTACTGCCAACAGAGACACAACACCAAAGGCATTCAAATGAAAGTCCACATGCCTTTCTCCGAGTTGCAGGGATCTCCCCCAGCCCCTCATCAGAAAAACCGAGTCCCTGGTGATTCTGCTGCTTCGTCTTGATCTTGTTTTCATTGTTTTTGTGGGCATGGATAAATGGTCCAGCTGGTTGCAGCAGTTGTGCCATTTGTAGACATGACTTTGTAAACAGCTTTTAAAAGGCGCTGGCACTTTATAGGCACGTTTATATCTAAAAAGTTTTGAATTACACGTTCCACTGCTCTGAGCTGACCTGTTTTCAAACTGCCTGTCATATAAACTGGTATCAGCTCATTTACATGGGATCATTTCATTTTGCTTCTGAATTGGCTAGAGTCCCCCTAGCATATGCCCAGCTCGTTAGGTGTGTAAGTGGTTGAAACCTGAACAAGCGCAATTGTTTTCTCTGACACTGAGTGGGGATTGTGTTGGCATCAGCAGAGCCTTGAAGGTGGCTAAATTCAAGCATAATGTGCTGAGGGCCTTAGCATCTCTCCTATTGTTCTTACCAAACTCACCAGGGGATGAACTCGCCGTCTGCGAGTAGACTTGCCATAATGAGTTATGGTTCATTTTCCACTTGGCTCTACTGGAGGATAGAAGCACCATCGATAACAGCCTGGTTTGTACGCTCCCACATGCCCCTGCTCCTGTCCTGGAGAAGTTATCAATTAGGTCACTGTGTGCACCAGCAGCACACATATCTGAACTTTGTTGACAGCACCCTCAGCTTCTCATCTGAGTCACTCCTGGGCTGTTTTTGAGCGTTCACACTGGAAGACGTTAAAGCTGTTGCAACATCTGTTCTGCAAAGCTCAAAGTGACAGATTCTTGTATACTTTCTGATGTTAATTATCTTACAGTTGTAAGTGATTAAGATGCAATTAACTATAATGTGAGAATGCTGTACTGTCATAACTTCTGATTACAAGATCAAATTGATGTCTGTCAAATTAGAGAAATGTGATGGGCTCTGTCTTTGAAAGCTCCACGGGAGTCAGTAGACAGTGTGCAGCACCAGCAGACTTAATCAAGGTATTTATTTGGCTTGAAGCAGCAAATAAGGATTCAGTTGCTCACAATTGGTTTGTGCTTGAATTTGACTACAAAAGCGACATTTCTGAGACAGGATCTTAGTAATCTCACAGAGGCTGTGCTAAGCTAAGCAGACCTTCTTTTGCTCGCAACCCCCTGCTGTGATATTAACATCTCGAACAAATTCCTTTACTGTGTGACAGCACAGTGCAGCACAGCATTGATCTTTTAATGTAGCTCGATGCTACATGTGATTTATTCTGTAAAAGATGAGCATGTATAATCCCATATGCATGTGATTTTGTTAGGGTATTATTGTTAAAGTATAATAATGCATTACACTGAATCCTCATTTTCTGCTTATTCATATAAATAACAGCAGTGACCAGTGCTCCCTTTGACAGTTTCTGAGTGGTGATTTTGCTCTTTAGCAACGATACCATATCAGTAGACCTATGCAACATCTCCTCATGTATTTTCTTCTCAGAAAACAACGTTGCATTAAGTTGTATTTCCCAAACAAACTTTGCTGAGATGTAGGGCATAAACATTCTGTAATGCTAATGACTAGCATTCTGATGCTTTCGCCTATTTTGATGATGCGATCAAAGCATTGGACTGAAAATCAGATTCCACCACATGTACAGCATCTCACCAACCCAGCAGACTAACTGTCGCCAACTCACAACCGAGAGCCATATCACAGAGGTGGCCAATTAAATAGATTTAAATAAACATACAGCTTTATTACCTTTGGGAAGCCTCCCTTGTTTGAAATTCAGCGGCCTAATTGAGAATAATGATGTACTTGTGTAATATTTTTAGCACATTGTAAAACAATCGAAGTATGATCTATGTAAAATGAAAGAGGACCAGTTTAAGGCAGAAGACTCTCGGGAACATATTCAGCGCTCTTTGTAGACTCTCATGAGAAAGTCAGGACGCAAGCAAAAGTGCATTGCTAGCACATCATATATGCTGTGTCTTCTGAGAGGGTAATTTACTCTGTTTAGGCGGTGTGTTTGTCAGAGTTTTGCTCGGGTATTTGATGTGATTGTTGTTGTTTATGGGCTTTATGGCTGTGTGGTTTATATAAACACTTACTGACACAAGCAAAACCTCTCATCTCTAATTCTGATGACGTTTCTCCAGTGTTTTATAAAGAAAAATACTGTTCTATGTAATCTTGCCTTTAACTCACTAACTTACCTATAACTCACATTGATCTTCTTTTCAATTTATCATTGTCTTTTGTATTTTTCTCTGCCTATGCAGTTTTATTAATATTTGGTGTTAAGACACCATGCAGTGCAGGACCAAGAGATGACGTTAATTTGATTAACGTCATCTTAATTAATAAAAAGATTAATAAGAGATTTGATCTTTTTTTTTTTTTTAGTCCCACACTGCATGCTAACACCAAAAGCACATTGGCAATGCAAAATGATGCAAAAACATTTCAGGCCCAAAAATGCTATTGACATTTTCTTTTTCCTTTACATAATATGAGTCCGTCCAACCAAAGTGAGTCCATACTTGACCACTTTGCTTTACAAGTAAAACTTATTCTGGGGAAGTGGTACCTTGCACTTACACATTCAGCAAGAAAGCTGACAGTTGTTATGGGAAACTCTTCTGTCAACTGTGTCCAAACTGCACAGTTCCAAAGCCAAACCTCCCCGTAACAGCATTTTTCTTTCTGTCTTTCAGTTCTGTTCGGCCAGTTTGTCCTGTTCCAGACATCTCTCAATGATGTGGTTGACATTTACGATGGGCCTACGCAGCAGTCCCCTCTGCTCTCTTCTCTCTCGGGCTCTCACTCAGGTAAAGCACACTCAGAGTAAGGGATCCTGGTGATTATGTCAGACATTTGATTGCACTTTCAATGTTGAAGACCTTTAATTCTGGTGACACTTCAGAACACAGTCAGTGCTACTCAAAGTTTAAAAGGTTCTAAAGGTTTCAGAAGATCCCTGCTGACTGCTTTTCTAAATCTATGAAGTTCCTGATATCAGCACATTGGCTCCAGACGCCCAATCACTGTGACTAATAGGAGGTGTAAGTACCCGTTGTGTGTGCCACAAGGAAGAAATTATGGCAGAGTGAGAGGAAATGGCTTATTTTCTCTCTCTTTATCTTCCTGCAGTGGCTTTGCAGATGAAAAGCAGTTAGTGCTATTGATTGAAGCGATAGGGCTTCAAGGGAGATCAATGAGAGGGACACTTTTTATCAGAGCTTTTTATTTTGCGTGATATACTTTGCAAACACACACTTTCATTAGAAAAGAAAAGCCAGATGAAAACACTAAAGAATCAAATGAACTAAAAGTGATCATCAAATCTACAGGCAGCAAGCTCAGGGGATATGAGGTGCTCAAGGATGCCAGGCTGCATAAAGGAAGATTCACAATGCTGGTGTTTTTGAGTTTTGTTTATTTTTCCTTTTCTCTTTTTTCCAGGGGAGTCATTGCCCTTGAGTACTGGAAACCAGATAACTATCAAGTTCACTACAGTTGGACCAGAAACTGCCAAAGGCTTTCACTTTGTATACCAAGGTCAGTGGAAACTTTCAAAACAAACTGCTTATTTGCATTTGCATATGGCATAGAACCAAGCACATTTGCTTCGCCCCTTTTGACATGTACAAAAAGACTGGAAGCTGTAGAAAAGTCAAAGAATATTTTGTAAGAAATTTCTTTGGCCCCGCTAAGTGCTTATTGAGTCAAAAGCCAATTTACAATGTTCTGTTTTAAAGTTTTATAGATTGCACCATTATTTATTGTGCATGGATTTTTCAAATCAGCAGATATTGAATTCAATTTAAGGTGAAATAAGGTAAAAAAAAGTTTCAAGTTTCAAGACATTTTGGTTTCGACTATTGCAGAGGCCAAACTGTGTTTCGCATATGAAGAACTGTCATGTGACTGCTGAAGAAATACAGCATAGCTTGTAGTGTTTTCTATAGAAAGGAGCCTGTATTGCTGGCAGAGCACTGGAACTTGCAAAACTCAAAATGCATCCATGTATTTAATAAGACTTATTAATGCAGCTTAAGACTTACTGTAATTTATAAAAGAAATATCAAGCTTGTTCATTTTATAGCTGCCACTATGTCCCAATAACAGGTCTGCAGCACGTTTGGAAGAGCTGGAGGCATTCTGAGTAGGTTTACAGATGTTTTGAGAATGTAATTAGGAAAAATGTTCTGGGCAACAATTGTCTGGTGTTTTTAGTCACATAGCTCCAGTGATAGATGTATTTTCTGCATTTTAATGCATTTAAATCACCCAATCAATTATTCAGTCAATCAGTAATCTTAAATAGCACCTTCCATACATCTAAATGCAGTTCAAAGTGATTTACATGGACTGCAAATACACCATTGATTGTCATTGACACATCATCTTTAGATGTATACAATAGGTACAAATGAATACGGGAAGGACTGTTGGCCTTCAATTCAATTCAATTCAATTTTATTTATATAGCGCTTTTAACAATGGTCATTGTCACAAAGCAGCTTTACAAAA
>JBBPDH010000136.1:11177672-11189936 GCA_037974565.1 Clupeocharax schoutedeni
AAGCTAAATCCCCTTCTCAGAAAAGAAAAGAGGCAAGAATGGGATAAAAAAGAAATGAGGGAAAGCAACTGCTAACAACTGATAGCAAAGGGTTTACACTGCAGTAACTCATTCACTCTAATCTGACACACACACAGAAACCCCGCCCAGGTCCCCAAAACTAGTAGGAGTCTTGTCCATGGTGACCAGTGTACAATTACCCCAAAAACCACCCGAACGTTCCCAAAACACATAAAACAATCCCCAACATGTTTAATAACTAATTCCCCTCCCAAACAGCTCGAACACAACAACACAATAAACAAGTTATCTCCCCCTTCCTGTGGGAGTAGTGCATTATGGGAGCACAGCCCCCTACAGTCCATTACAGTATTAAATTAAATTAAAGTGATCTGGGAGAACATTTGGAGGCATATTTATGGTTTACACTATAAAAACAGGCATTGAGATGAATCTAGATTAATCTCAAGATTACAATGAGATTAATCTAGATTTAAAAATTAATCTATGCCCACCTCTTCTAATAACACAACGGCATAACACAAAATGAGAAATTACATGATGCCTTGTTTGCATAGCCGACACCATTTCAATAGTACACTAATAATAAAACTAAATTAATATTAGTTATTGGACTATAATAGTCTAACTTAGTAGGCTTAATGTCATATAGGTTCATGAGGTTGTCATATTAGCAGCAAAGCTACCTTAATAAGACTTTTTTGTTATAAATATAAGAGTTCTTAGATTAGTAGTTATTTGTAGATAGTTGTGAACCTTGAGTTTACGGGGACCCATGGCTACTGCTTGTGCATAGGGCCCAGAATTTGGTGCTACGCCCCTGTTTATAATATCCCACGTTTACATACATGCGTGTCTGTGAGTTAAATGAACTTGTTTGCACCCCTCTATAGCTCAGTGTGGGGGTTCCATGACTGAAGTGAGTGGAGTGATTCTGAGCCCTGGCTATCCTGGCAACTATCCCAGTGGTCTCGACTGCACCTGGACTGTCACCTTACCCATTGGCTTTGGTATGTGTGACTAATCTTTGTGGAAATGTTGTTGCTTGGTTTAAAATATGTTAAACTGTATTGATCCAAAAGGGTTCATTAAACCATTAATATTTATCTAATGTCACGCATAGAAATTGTGCTATTAGCATTTGTATATATGTGTATCTATATATACTATATAAATATAAATGTAGGTTTATGTTTAGACATAAAGATAAAGTGCATTTGAAAACAAACGTGTAGGACATTTACAATAGCAGAACATGAATGCGAAAGGCTGTTGCCACAAAAGAAGATACAAGAATTGTCCACAAGCTAATAAATATTAAGTGTTGTGGTTTGTCTTTTGCTTGCTTATATGTATGTACTTTGTCCAAGTGAAAGCACTCTATTCATTACTGATAGCAGTTTATCACATATTTACAAGAATTACAGAAACTCTTTCACAGAGAAGCATGGAATGCAACAGCCATGAGAATCATGAGTCTCTGCTGTTTTAATTATTATGTTTATTTAATCAGGGATCCACCTGCAGTTTCTGAACTTCTCTACCGAGGCCATCCATGACTATCTGGAGATCCGGAGTGGTCCGGGAGAGACCAGTGTGGTGATTGACCGGTTCAGTGGGCCACAAGTGCCAGAGCCCCTGTTTAGCACAACTCACGAGACAAGCTTCTTCTTCCACAGTGACTACTCACAAAACAAGCCTGGATTTCACATTACATACCAGGGTAAGGCTCAGTTGGATTTGTCCTCCTTGGTGGGAACCCAATAAGTTTACTAGAATAACATATGCTTTAAGAAGGAATGTTAAAATCTTCCAAATTAAATTGTTAATGGTGGTAATTAATCATTTAATGGACACTTACACCAAATAATTCAACTGTAATAAGAAACATCCTTTGTTAATAAGGCCGATCTTTTTAAAGACATGCACTTCACACATTCTGAGTTTTCTAGCATGTCATTTAATTTTAATAAGAGTCATTAATTAGTAGTCATGCTTTGTTCATTTAAACACTTAAATGGTTAAGCATTCACATCTGTAGACTGTAGACAGGAGTGACATTTAGCTGAGAAAGTGTACATGATAAAGGACACACAATAAGAAAGAGCAGGCTCTCTCTAGACCAGATCCCTCGTCGCTTGTTTATAAACTTCTGTTCCACACTTACTTTTGTCACTGGAAGTAAAATACTCTCATTTCTCAAATGCTTGCAATCAGTATGTTCAAATTTCAGACATTTTATTACTAGCTTGTATTGGTTGACATCCTAAAAAGTGTCCAAGGTTATTCATATAAACATCAAGCTCTGTTAACATGGGATTTCTCACAAAAAATTTTTATGTTTTATTTTGCTTACATACCTAATAACCACAGCATTACTGACAAATTTCCTAATAATTAAAATGTTATATTGTCAGGAGCTCAAGGATTCCTACTGGTTTACCATGGCGTACATGCCCATTAAGGGTTTCAAACCTCACTTTGGTGCAGGAGTTTTACTCACTGGCTTGCATGAGATATTTTTTGTTCACAGAGCTCTAGTCTTTTCATCAATACTTGCTACATTCTGCTGTAATATCTGCACACAGCATTCAGTAGCACTGTGTGATTTGATTGCTTCTTGTTTTTCATTTTCAGCCTACCAGCTGCAGAGTTGTCCTGACCCCCGACCCTTTAGGAATGGCATTGTGATTGGCAGTGACTTCAGCGTTGGGATGACCGTGTCATTCGAGTGCCTGCCAGGTTACTCCCTCATCGGAGAGACTTCTCTCACCTGCCTGCACGGCATCAGCCGTAACTGGAACTATCCTGTGCCGCGCTGTGAAGGTGATCATTCTGCTCTGCCACTCCCCTCTCGAACATTCTGCTTAAATGCTTGTAGTCTATTTGATAATGTTGTGCTAAGAAGGGTCAGGGTCTGCTTTAAAAGGAGAGCATTTGCTCGTTCTGGCTGTCGATAGCGTTTCGAAATTGAATGACTCCAGTTTAATATCTTTTGCTTAATATCTTTCATTTGAAATTGGTATGAAAATGTTCCAAAGGTCAATCAAGGATGTTTGATGTCATACATCTCAAAAGTTGTGCATCATTCCGTATTCAGCACCATGCCCACACCTGGAATTCCTTTTGCATTCTCCTTTTGCAAAAATTGCATTTTTCAAAAATCACACACTGGGTAAAGCAAAGTTCCAAAGCTCATACATTTTGCTTTTCTACATTTTTCCTTCACATATCACTGGATCTTCTGAATGATAAGGTTGTTAGCTGCCAAATGTGAACATGCTGAGCAACTGGCCACATAGTTAAAACGTATGACATAAAAAACAGCAAACTTTGTCAAATGTTTTCTTTGGCAGTAACAGTAGCCTACAGTGTGAGTAGTTGATGTTAGTATGAAACAGTGATGAAGTATGAAGCTTTTATGCAACTTCATTTCAGCATTCAGCAGTGACTGCTAAACGACCTCTTGATTAAGAGAAGCCAGTGAAATTCAGGAGGAAGGATGTACATGAGACAAAATGTTTTAGGTATCAGGAACATACTGGTATATTGCAAACTAGAACAGCTGCAGCACTGTGATTTTTCTGTCCCCTAAAAGCTCTGTGTGGAGGAAACATCACAGCCATGAACGGCACAATCTTCTCCCCGGGCCATCCGGCTGAGTACCCCAACTTCCAAGACTGCGTGTGGAGTGTGAGGGTGCCCCCTGGGAATGGCATCTACATCAACTTCACTGTCCTCAGCACAGAGCCGATCTACGACTACATCACTGTGTGGTACGAGCTCGTATGCATCTCATGAATATGTAATGGTATGCTTATTAGGGAATCGATTAATATTCATCTGCCTGTGATCAATAGCAAGTGGCGCTGTCAGAGCAGGTCGCTGCGCTAATAACACTAGAGAGAAGTAGGCCAGCTCTACTGAGAGATTTGACTGATTGGGTGGCTAAAAGAGTTAATCGCCTTCCAGCGTGTAGGAGGAGCGTGTCCCTGGCGACCTGCAGAACTTCCTTGAAAACAGCAGACGCTCTACAGAGCCTATCCCACATTTCTCCTTTAAAAGGCTCTCAACCACTTTCTGTGTCTTAGGACTGGAAATTTCAAACATCTATATTTTCTCCTGATATCCAGGATGTTGGACGCTCTATTGGAAGGGCATGTTTTGTTCATATTACTGCATATAAACATCAAACACTGGTACTATTTAGCTGCGATTTCTCCAAGGTTTCCTTTGCTTCAGTGAATAACTGGAATATGTTTCTGCTTATCTGATTTTTTTTTCTGTTGCCTTTATAATAATGGTTTCACATTTCATAATTACAGAAAGCAATGGGGCAGAGCAGTAGTTTGCTCTAAAAGTAAATAAAAAATGGAACCTTACAAATCTGGTCTTCCTGAAAGAGCTGATATGAAGCACTGCTCTCCATTTTGTTTCACATTCGAATGTGTGGAGGCTTTACTTAAATGAGTTTAAATTCTTTGCATTCCACATCTCATTTGCATTCTCTTCTCCTCCGAGCTTTGTCTCTCTCTTACCCTTTAGGAAAAAGCATTGCCAATTAGCTGTACGTCTGACTTATTACCATAGCTACCATTTTTGTCTCTTTATGCCTAAATAGCACATTTGGTGTGCTGCTTTAGTCATGCAGATCTATAGACAAGAGGGATGACTCTAAAAATCACCCTTTTTGTGCCAGTACCAAGCAAACAGCAATGAACAATGATTTTAAAAAGGCAATGAAGCACATCAAGACAGCAGAACAATGATCTAGTCAATACAATTCCCAGGCTTTTTTGAACGCTATTCTAATGTAAATCCGTTTCCTTGTTATAGAGGTATAACATTTCTACCTGTTGTCTGTGGCAATAATAAGGGAAGCCTGGTTCTGCCGTTTAGGTTTTATTCCCAGGTTCATTCCCATGCATCTGGCTGTTTTAAAGAGTAATTGTTCTTCACTGCACTGCATATTGCTGTTGTGTGAGATATGTAATAACGTACCAAATGAAACTCAGCACGGCTGTCAGTAATTAATGTCCATCGTGTGTTCTTGTACCAGAGGTCCCTATTGTTTGAGAGTAATTCCAGAGGGTCCTTTTATTTATTAATGGTGTCTGCGCACTATCCTCTACCAACTCCTTTAAATAATGTGTCTTCAGATGAGCTAGAGATCCCATTGTGAGGTTTTCTGTCTATGATTGTATTTATGCTGCTCATTTCAGCCTTGGAACTCTTCAAACTGTTCAAGCCAAGGGAAACTGTGCAATATTCCAACACATACACACATACACACAAAAGCTACACTCTTGTCTTCACTTTTCCACTCTCTCAGTGTACTGCCTCAGCTCCTTAGTGTGCTGCACCTACTGACCATCTTATGTGCTAGAGGTGACCCAGATAAAACAGCGTCTGGTAGCTCATTAGTCCGGTGAAACGGTACATGAACAAAACACGACCCCTTCTAGAGATTTTTCTGCTGTGCTAGCTATATATAGAGACAGAGCAGACATGGGGAACCTGACCTGAACCAGACAACCTCCAGCTTCAGGTCAGGCTTGACTTTTACATTTAACTGCTGTGTTCAGATCTTTTGTAATGGTTAAAAGGCATTAATCTCTGAACCTAGATATTTATTTTTTTAACAATCTCACTTTTTGATTTATAACATATTATTATTTAAACAAACAGGCTAGACCTTCTCTTTCTGCTGAATGACATTACTCACTGGGGTTAGAAAATAACAAGTTGACCTAAAACCCTTAAGATAAATCAAATGTATATAGAATAATCAATATAGACCAACAAAAAACATCCAGAGCAGTTTAGTTGGTTGCAGGTGTTACTCTTCTTCTTCAATAGCTATACAAGATGCTTATGTTTCCTGATTGGGAGAGAAAAGTGATTTTAGAAAACACTAAATAGTTAAAATAGGGAAATGAAGAATGAGGTAATCCCACAGTGAGTATAAAAAGCCTCTGCTAGACACTGGCTACATGTGGCCACATTGGCATTTGGCCAGTGTCTAATAAAGGCTTTTATACTTATTACCAAAGTGCCTCAGGTTTTTTCCTCTTTTTTTACAGAAATGCTTAGAGGCCCAATCCGATGACCACCCTGCATTTTTACAAGAGCAGCATTCCCATCTCCTTTACTCGCTATCTCCTTTAAAAAATAAGAATTAGGAGTGGGCACAGAATATAAATAATTAATCATATTTCAGTGCTTCATATTTATATCAGATGATCATGCTCGTCAGTGTCATTCTGTTCAGCACTGATAACAAAATCCTTGATATCCTTGATGTGTTTATAATATGTATATTAATATGTAAGAATATATACGCATAAAATTAGGGTTGCACTGAAATGATTCTTTCTGGCTGAAACCGAAAACCGAAAATGAGGAAACACTTGGCCGAAACTGAAACACTGAAAGAATTGAAAATATTTGTTTTGCAATCAAATAATGCACAATATAAAATACAATTTGAAATTAAATATTTTACTTGACTCTTTTATAGCCCAAAAACCACATAGCTGAAATATTACACAATTAAATATCTTCATAAAGTGAATTCATGTGCATTTTAATATTCTGAATGAAATGCATGAACAAAGTGCATTCAGAACAAGTGCTTTAAAATCTGTTGAAAGCTAAACCATATTAGTATATTAAAACATAAGTATAAGTATATTAAAACAAAGACTGACATAGCCCATATATTAACCGTAATCACTGGAAAACTGTCTTGCCTTTTCAAAAACATCTGACTAAGACGGAGTGGGTGTGCTCGAAGGGTCTCGCCTCTTCTGTTCTCGATCGGGATGTTTTGATTTTATATGATAAATAATCCTGACGTTGAGAAAGTCTTTGTGGGTGAACCCCCTCTACAAATTATGGCATTGAACGCTTTACAAACAGCTTTCTGTGTGTCTTTTTTTAGATATATATCGAAATGCACCCACACAACAAATATATTGACCCTAATCCAATCTGGAGCATGCAGGTTGTGGTTGTTGATTGCGTCATCACTGATTTGATCACGTCCGTTGCATCCCTACATAAAATACTATAACTAAAAAAGAAGTATCTTCTAAAGGCTTTTGTGCACCGACTTATATTTTTGCATAAGCATGTTTGTTTGTATGCAATCAGTAATGTGTTGTTTTACATTCACAGTTATTCATTTAGCATTCATCTTATCCAATATGACAAACAGAATGTGTATAGAGTGAAAGCCAAACTCATATTTAGTATCCAGGATTAATGACCTAAAAGACAAGATGTCAGTCATATTTCAATCTAATGAAATACAGCTGTAGACCTTGGCAACCAATAATAAGAGCTGCTTGTTTCTTCTAGACAGACATTTATTTCAGAATTTAAATGTGGTTTCCTTGCACATAGGTTTTTGTTTTCATGTCGTCCTCAAGTTGCTTTCTGTTAAATTTGACCTTTTTTGTTTGTGCTCATGACAGGGATGGTCCGGATCAAAGCTCACCTCAGATTGGTCAATTCAGTGGGAACACAGCTTTGGAGTCTGTCTACAGCACTTCCAACCAGATCCTCATCAAGTTCCACAGTGACTTCAGCGGCAGCGGCTTCTTCGTCCTGAGTTATCATGGTGAGGAACTTACTGTTCTATCATCTCCTTCCTTCCAGTGTTATCAGAACTGGGTAATGTGAACTCCTTAAGAAAAATAAGGGATGCCTTTCCCTATAATTAAGTTATAAAAAGGTTTGTTTGACTTTAAACTACACTAATGCTTTGGATATATTTTTTGAACTTTCAAGAATCTGTTTAATCAAAAGGAATTTATAGTCAGACAGAGCAGATTTCTGCCAAAACAATACTTTTTATTTTCCAAAATTTCATAAGACATATTGAATCACACTGTGGTTCTAACAGCTGAAAGGTTTGAATATCAGCGAGTGCTGATATCATGACAATGGTCTAAAATGCATGGACTGACTTATAGCACATATTGTCACTAGCATTTACATGTGAAATTGCTTTTTATCAAAGTAAATATGGCTAGTCTTTAGCATTTTAGGTTATTTCAAACCAATAAAGAAAATAATTGTTTTTTAAAACCTTTTGAAAATGTAGGTGTTATCTCGAGACATACCCAACCTTCATTGACATGCTCTTGTCCGTGCCATCCACATGTGTATGAGCCACTTTAGATAC
The DNA here is from genome assembly GCA_037974565.1 of Clupeocharax schoutedeni. Lineage (NCBI taxonomy): Eukaryota > Metazoa > Chordata > Actinopteri > Characiformes > Alestidae > Clupeocharax > Clupeocharax schoutedeni. Next base: position 11,185,885 of record JBBPDH010000136.1, read on the forward strand.
ACTTCCACCCACACAAACAACAGCACTTGAAATTGAGGCACAGAGTGCATCTACACTGATTATATTTACATAAACAGATTAGGCAGCTGAGCAAGTGGTCGGGCTGATCTGTGTCTGTCTATGTTTATGATTTGCAACATGCATCCGTATCGATCTTGGACTCGTGGCAGCCGTCCATCACAGCTAACGAGTCTGACTCTCAGAAAGGGGAACTGGCTTAAGTGTCAGTCTTGTCTTTTAGACATGCACTGCAGCAACATTGTAGACGTGTTAGAGTTTTCACACTGTCCGGCGCTACTGTGGATGTGTGTTAATGACATTTGTTTCTTCTGAAGTACTTTAAGCTGGGCTGTTTTGTTACTGAAGTCATTTGTTCTCTGTAATTGGAGTTTAATGAACACAGTATACTTGTGCAACAAAGGTATTTAGTTTTTATTATCTTTGATTCACAGTAAAAGGGACATCAAGTTATGAACGACATGTTTTACTTAATAAAACAGAGCCTGTAATGTCTCATAATTACTGAAAAATAGTCATGCACGATCAGTTTCTGCTCTGAAATATTCATCAGACATTCTGTATATCTAATTAGATTGCAAGGATATTATACCCTCCAGTATACAAAATACTGTTTACCTCTGGTGTGTACTAAATTACCCTAGAAAAGAATCTGAACTGAATGATCAAGAGCTTCAAATGCACTTTTGAATGTGCTTCCATGTGCCCTGGGTTTGTTTTAATCAGCCAGGCTCAAAGTACATTATTGGAGCTCATTGACGTCCAAAACATAGTCAACACCCTGTTTTAATGAAACTGCTTCATTGTCATCATTATTTTTCGCAATTGGAGGGAGCATTGTGAGAATAAGAAAGCAGATCTAGTTTTCTTTTGTGTCTCCCCTCCTGAGCTCTTGGGTTGTGATTAGAGAGGGAAATGAAGAGCCTCTTGTGTTGACTAATGGGGAACTTCAGTGCTGTGGCTGTGGATCAGAAGCTCCACCTTGGTTTGCCACGCTGCCCCCTCTCGCAATTCCATATCCCTCCTTCTTTGGGGAACAGAAACAAGCCTCATCATCGGTTGGCAAGTTGGGCAGAAAGCGCATGCGAAGTGGGTCTCAATAGTTAATTAGCGCTGTTTAAGCATCTGGAGCCTAAACTTGGCTCTCCATTCGCCAAAAAGCGAAACAAAAGACGCCATCCTTCTGCTTCTCTCTTTTGGCTGCTTGCGTCCTCTACATCTCCAGTAAGGGCTGCTTGAGCTTCTAGATCTCCGTCTTAATCAGCCTGATGTTTCCACAATTACAGCTCTCTTCGCAGAACCTCAAATCAGCTCGAGGTCCCACTCATGGAGTCCATTAACACCGGATGAATTAATGCACCAATTAAGTTGTGTGCCGCTTATGGTAATTAACATAAACACTCGTTGTTATCTTTATAGAGCAGACGAGATGATTTGATGTAATAATTACAAAATAAATTTACTTAACTGCACAGTCTAAGATGAATAAAATGTTGAATTAATTTCATAATTTGCCCATTATGTGTTTAGGTTCTCATGCTGTGCTTTTAGGTCATGGGCAAAGTCTGCTAAATGGGTTTACAGCCATGAGTCCCAGCCATAGCTCCCCTGTACTGACTCTACCCCACCCTGGCTCTTGGTTTCGCACCCCCCCTTCTGCTGTTTGTTATTGTTCGCACCTGTGCCTAATTTGTAGCCTTGTCTACTTCAAAGCCCCTCCCAGTTACTTTAAGATATACCTATCTTTATTCTACATGTATTTCATCTTGACATTTAAAGTATTTTTTCATTTTCCTTATTCTGCGTTTTCTAGTTTTCCTGTGTTACCTCAAAGTTCTTATATGTTCTAGTCTTCAGATTTTTGTTTGTTTGACTGTCTATGGATAAGCCTAGAGTGCTATAATCTAACTGCGCTCTCTGTGGCCCTGGATAATGAGCGGATGCTGTAAAAGGATAGACAGTGAACGACGAGTAAACAAGTTGAGCATGCACAGGATGAAAGATGAGGGTGCATGAACCACCACATACAAATATTTTGGCAAAGCAACTATTTTTAGTGTTATATTGTGAAAATGAAAGTCTGCCCTTTTCTTTTGACACTACTGGAAATGTCCAGATGAAGTCACATGGCATTAGCGTACTATTATATAAAAGGGTCTTGAGTCACGTCTAAAATTTCCGTGCGATTGGGTTGTTAATACACATGTGGATGTGTGATTGTCTTTTGGGGACGTTAGCACTCGATATGTCGAGTGATAAAGCCCTGCTAGCTGTTCCTGCGCTGTAAAGTGCGCTGATAGTCTTCCTGCCATGCGTCGCAGTGTCACCGTATTTAATCACATCATTAGCTGCCTCTGCAGGTCCTCCTGTCATTAGCTCTGCCTCACTGCCAGCTCAGCGTGGCCTCCACTTCACCTTGCACAACACTCTCATGCAAATCACCAGCTTAGGAAACAGCAGCGATGTGGGTGCAAGACGGGTACATTTCTACATGATTGTTTAGCCCTCTGATTTTTAAATCCTTCTGCTCCTTTGGGCATTTTTTGACACTCAGGATAAATCAACAGTCATTTTAAGCTATTGCGAATGGGCCTCTCAGGCTGTCCACTGTGCTTTGATTCTCTGAAAAGCTTTATAACTCCTCATCATCATTCTTCTTCATCTACAGCCTACCAGTTGCGTGTGTGCCAGGCGCCGCCAGAAGTGGCCAATGCAGACGCCCTAATGGAGGATAATGAGTTTGAGATCGGTAGGATTGTTTTTCTTCTTATTAGAGATTGAATGTTATTTTTCAGGATGGTCAGGATGGCAGCCTGTGATTAGGTGCACGCTTCATGTGACGGTATCAACTTTTGAGCTGTGTAGGACTATAAGTACAGGGCTATACATGATGCATTTCAGTCAATATGCCATTCAGTTTGACACTGGTCTGTCAAATAGCATATTTTCAAAACATCTGTGGGACAATCTGTGCTCTCACTTTTATTCGTTTCAAAATCACCTGCCCTGCATCCTCTATCTACAATAGTAGTTATAAGTTTGGACAAAATGTCAGGACACAGAACCTTAAAGATATTATTAATCTAAATAATTATGCTTTGTTTCTAAGGCAAATATGAATGATTCATGTGTATACATTTATTCACAAACCTTTTTGAAATTAAACTCAAGACCCCTTTTTTTTTTTCAAACGCCACCCTAGTAACTAGCAAAAGCTCAGCATGTTTTCAATTCTTTGAGCCATTTAGAAAAGCACCCCAAGGCTCATTTGAAGAATCTAAAAATATATCACTTTTTGGTTCCCCTGTAACCCCACATTGTCTTCACATTGATCCAAATTCAAGAACAGAATGAAAAGTAATGAAACCCATTCTGTGTGTAGCTGTGGCTAAGGCTTTAGCTCCCACTGTAATGTTGGCTGCTACTGTATGTATGTCCTCTGCCCTGTGTATGGAGAGGAGTGTTCATAGTGCAGAAACAGCTCCTCTGCATGGGCGGTTGAGTATCAGGCCTTGCTGGTGATTGGTGGTGCAGAAAGTGGGCCATTACAGTAAGCGAGATGAATTCACCTTGCCCAATGTCCAGACACAGACCCGGCCATGTGTGTTCTTCCGCGCAAAAATGCCCCCATACATCACCTCACTCACGCTCGCCAGCTGCTGACGTCTGATTATTTTTAGATTGGAAGGTATGGATGATGGAAGCAATGAGGAAGATTCATGGTCTTCATTGTGCAATTTTTTTAATCGCCAAGCCAGCACAAGAGCGTCAAGTAAAGAGTCGCCATGACCGATGCTGCTTTACAGCTCAATTATCAACTTTTCAGCCCTAGATTTAAAAATATGTGTCACCTCTATATCAGTGGCATCTGTCTCTATTAGGACTGTGCAGGTTAGCTGTCCCTCTTAATTAAACAGTTGCTTAATCATTTCATACTCGCTGTCGTTCTCTCTCTCCCTCTCTCTCTCTCTCTCTCTCTCTCACACACACACACACTCTCTCTCTCTTTCTCTCTCTCTCTCTCACCCCCCCTC
>JBBPDH010000136.1:11202961-11216988 GCA_037974565.1 Clupeocharax schoutedeni
TGTGTGTGTGTGTGTGTGTGTGTGTGTGTGTGTGTGTGTGTGTGTGTGTGTGCGTGCGTGCGTGCGTGTGTGTGTGTATGCACGCGTGCACTCAGTTGTTGTTTGTCCTAGCATTGGATCTTTTTCCTTGGAGCACGGACGGTGGCGAATTGTCAATGGATCTCATTATGAGTACAGGACTAAAATCATCTTTACCTGTGACCCTGGCTATTACCGCCTGGGCCCCGCCCACATCCAGTGTATGGCCAATGGTGCATGGAGCTGGAGGAATGAGAGGCCTCACTGTCAGAGTAAGACACACCCACAACCCTTGTTTCATATATATGTACACGTTTTATTTACATTATTACTGTTGTAGAAAGACTAGCAAATTACATACTGAGGGGGCAGATTTACTAAAATAAGTGATAAGTACTAGACATGTACTGACACTTTGTACTGGTAGAAGTTGCCAATTTAACAGGATATCTTAACAGGAAGTATTTTTATGCAAATGAACATGGGCACAACTTTGTAATTATGACCAGCACAATATAAACCTCTGTATTACTCTCATCTTTTTAAGTAAAGGAGCCCCCTGTCAGCAAGTGAGTGGAAAAATTACTCTCTCTGTTTCTGGCTACAGTGTGTGCAAATTCAGGCTTAATATATCAAGTGAATCTACTTTTTACCAAAAAATATGTGCCATTGATGGTCAATATGTTTCTAATTTTGATTTCAAAACTCATTAAAGTTTAAAATGAATGGTTAAACAAGCCTAAATTTGACAAAACACCTGCCAATAAGCAATGAAAACAAGCAACAGTTCCTTTTCAAATGGCTGAAAAAGACATGTTAGACAGATTTCTTTATCTTGTTAGCAAGAAAAACAAAACCAGCTTTTGGCTGAAAGAGTAGGTGGTTCATTATAATAATCTCCTTCCACTATAGTGAGTTTTAAGTCACCATTTAATGCTAAAATAGGGTTCGCAATGGTACAAAAACTGTAATGCGTCTGCCCCAAATTCATATTTGCAGAGGTGGTCTGGTGTGAGCACATCATAAACAGACAGGCCATTCTTTTTACATTTACATTTACGGCATTTAGCTGACGCTCTTATCCAGAGCGACGTACATCAGTGCTTAAGAAGTCCACAACTGTTTCTTGCCTGAAATGAAAAAGGAGAGGGCATTGCTCTTTTTGAATTGAAATAGAACTGACCAGGGTATTTTATGCTAATGTGTTCTTGATCATGATTCCGTGCTTAAGTAAAGTGCTCTATCACACCCAGCTAACATAAACACAGGGTGCACATGGCAAAGTAATTATTCCCAAGTGAAGCTTGTCAAGAAGTGTTACATTAGAATAAGGCAAATGTGTTTTGACTTGCACAAATCAGGGAATCCGCACAACACTTTGCATCGATCTTACAGATTAAACTCTGTAATTTGCAAATTAGCCATCTAAACATGAGGTCATTAGTTAGGAAAGGGATTCACAAGGTGCTTCACTCGTCTAAAGGTTCAATTTCCTCTTAACCAGGCTGAAAACATTTCTATGTCTTTTCTTCCCCTTTTTAGTCATCTCATGTGGGGAGCTGCCTACCCCTGCCAGTGGGCAGAAGATTGGGACTCAGACGACTTTTGGGGCCACAGCTATCTTTACATGTGACACTGGCTACATGCTGGTGGGCTCCACTGTGAGGGAGTGCTTGTCGTCTGGCTTGTGGAGCGGAACAGAGACACGGTGTCTAGGTAGACAACTTCACACTGCTACTTTCTCTTAAAAATCCAATGCTGTTGGTGGTGGATGTGTTTTTCTTCTAAATTTGTTTGTACAGTTGTCATCTGACCTCTGGTTTTGTGATTGTTTAAAATGTTCGATATGCACTCAGTGTATGTTGCCTCTGTAAATAATGAGAATTTTAGAATATCCTACCAAATATTATCTTGAATATTCTAATTTTCCTCAGGCATAAGATTATGGTTGTAGCAGCTCACCTTGTTCTGTTTTGCTTTTTTCTGTCACGCCTTGTCTTTGTTTTCTTGTTGCATGTGACTTGTGTTTTTGTTTTAATCCTCCCTATCATCCCCCATCTTTGTTTACCCTGCTCCACATGGTTTTTTGCTACACCCTGGTCCTACCCTCTTGTTTCGGCTTTGCACCTGTCGGTTTTTTACTCCAAGCTGTTTTCTGTTTACCCTGTTTGTTGGTCCACCATGGCTTTTATTTCCGCCTGTGTTTTCCTGCCCGTGTGATTCCTGTTGTGTATCCTGTGTATTCTCTCCATGCTCCATGTTTACCCTGGTTATGTTTCCTAGCTTGTTTTTTAGTTTAATATTCAATTCTCACTTCCAAGTATTTCTATACTTAATTTCTGTACTGTTTGGGTGAATAAGTAAGGAGAGTGAAAAAAAATCTTCTTTTTTTTTCAAAGAACAGGGAAGTGATCAAGCTTTTAAGCCACTAAAGCTCAAGCTAAAAGCTGTTTTAAGCAGCAACTCTCCTTTTATTTGTTATCTGGAATAAATACTAACTAAGAGCAATCAGGAGGAAACTTATTTGGATAGCAGCTGCAGTTAAAACTGATAGTGGAGTTTTACAAACAGGACAAAAACCTGATGTGCAGAGCTGCAGACCAAATGATGATTTGGTCAAATATTTTATGCTGATGATTTTGACTGTTACTTTTCAAATTAAGTAAAAAAATATACCATAAGGGGCCGTTTACATATCGCGTCTTTTGCACGCTCAAGTCCATTATTTCAAATGTAGACGCATCGAGTTGAAAACATCCCAACTTTTCAGAATGCCGCAAGCGCAACGCGCATCATGTGACAAGATTCAACCAATTAGCTTCCTTGCCTTTTCCATTACACTGACTCCTCAGCAGAAACATGGAGGAGCAGCTCATCATTGTGGTCTGATGAAGAAATTTAAAACAGGAACTCAGGTCTTCAAAGAGCAGCCACAGTCAGAGAGTTGAGGCAACACTGTTTTATTATCGTGGTCTGAGAGCACTGATCAGATGCTCTACTCCCAACAGTTTCTTTTCAGTTTACATATATACTCTTTTTTTGGTTTACTCCCCCTTTTCCCAAACCATACCCCTTGGGTGGCTCTCAGCCAATCAGGTTCTGAGATGTGTCTTAAATTCTTCCCTTCCTCAGCACCTTTTCTGGGACTTTCCCATGATTTGATTAGGTTACACAACATAGGGGGCTTTGTGATCAGTTAATCAATTCTACTCAGGAGAACAGGCCTTCAACCCTAAAAGGCAGATCTATCTGAAGTCACATGATCTATAATCAAAAGGTTTGTTTATACAGGTGTCCTTTTGAAACAATGCTTCTGTCATCTGACTGTACTTGGACACCTTAGAATTGCTGACTGTTCTTTAAATCTGAAAGAGCAGTTTTAATGGCAGCAAATTAAAGTCAAAATAGAGCTAAAATTGACACTAATCGCCACAACAGGTCCAGGGATTTCCTGAACTTTATGATTTATCAAGCCCCCAAACGTTTCCTAATGTATAATCCAGCTGGTCCTTGTTGAGCCTGAAACAGGCTTTGAAACTCCCGTTGTCCAGGCGGAGCTCCTGGATCAGCTGGTGAGATTTCTTGTGTTTTTTACGTTTTTGAAGAATGGGCTGCACCCAAACACGAAAATAAATCGTGTAGCAGAGTAACAGCAAGGGTTTTTCGTTGGTGGAAATATATTGCTGAGATTAATGGAGAGCGCGGCTGATGGTTGCTTAGCCACGACAGAAGGAGAAAACGACGCCCCTTAGCGTTTTCCACACTTTTTTAGGCGCGATATGTGAACGGCCCCTAAAGCAGTTATTTCCAAGTATTATGTGTATACATCTTCATGTTCATCAAAGTACTTCATATGAAGAGGCTTTACCCAAATAAATAACAGGCACTTCTGTTCTGAAAGGCCCAAATGGAAACGCAGGGTATGACATGACTCCCAAGCTGCTACTTGTGTCAGATATTTCTTCGCTTTTGCAGTTAAACACCTCACTGTTTAATGTGTTTAGTTATTGTGGACCAACAAAGAAAATAAGCTTTTTTTTAAAACATGAAAAGCTAGTTGTCCCCAAACATTTAACAGGCAGTGCAGGGTTCATTAAAAAGGTCTTATTGCCTTTCAGACTCATTTTATTTGGCATTCAAGCTCAAAGTGTGGTCAGATATAATTATCTTCGCTATGAAAAGGGTCAAAAATGCCTTGCTGCTCTCACTTTAAGTGGCTCTCCATTTAAAGGGGCTACAAAAAAAACCTTGTTCATAGAAAATAGTTTGGACAGATGGTTCTTCTGAGAAATAAAATCTTTTGACCAGTAAAAAGTTACACCCACAGCTTCCTCTAAATGTTCTTCTTCAGGGCAATATATTAGAGTATGTATCTTGTTTCCAACGGCGCGTGTAATCTCTCTGAGTATGTATGACGGTAAAAAAGAGTGTTTGAGGATTTTAATGTTAATGTTAATATTGCAGTACCATCTCCTCAAGTGTGCCTGTTTAATTAAAGTGCAGCTCATGCTTCTCTCTTTAAATGGCACTTTCCACCATCCTGTCTCTCTCTCCAGGGGGCCACTGTGGGCTGCCTGAGCAGATTGTGAACGGTCAGGTGATTGGGGAAAATTTTGGCTACCGGGACACAGTGGTATACCAGTGCGCCCCAGGCTTCCGCCTCATTGGCTCCTCCGTGCGCATCTGCCAGCAGGATCACAACTGGTCTGGACAGCTGCCCATCTGCGTCCGTGAGTCTGTGCTAGCTTTTGTCTCTCTCTCTCTTTCCTGCTTAGTCTGGAACTGTTGGAGTGGTATGAGGTTGGAACTGTAAGTGCTGAAGAAGCCAGTGGCAATGTCTCCTAAGTAGCATCAAAGCTCTGAATATAAATGATTAGTGAGGGACAATTTGCTTCTTGTAAACACAACTTGCTGTTGAAAATATCCCAAGAAAAAAACACACCAACCTTCCAAGGCTGAGAACTGTCATCTTAGGGAATTTCAGTCAGCTGCAGTTAGAGTAAAGCAAAGCAAGTTGCATGATGCCTGTGCCAGCCCTCATCAAAAGTTTTGCTGAAAGTTAGTACCCCGTTGCATAACCGGTAGAAAGCAGGACCACTCACGTGTGTTTGCGTGAGCCATTGCTGCTGCGGCTGCTACAAATGAAGAGCTGTCACTATGCTGCATCGGGCCTGAGCGGCAAATGTGCACAAAGGAGTTTGCGTCACGTCTCGATGTCATCACTGACTGAGGTGAAGTGCTTTTGCAGAGCACTCTCCCACCTCTCGAAGGGCACTGGCATTTGAAGAATCCACTAAGCTCCGGGAACAATAGAGCCTTCTCCGTCTCAAGGGGCATTTTTAATTAATGATTCATTGTCAGGCTTAGTGTCAGAATGAGCCCACACTTTTACCGCCTTGCATTTATACCCAAAACTTTACCTAGCAAATCCCACATAATAACTAGCATGGGGTACTGGCAGGAACCTTGAGAGCATGGGCTCATAGAGAGAGTTGCCTTGCTAAACTGAGTTTTCATGAATGAAACCATTCCAACATGAATGAGTGCTGCAGCCTCAAAAGGCAGTGTAGAAGACAGCAAGATATCAAACCAGGTATCCTCTATTCCAGCAGGACTAGAGTTAAGGAAACTCCAACATTAAACCCACATGAAAAAGGCACATGATTCAGTTGTCAGTCTAGTCAGTCATATAATTATGACAGTACCATTGTTATCTATGTTATAGATGATAATATATCTATAGACTATGTTCTCCCCATTCATACTAAATCTGTACTATTTAAAATTGACAGTTTCTCTCTCCTTATTGACAATTGCTCCGTTTCCCCCTCCCCACAGCTTAAGCGTCTGGTGCCTTCCTTGACAGTACTCTTCAGTACTCTTTGGATTCAGTGATGTAGGAGGAGAAATGTTCATAGAGCTAAACTTACTGTGTTTGAAAAATTTACTTGCCAGGGGGCCTGACGGTACACAAGTGGCGAATTTCAAAAACACCATTTTCTCAGAGGAAACTTTAAGACTGGAGTTCCTAACATGGGCATGTTGCTTATTACAGAATGAGGACACAGCATGATTTCAGAGGGACTTCAGTAGGACTGCAGTTTATGGAGTTGCCGCTGCACCTTTAGTTCCTATATCACAATTACACACCACTGCTTCATTATTCTGTGAAAAATGCACAGCTTGTTCTGTTCTCTCTGTTCCAAAAAGAACAGAAGCTTCTTTATCTGTTGAGATGCGGCACAGGTTCTGAAGCTAAACATACCCACTTCACAAAGACAGCTTTTAAACACAAATTATTGCATGTAACACAGCCACTGAGCTGTTAAGTTTTCTTTCCCCAAAATGGAATGACAGACAGAAGACCCTAACTAACCATTATCTTTCCTCTGACCTCTCAGCCAGTCTTTACCTGCTCATGTTTCTGGGTTTAGCTCCTTTAGCATGCATCATTTCTGCAGTCTTACCTATTTCCCTTAGCAAACCTTGCACTTCAAGCCGTAATCATTATCATGGGAGCAGTAAGAAAGCAAGAGAGAGTGAGGGAGAAAGAGAATAATGACAGAGAGCATGAGTTTTCAGCTATTTTAGCTCGCAGTGATTGGGTTTGAAATTTTAGCCTATGGAAGGTGCTCAAATGAAAGGGAAATTGCCTTCGTGCATAGAGAAACAAATTACATCTGTAATTATGCAAATGAACTGTGGTTGTTTATGAGAGAAGGGGAGAAGCGTGATGAGGAACAAAATGTGTTTGAGCCTGCTAGATGAATCAAAGGCTCCTCTGAATGTCACAAATAAGACAAGGCTAAATTCTTATACAGTATAAGCTCCTCTTCAGCCATATGGGCAAAATTAAGAGACTTAATAATAACCTCTAATGGTAAGCATATCTGGGATCTAGAAATGGCACCTGGAAATGCAAGAAAGGCAAGTGAACATGGCTCAAGTGTTGCAGTCCACAGTAGTCACTGAGGTAACAAGCTGTTTGACATGAATCCCTTTCTATTTAAACCCATTTTGAAAAAAAAAAAAAGGAATATATCTTGAATTGAAATTGTACGTACATTAGCACAAAGCTTTCGCTAATTAGACTGTCAAACCAACCTTGACATCAAAGCGACATCTTTCCTGAAGGCATGGCTTTGCAGCTAAACCGTGGTGTGTATGAATGGCCCATTTACAATGCACACACCCGCCAGCACCATGTGGTTAACCACCCATTCAGCATCACCCCTGCAGTTGAACACAAGTAAAATGGTTTGGCCCATAAGCAATAAAACAGGGGCTTCTCATTAGACTGAATGAAGGCATATTAGTACAGAAGCGTATAATGTATGTGTAGTAAGTTTTAGCATCATTATTTTCAGTAAAAAGACCTCTAAATGTACACTGCCTTTAGTGTTGCATTAGATCTTTATGCATAGCCTCACTTGTTTTTTTACATGAGATGTTTACGCATTAGCATATTAAGTAGAATTAGAATTCGATTTAGAAGTAGTACTAGTTTAGTCAGTGTTGGTCAACTACATTGATAAAGGAACAGTTTCACACAGGCTAAGAGTTGCTAATAGTAAATAAAAATACTATAGTTTTTTAAGCCCAAAAAGAGCTTTTAGATAAAGGTTGCTGTTTTAGATGGAGAAAGATATTTGTAAGACTCTGCATCTCTGGTAAAAGAAATACCTTTTTAAAAGTCACCCTCTTTTGTAGCCATCAGCTGCGGGCACCCTGGTAGCCCCATCTACGGACGCACCATAGGCAACGGCTTTAACCTGAACGACGTGGTGAGCTTTTCCTGCAACATGGGCTATGTGATGGAGGGCCCGGCGCGGGCCCAGTGCCAGGCCACCCGCCAGTGGAGCCAGCCACCACCAACATGTAAAGGTGGGGAAAAAAGTTAAGTCTTCTATTCACACGGAGCTTTGGCTGATCCGCCGCCTTCCAAAAAACCACTGCAGGGCACTCTGGGTAAGGAGGGGCAGTTGCTGTTGCTGCAGCACCGTGTCAGTGGCTGCCCAGTGTGGGCTTGAAAGGGGAGGAGGTGAATGTTGCCAGTGCTGTATTATAGACACTGTTAAGATTGGCATTATGTGACTTGTTGGTGCATTTATTAGCTGAAATATGCCAGATGTTCTGTAAAAACATGCAAAAGATCTACTTTTGCATGAGTTGCATGGGACTGAATCATTGCAAGGTTTACTGGGGAAAAGCGCATGCCAAATCAAACTCTCGGCAGTGGTTATAGGCTGTTCCACACATGATGTGTCTCTTTAGAAAGTTTATGCTTGGCCATGTGTCAGATCAGAAATAATCTATGTTTTAAAGCCTTAAGAAAGTCAAATGTTTGAAAATCATGAAATCTTTTCCGTAAGTACATCCCCAGAACTTCTTTCAAACTGTATCCAGTTCTGTACCAAAGAGTTTCAGACTTTTAAAACCACATGACACAGTATTATTTACTGTTAGATGTGTAAATCAAACTAGGTCTGTTTTCACAAATTGCCCCAGGTCTAGAAGTCTGCAATTAGTCTAGAATGTGGCAAAGACCATTATACATATGGAGGAATCTGATCCAAGATCAGTCCATTCAGAGCCTGACATCTTCTAGCTGTGAAAGTTTTGTTCACGCCACCTTAAAGAGGAGTTGGATACGGGTTGAGAGAGGTTTTTGGGATGTATTTGTATATATGCATGTACATGCATGCAAATGGAAAAGACTTGACTTTCTGTGTTTGTTAGCTACCTAATATTATAGTTCCAATTCCAAACCATCCAGTCTCAACTAATCTGCTCTGTCTGGGAAAGTGGAACATTGGGTAAAAATGAGATCTTTTTTGCTGTACCATTTCTTTAATCATGATTCAGGAGAGATTTCCTAATGTCACTTGCTCATTGTTTCTGCCTAATAACACATACACCTCTTGCGCCATCTTTCCCTTCTTCCCTCTCTCTCCCTCTATTTTTCCCTGTGTTCAGTGGTCAATTGCTCTGATCCTGGGATACCCCCCAACTCCATCAGGCAGAGCAAGATCGAGCATGGCAACTTCACTTTTGGCACAGTGGTCTTTTATGACTGCAACCCGGGCTACTACCTGTTCGGCTCTCCTGTCCTCACCTGCCAGCCCACTGGCCAATGGGATAAGCCTCTGCCTGAGTGCATTGGTAAGTCACCGAAGTGTTCGGCTTTTTCAGGCAAACGGCCGAAACTTGGCAGCGGCGTTACACTGTTAATTATCATCATTCCCATAATGGAGGCAGAAACAGTTGAGTGACCCTCTCCCGCTGCTTTAGATCAGTGCATTAATTGAGGTACAGGTGGAACAGACTTTTTGCTGGCACACTAATTAGTGAAGCCAGCTTCATGGCTGATCCCTGTCTTATTGGGTGCACATCTTGTGAAATGCCAAACATCCTCCACAGCTCTTCTGGCTCAATGAGGTGCATTAGACAGCAGCTGCACAGACGCTTTAGATTTAGCTCACATTTTGCCTTGACAAGATTGTCTGCCACTGCAGTCCTCACATACCATATCACATAGCTACATTATAAACCTCACTAATCTGAGAGAAGGCCTCAGTTTACACATTTGTAATTCTAACACAAGGCTTGATCTATTGCTGGTCTCAGTGTACCTAGTACAAGGGAGTCCTGTAGTCTTAAGATTCTCACATTCAGCTAACTGAAGGCTTTCAAAATGTGGTGGGAACATGTCCCTAGCATTCTCAGTTTTAGAATACCAAGAGCACATTTGATTAAAGAGCAAGAAAAAAAACATATTTCCCACACGCTGTTGGGACATTATTGGGTGTTAAATTAATGTGTAGTCTTTTCATTTTGGCATACATATTATAGCTTACTACATGACATCACTCTAAATTTTAGTTTTAAGTTGCATTATTGCCAAATGTAATAGTAATTGCTTTGGAGACAAAAAAAGGGGCTTCTGACAATCTGATGATGGCAGCATTCTCAGAGGAAGCTATATTAGCACCTCACTTATTGTGAAATTAGGACTGAACTGTAATTAAACCTAAAGCAAACTTAGTTTGAAGTCCTTGTACTGTAATTATGCTGTAATTATACTCACTGGATGACTCTGTGTGTGTTCATATGTGCTTTTGGCAGTGGTGGACTGTGGACATCCTGGATCTCCTCCCAATGGGGTGCTGAGTGGGGACAAATTCACCTTTGGTTCCACAGTGCGCTACTCTTGTACGGGTGGACGGCAGCTGAAGGGCGAGTCCTCTCGAACCTGCCAACTCAATGGCCACTGGAGTGCACCGATGCCCTTCTGCTCAGGTACCCTACACACTCATATGCACACACCAATCTCCCAGCATAGTCTTCAGAGGTACACACCTTCTCAGAGCATCCCATATAAAATTTCATTTCTGTACTTCTTGTGTGACCTGCTTTGGACCTCCTCAAACAAGTTTTCTCAGATCACATCATAACCTTGAGTTGACTCTGTACATATTTCACATCTATCCACATAAAAGAACATCACAAGAAACTTGAAGCAGAAAAGAAACTTTAAAAAGAAAGAGTTCCACAAAAAATGTCCATGATTTTGGCAGTAGCTCCTGCTACTCTTTTTTCTAACTGTACTATTTCTTGCTGTACTTTTGTTGAGTGTTGCTTATGCTGAATTGTTCAAACTGTTTGAGTAAATTGAATCAATTGCTTCGATTTGAATTTGCAAAAAAAAATTAGTACATATGTCAAGGGTATCAGCAGTGGTGTCTCAGTGAGCCTAAGCCACCTTTTGTCTTTGTCCCACCTCAAAAAAATCTCCTTAAATAAAAATACACTCGTCTATTTTATGAATATATAGCATGGCATGTTTGATCTTTCAACCAAAATCACATCATAGGGATAAACTCTCAAACTCTTCCAGAACTATCATTCCCACAGATGGCCTGGAAGCATGAATACACGTTATTCAAAGCACAAAAGTAGTTACGCAGGCCATGTAACATATGAAAATACAGTAACTTCAAACAGTTGCCTGTTCTGGTTGTGAATTACTAAATCTGAAGGAGTAAATGCCAAGATAAAAAAGAAAAATGTTTATCTGTGCTTACCATATTTTTTCCTATCATGCAGGCACTCTTGTGAATTTGGTCTAAAATGTGAAACCTCAGTAGGGTCTCCTTGAAGAAAATGTGCCTTTTGAACTGTTTTGTAACCCTCTGCCTCATAAAGATTCAAAACTTGTCTCACCCATTTCTATCACTCTGATTTTGTTCATTTTTATACCCAAAAGTGTAACATGTAGCAGCTGCTGTGTAATACAAATAGAAGCAATGTGAGACACCACCCGTGTCTTGAGTGACTGGTTACATTCAAGATAAGAGGACATTTCTGAAAATTAGGGGTTTTTTTGCCTAACTACTCTTGACTGTTGGCTAACAGCTGGAACTGTTTTTTCTGGAAGCTCCTCAGAGTGGACATATTCACATGAACATATGGAGCACTGAAGAAAATCCATGTTCTCTGTTTCTGGCTCTTTTAAAATTCTCCCCATAGAAGGTTGCTGGTTACAGAATGGAGGCAGGGTGCGCTAGGGCCTGTGTGTGGGTAGTAGTGTGCAGCCTGCTCAGCCCTGCGTGGGCACACAAAGCAGTGATGCAAGCAGAAGAGTAGACACTAGCACTTTGCCCCAGTGCAATGCTGCACTCACGCACTTGCTTCTACTACCTTCTTTACGTGTCACCCCCCCCCCCCCCCTTTCTAATGCAGCAATTCATATACAAACAGTTTTATAGTGTGGCAGTGTGGATGGTAAGTGTTATGGGGGCTATATTTCATTAAAGTCGACTACGACCCCATGGGGAGAGTAGTGGGGGCATTTGCTGCTGAAGCTTGTTTTATCTTTTTCTCCTATTGGAATGATGTGAGTCTCTTGGCAATTAGGGCAGCATGCTAGTGCTCCACTGGGACACGGTGTGAGTTGTGTTTGTTTGGTAGGAAATTGATCTGTGGTTTCTTGGTGTCATTTAATGTCTCGTGTCCTTTTTATTGAGATGGCATGCCATCTGCTTTAGGCTAGATACTACGGTGGAAAGGACACACACATAAATGCACACACACTTTGCAAACACACAGTCCCTAAAGCAGGTACGTGGGCCAAACTGAGGAAACTACATGTACTCTGAATGGATGATAACAGGACAGGACATTTTGCACTACTCACTTTCTCTTACTTGTGCAATAAAATGGTGTGCTCAGCAAAACTTGTGTAGCTCTTGCCAAATAATCAAACAGCCTCTAACAGCAGCCATGGCCTTCTACCAACTCTACGTAGACACTTTAAGCTTTCCTGCAGCTTCACACTCTGGCAGGTCACAAACTTGGTGCGAAATAGTTCAGAAATAAACATAGTGGAGGCGGCCAGGGCTAATCTCATCGTTATTAGGATTCAAGGACCTCCCTGCCAGGGTTCATTCAGGTCCACATTTTCCTCTGCTAGGTTTCGAAACATTACATCACATTGTCCTTGAGACTTTTCAAAGGGGAATTAATTATGAATGCAGAGAGCATATCATGGAAAAAGAAGACCTGAGCTGTTGGCATTTGGAATGCTCTCTGTAGTGATGTGGTACACTGAGCTCCACAACATTTTCCTCCAGACATTGATAATGTGATGATGCTGGTGCCCTTTTAGAAAAATGCGGCGTTCTGTACATCTTCAAAAAGATGGTTTTAGCAAAAATTGGGAGAGGTGCAGGAGTGAACAGTTACTCACACCACACTCATGCTTACTATATAGATTATAACAGATGTTACAGAGTTTTAGGCTCAAGTGTGTTCATACAGTAAATAAATCAGATTAAATTTCACCAAGCTACAGCTTCAAATGTCCCAGACCCATGGTCTACCCTTATGGAAGGGTATGAGTACAGAGATGGAAGAGATTGAAGCACAGAGCTCCAACACCTGGGCCTGGGTTCCTTGCTTTAGGTGAGAAGCACATATAAGTTTGATGTAATTTGATGGACATTTGTAATTATTTAAAAATGCAATGTGAATCTACTAGGCTGTTAGATGTTTCATGAGCACTCCATTATTTTTGAAGGTTCAACATATATTTGTTTAATTCTCCTACTCTTTTACACTGTATGCTCATGCTACATAAAGCTTTCTATTTTCTATATAATAGTCTAGATTATTGTATTTTCTTTGTTCCTGCTGTAATGTTACATGTGAAACTGTTTTAAAGAGTTGCACAGGTGGATAGTCTACTTTGCATAGCCAGATACAATTGTCACTTTGGGCATCTCAGTGTTTCATGTGGTTTTTTTTAGTTAGTTTAATAGCCACCATAGCCAACAAGCAAAAATACTGATTATTCTAGATATGTAGTTAAAGCAATTATTGTTTTTGTTGTTGATGTTTATGTTCTTATTATTATCATTATTAACTGCATTTTCATTTCCTTGATATCGATGCTGTGGGTATATAATACATACATTGAACAATATTGGCTCTTCAGTAGCAGCACGCAAGAAAGTGCTAAGGGTTTGCCACCACTGAAATCCCAATTTAGCCCTAAGATGAACAGTTGCTGTGCTGCAACAAAAACATTTTCCCAGATACAACAGAAGTTACTCCACAAAGTTTGTCCTCCTCCTCAGGGAAGATTGTGCACCTTAGAGAAATCATAAGCATCTTCTAGCCATATGGAAGAGTTTCTACTATGAATGGTAGATGCTAAAATACTTATGTGCTGGGTATATTTTGTTTGGTATCTTTTTCAGACTGTTTTGTCCTGTGTTGGGCTCTGCCCTATATAGCACATTTTCCCTCCACCCCTATTCCCTGAACACTAACATGCTGCCTCTATTACAGCCCCTTCTAATGTATTACATGCACACATACACACACACACTCACACACACACACACACACACACACACTCACACACACACAGTTGTCTGATCACACATTCTTAGATTAGACCTTCATTGAGTTTCTGTGAACCGTAAAGGGAAAATGCAGCCACTGCC
>JBBPDH010000136.1:11224473-11242210 GCA_037974565.1 Clupeocharax schoutedeni
ATGTTACAAGTGTTTAAGATTGAGCACAGCAGTGTGTAAGTGGTTCAAACAGAATCTGACTGTATGAACCATGTGTGTGCCATATGGTACCAAAATGGGCTTTTGGTAAATAAATGTACAGTTTTGAATTAAGTATTTCATTTTGTAAAAAATCTGAGATGTTCTGCTACTTGTGTGTGTAGATGTGTGAATTGTGTTTAGGGTTTTGGCAAAATGAGCCTTGTTTTTAAAATCGTGCCTAAGCAATCGTAAAAAACTGTAACACAGTTTTTTTTATTACTCCTATTTTGAATGTTCATTTTTCTGTGCTCGACTGCTTCACCCCACTTTAACCGGGAAACTCGCCACTGAACATACTAAAAGCGTCTGCTGCTCCCTGATAAAAGAAAACTGTTTCTGCTGATACCTGTTAAGAAAAAAAAAAGATTTATAAATGCGAACTTGCTGCTGTTCAGGTATAATGTTCTGATCTTGGCTCTGGACCGTGGGCGCCGGTGTTCAGACGATTCACGCCACCCTGCCGAAAAATGCCCCCTTTAGTTTATACAGTTAATTGTCATTTTACAACACTGATAATTATGAGAAATAGACAAATAATATGCATAATCTGAGAAAAATATATTTTGTTAAAAATATTTACTTATATGCCCTGCTGCCTTATCAAAAAATGCTACCCTGAAGCTTACCTTGTTTTTCTATAACAAGCTAGATAAAATGTGAGTGGCAAATAGCTTTGCTTTTATATTTAATTTGATTACATTAATGTTTAATTTGAGATTTGCAGAAATATTTGAAGTGTATAACTGTGTTAAAGGGAACACTGCTGTTAATAAGCTCCTTATTTGTTTGAAATGTTTGCAAATCAAGTGTCATTGCACTTTTTTGCATACAGCACTACTTTTGAATTTATTATTGAATTTTGCGTATATATATATATATATTTAAATAGCATTTGTATATATAATATATTATAGTAGTAGTATGTGGTAATATAATTATTACTGTTATAAGTGTTTTAACTCAAAATTTAGATTAGTGAAATTAAATGTCTTTAATGCATTTTCCCACCATGATTTTTGTTTTTCTCATCATTATACCTCAGGATCAGAGCATGAATATACATGTCAGTGCTTGACAAACAAATCTGTCAAAGCATCCGTTTCCACTACTGGACTTTATAATTTGTGTATTCATCACTAAACATCAGCTGCCAATATAGCATGCACCCTTCACTAGCAGATTGGGACTTTGAAAGCTATCGCAGATGTTATATGTTGCTTTCCACTTCATGTATAATCTAAATCACCTTTCTGCCTCAAATTTATCCCTCTTTCTTTCTGTCTCTGCCTCCCTGCTTTTGTGTGTGAAGGTGATTCGTCTGGAACGTGCGGAGATCCAGGTGTCCCCTCTCATGGGAGCCGGGAGGAAAGTGATTTTCGGATCCGCAGTAAGGTGCACTTCACCTGCGCTACAGGCTACGTGCTCTTTGGCTCCTCTGAGAGAATGTGCTTCCCCAACGGCACCTGGTCTGGAACTCAGCCCTCCTGCAAACGTAAGCAAAGTACAGCTACTGTGGCATATCAGCTCCAAAGCAGCCTACTTTCCTCTGTCACTTCCAATCTCCCACTACTTCTGTCTTGCTTCCTCTTTTTTCCTCCCCACAAACTGATCTTAAGGGTAGAAACGTGAGCGATCCTCTCCTGTACAGTTGGGGTTATTTTAGTCTCTTTGATCTAGCCTGAGAGTGAAATTCAAAGGAAAAGAGATTTAATATTCTATTTAATCTGTGATTCAATTCAGCAAATTTCACTGTAACCATTTCAGAGTAGCACACACAGTGCTGCTAACAACTGGAATCTTGCATACTATACAAAATCTTTTTTTACCCTTCACTCTCTTGTTCCTCATAATCCGTTTTGTTGTTTTGATTCAGCCTCAATGGCTTGGGTACTAGATATAATTATGGTAAAACATTGAGTGGAGTGTGTTTTGTTTCTGTTAGTGGTTTTCAAACCAGTCATTTGGACATTACAGATAGTTCCTGTTTTTGCTTTAATCTGGCACCTAATGTGCTTGTGCCAAGGATTCAATGTTGGTAAAGGGTTTTCCAGGTGTGTTTGGACCTGGGACTAAGACGATATGGGAACCGTTTTGGAATTCTGAGGACACTGATCTAGGGCTGGATAAAAAGAAGATGTGGTGTGAAGATATCTAAACAACATTCTATATAGGCAGTATTATGCAGAGATGTTTTAAAATATGAAGCAATGTCTGTGAAAGTGAAAGTGACCATTTGTCATACGTGAACACACCACAGCACACAGTGTAAACAGCACGAAATTCAACCTCTGCATTTAACCCATTCACCAAGTGAAGCAGGGGGCAGCTACAAACACAGCGCCCGGGGAGCAGTGCGTGCGGACGGTACCTTGCTCAGGGCACCTCAGAGGTGCCTAGCGGACTTGGGAATCAAATCTGGACCTCGCAGGACGAATGGCCTAACCACTAGGCTACCAGCTGCCCACATAATACAACAATATGTGGTATTAGGAACCATATATCTGTTAAAATAATTATATCTGATTGGATTCTGAAAAGGTTTTAGGACTGTACGGTGCAACAGTTTTGCTCAAATTTAGTTTAACATAAATTTTATGCAAATATTACTGGCTTTTGTAAATCAGCAGGAGGAACCTTGTGTACATACTAATTGAAGCATTGCGACAAGAGACAATGTATTATATATTATATAAGTGTATTTGTTTCTTTTCTGCTGCAAAGCATGAGTTTTAATACAAGCTCAACATGATCAGTGAAGCACCTGATAGTGCAGTTGTGTCTGTAGTATGTTCTGTCAACCAGCAGGTGAAACACTGTTAGACAAAATGCTCAATATAACCATAACCAGCAATCAAGTTTGTGGAATAGTGTTCTTTTCAGTTTTTCATATTAATTTCATTAGCAGCTTTTAAATTCTAGAATGTAAAACAGTGTACAGCCCTGCAGTGTCTTGTTTGTGATCATCCCTTCTGATTTCCAGGGGTAGTCACTGCATAAGCAATAAGACATTTTCACAAGACATGCTATAGCATATTGTCTGCCATCCAGCCAGTAGCATGGAGCAAACCCATTCTTGCCTCCTTTGCTTCTCTGGTCACTTTCCTAAAGAGTAAACATTGTGTTGTAACGGTTGTGTCTTGTGAGGTCCCACACCATGTATTGCAACTAGAGCCCTCTTACCCAAAGGCACTGTACACAGAAGTTGGAATGAAAAAGATCAAGCAGGGGGAAACAAGCCTTGCTTGTGACAGAGAAACATAAAGCAGCATCTTGTTTCCTTGTCCCAAGACTCTAATAATGGTATTTTTCCCTGAGCCTGGACCTCCCGTTGAGCTCAGACACAACAGGAGTCTGGCCATTGTTTTGCCATGGTTTCCTGAGAGGTGGCGGTGGGATGCAGGATCAGTGCGTAATTGAGGGGGAAGGTGTTGTGCTGCAAAGTGACACACTCTGAGGGATTCACAATGGTCACTGTGTCATCCCCTAACAAAGAGAGTGCTCAAGTTGCTTGAGAAAGAAAGTGCATGCCGGTCCCAGCTCTGTCTCTGTCATGACTTCAGGGTGATAGGCTGCCATACCGATTGGCGGTTACATTCCACATCATTCTTCCAAGTGAAAGCACAGTTTGGCTTGGCACTTAAATTGGTACAGATTGTTAACCTATTTGGCCTCAAGGGAAATGACATCTTAGCTGCCTCAGATGGGTCTCACTCTCTCTGTCTCTCCCCCTCCCCCTCTCTTTCTCTTTCTGTTCTTCCATGTCTGCTCTGGGTTTGATCTCGAAGCAAGGCCTAATTTGTGAATTTAGAATGGTCAAAAACATATGCACAAGAGACAGGGTAACCATAGGCCTTTGAAATTCCCAGAATGCCTAATGTTATTATTAAAGCCCTGTATGGTTTAATTAGGCTGTTAGGGCATACATACACTCAGAAGGGGCCATGGCAGTGAAATCGAACAAAGTTACTTGCTGCTGGATGGCTTGGGGCCTGAATTTCATCACAAATCTCTGCAGAGCACAAATACACACTCACTGGGCCTGAGTGATTGCTTTTGCTTCCCTTACCCTTTGCTGGAACACATTTTCATCCAGCAGCATTATCATCATGACCTGCCTGCATATTTTGGTGTTCTAAAAACCTTATGGAGTCTTATACTCCCTGCTGGTTTTATCCAATCTCTGTGGCCTAGCTATTATATAACAAAGAGCTGGCAAAATGACAGAGAACAAATTTGCAGAGGGTGTGTTTTATTAACATATTAGTAACAACAGGCATAAACCCTTTACATTGTGATCATTTAGCTTGAACTGGGCAAATCTTTTAAAAATTGTGCAGTATCTAGTGTGTAAGAAATACATATAAAGTAACCCCCAGTTTTAAGCAGATCATGAGTCGTGGATTCAGTCACACGCACATTTCTTTTGAGAACCGAACTCAATAGTTTTACACGGTAATCCCCACAATAACGCGGAAACTGCAAATATGCTCCGCCTTTTTTCCTGTTTTGTGGCAATAAATATATTTTTTCTGAATGTTTTCATTCAAGGGGACTCATTCACCTCGCCCTTGGGTCCCAATACTTTTGTCCCGTGACCTTGAGAGTTGCATATCTCAACGGGGAAAGCACTCGGACACTTCAGACTCCACAATTCGGTAGATCTCCAGGAGATCTCCTCATTTGTGTTTTTAGTTTGAGTAGATCAGATTTAGTCTTCAAAAATCATTCACCTCGCCACAGTGTCCCAATACTTTTGTTCCACGGGTGCTCTTGCAACATAACCCCGCAAAAAGCGGGGTTTACTGTATGTGAAGCTGTGAGCAAATTGTAGCAAATTTTTTTGCTAATTTTTGGAACTGCCTCTTGTACAGTCACTGAAAAGTTCAGCATTCTTGGAAGAGGAGGCCAACTGCCAATTATAGCAGGCACTCACATTGTATATTATCAAATAAAGTGAGATCCAGAAAGAGCAAGGCCATTTGTGCTTGTTTGTGGGTGAGGCATTGTCAGGACTCAAACTTGCAATATGATAATAGTTAAATGCAAATATGAAAAAAAATCGTTTTACCATTACCAAGCAATACATCCCTTTATGTTCACAAACGTTAAGATGACTCATTTAGTAGCAGTGATGGGAATAACGGCGCTATAAATAAACAGTGTTACTCACGGCGATACTTTTTTGAGTAACGAATAATCAAACGAATTACTGTTTCCCCCGTTACAACGGCGTTACCATTACTGACAATAAAATGTGCATTACTATAACTGAGAACACTGAAGCGGTTTTCATGCGAGCAGCGTCTCTTTCAGTCATAGCAGCTCTCTTTCTCTGGGGTTGTGTGTTTTTGTGTGTTCGGGGCTGGGGCGAGACACAGAACCAGTGATGAATGATTGGTGTGTCTGTAAACACGTGGTGTAACTGAGAACACGATGATTGGCTTAGATTGAGTAAATTTCCATTGTTCGCCAATCAAAGGCAGAGTAGTGCAGGTGTTCACACATGAGCACACACACAGTCAGTCGCACACACACCAACATAGAGGAGTCACAATGACAGCAAGTCCAACACGTTGTCCCACAACAACATTAAAATAGTGTAGATTAGTGTACAATGTTTTATATGTATTTTATAGATTTTTTTTTTAACTAACGCAGTAGTTACTTTGCCTGGTATTTAGTTACTTTTATAATGATGTAACTCAGATATGAACTCAGTTACTATTTGTGAGAAGTAACTAGTAACTGTAACTAATTATTTTTTTAAAGGTACGTGGTTAGTAGCACACT
Source organism: Clupeocharax schoutedeni (assembly GCA_037974565.1). NCBI lineage: Eukaryota > Metazoa > Chordata > Actinopteri > Characiformes > Alestidae > Clupeocharax > Clupeocharax schoutedeni. Next base: position 11,230,324 of record JBBPDH010000136.1, read on the forward strand.
TGATTAATTGGTGGTGCTATGTAGGAGCATACATACTATTGGCCTAACCGCATTGTTTTGTTTACACCTAAATTTTTACTTAGCATCTTATAAAAATGTTTATTGTTGTGACTGAAAACATCAGGAAAAGCACTAGAAATTTTCTAAATGTGTTGTTAGTTGAACTAACTGGGCAGCTGGTAGCCTCCCCAAGACCGCTAGTCACTGCTGAGGTACCCTGAGCAAGGTACCGTCCCTTCACTTGATGAATGGGTTAAATGCAGAGGAAGTATTTCGTGCTGTTCACACTGTGTGCAGTGGTGTGTTCACGTATGACAAAATGGTCACTTTCCCTTAATTGTATTTGTAAATTAATAAGAGAATTAAGAGTTATTAAGAGAAAAAATGATAAAAATGGTATGCAAGGTGATATCAATTCATGATGGAAGGCTGTTTACTCAAGAAATTAGGAAAAAAACAGGTTAAGGTTAGGCCCATTCTTAAATGTTTGATGAGCACATCATGACCTGCCTGCACTCCTATAGGTAGGCAAATATTCGGTGGTTTCTTGGCTTGGAAATGTTTCTCTCAATGCAATAACAGCATCTTATTTTTCCTGGAACACAAACTCTTTCCTAGAATTCTGTCCAAAAGGCTGTTCGACTTAAGCCCATCAGAGCTTCATCTAAGCCCCTCTTCAACCCTGTGAACATAAAGTCTCACTCTGTGGTGTTCTCACAGCTGTTACACTCTCCACTCTCTTACCTCTGGTGACTTCTCTTCTTCACATACTACTTCCAGACTTTTCTCCTTACACTTTCATGGTTTTGTGCAAGAGTTTATTGCAGTTCTTTTACACAGATATTATCACAGGACAGCCAACAATGTTGATTTAATTTCATTCTCTAAATAGTTTTTTTATTGTTCGGGACAGCGGTGCAGTGTGGTAACCCTGGAACTCCCAGTAATGGACGAGTTTACCGGTTGGACGGCACCACATTCTCTCACTCCGTCATCTACTCCTGCATGGAGGGCTACCTGCTGACTGGCTCCACCACACGCCAGTGCCAGGCCAACGGCACCTGGTCTGGCACCGCACCCAACTGCACCAGTGAGTGAAGAATTCACCCTAGATGATTCATGCTGTACTGGTGATGATGTTTCCATAACAATAAATGAATTATAAAGAGTGTACTATATGGCCTGCTGCTGATATGTTAAATGAAGGAGGATGAGATAAGTCTTTATTGAACTATGTGAACAGAATTCACTAAAACCTTTTTGTAGTCACCTATCAGAGCTCGATTGATAGCTTTAAAAAAATACTCTTGATGCCTTTGAGGGTTCAGGACCTGAGCTTCATGAAAATTAAATATGGGCCTCATCAAAGGAGGTAATTGGAATTCCTTTGATATGAGAGGAGGAGAAAATTTTAAGAGAAATGTCTCATTATTGTAGGCCTAGGTCAGAGTGATGGAGGATAGAGAGCTAAGCCAGGTAAGGCTAAGTTAGTATGAGGTTTGGTCCGTTCATGCAAAGGGGAAGAGAAAAGAAGAGGGTCAGCTTCGGGTCCTCAGGGTGACTCACATAAAGGAATCAATCACCCTTATCTCCCCAAGTACTGCTGAGGATTAACATACTTACTCCAGTTTCTTTATTTCTCATCTTAAAAGCCACAAGATGGGTTGATTTAGATCTGAGCCTTGAGCAGTTGAATCTTGAGCTTTTAATGTCACTTTAAAAGGTCTACCAAGTTGACTTTCCTTAAAACTAAGAAGAAAGTCAAGAGGGCTCTACAAAAAGCGCTGCACAGATGGAATTTCAAGTTCCTCCTGCAGAACATTTGCCTGTCATATTCAGCAAGCTAAAACAGAAACCTTATCATATATTCATCAACAGTACTGCTTATTTCAGAGCTCAAGCAGATGTCTTGTTGATGAATGGGAATAATAATGAAAAGGAGGTAGTGAAGTCAAAAGGTTCATCTTTCACTCTATGTTTCAGAACTTCGCTCATCATAACACTAGAAACATTACTCTTGATTATTTCCCTAAACATCTCATAAGGTTAGCGTTGAAGCATGGAAGCCAAAACCCTGTGAGAACCATAATAGTAGTGGCACCTCAGAGAACTGTTGATTGATGTTGTTCTGCACATGTTTACCTAGCAGGCCCAGAGCCATGATGCATGGTTTCGTCCAAGGGAGGAGTCACATTAGCGTTTTGTGTTAACAATTTGTCATGATCACATGTCACATTTATGACCAAGGCCGCTGATGGATTTTACACCAATGTTTGACAGCTTTTTTTTGCAAAAGACACAAAATGTATAGAAAATTGAGGGTGCCGAATAAGTAATGTGCCACCATAAATCAATTGTGGAATTTAAGATGTTGCGGAGCAGAAATAATGATATAAACTAGTGATGGAAGGAGGTTTTGTCAGCCTCTGCAAAGTGCAAATTCGTTTCCTTGGCATTTCATCTGGAGTCCAGGCACTCTTTCTTGCATTCCTCCTTTCTTCCCACCCTCCCTCTGCTTATTTTTCCATTGGAGGAAAAGGTAATTGTAAAAGATCTTCAGAATTGATTCTAAGTTAAACCTCGGGGATACCTGTGAGAAAGGAGCGGTGCCTGCTCGCTGCTATTGATTTCTCCACATAATAGTGAGATCTATCATCTTGAATAAAAGAGTCAGGGGTCCTAGAGATATCTCTGTTGCAGCATAAATAGGTTGTTTAAGATGATTTGTGAATGTGGTTCTATGAGCTTTGTTTCCATCGTTCAGATCGTGTTGCTCGCTAGGCAGCACAAGAAATTGCCATCAAACGTATCATATTAAATTTCAAGCCCTGTTTGAATAGAAACTGCCTCTTATCTTCAAGTCTACAAAATTGCTCTGAGTTTTAGCTCAAGCAGATACAAAGGCATGAGCTATGGCTCTCAAATCTAGCCTCTTGAATTACTTTAAAATGAATGCTGTTATTGCCGTCTTTGCAGTTTGCCCCCAGTGACTGTATCTTTACTCCCGCAGTGATTAACTGTGGTGACCCTGGAGTGCCAGCCAATGGAGTGAGGTATGGTGAGGATTTCACCATCATACAGAACATCACCTTCGCATGCCAGCCTGGATATATTATGGAGGCAGACAGCTTCTCCACCCTCACCTGCACTGGCAACGGTACCTGGAGTTCCCCAGTGCCCTTCTGCAAAGGTAAGACAATAATTACAATTGTTGTTTTTGTACACAGCATATGGATGTATTCAATGTTTTTTTTGATATTTTAAAATTAAAATAAGCAAAGACTCTTTTTTTTCAAGCCCTTTAGTGGACATTATCCAACCAGAATGTTTAACACATTTGTAAATAATATAATCAAACTAACCACATTAATATTCTTCATAATGCTTTTGGCAGGTTAACTAGGCCACTGTGTTGAAATGCTAGCAAATAACAAGGGATAAAATGGGAAGAACCTCCCCTTTCCACAAAGACAGCCATGCTAAGATAAAATGGAAGCTTTTGCGCAATATAAAAGTAGTCCTTAAACACAGTAAAAACAAAGGAAAGAAACACATTTCTAATGAAAGCTCCTTGCACAGTTTTATTTTGTTTGTTTAATACTTCATTAAGTTCAAACCTTCAGAAGCATCTGTATGATTAAGGGTACGATACAACTCTGCAGGATAATCATCTGGGACAAAATAAACGATCATCATTTAGTTATTCAGTTTATGATTTAGTTGCTGCAGACATTCATTCAAACCCTTTTGTTCGATATCAATAAATAAATTGCTAAAATAATAATATATATTTTTATGGTCAGTAAATATCCCCACATTTCCCTGTAGCATACATACCCTGACAAGGCACTTCCTAAATGCATGTTTTTTCTACACCTTTTGTTCTTCAGTGCTGAAGTTTATTTATTAGTAATTGTATTAAACACATCTAACCTGTTGCTCCATCATGCAGATACAGTTGTTGTTAGCAGATACAGTTTCTGACCATGGGACACTGCTGGTGGGATATTTTTGCTGCTTGACTGTTCTCAGACAGCACACTAGCTGTACTGCTGGGTGTGATCAAATCACACACAAACATTACACAGCCACTCATAAAGAACTTGCACGTTTAAATTCCTGACTACTGATGAACTGAATAAAGAACAGTGAGAAATAATGCGTCAATAAATTTGAACTACAAGGTGCACAGCTATATGGTAACTGGAGCTGATAAAATAGGCAATTGGTACAGTAGGTGTACCTAATAATGTGGCTTGTCTGTGCACATGCATACGGACCACCACGGTGTTGGCAGCTAACCTACTTTTGCATAATTAAATGGAGCACTGCAGCTTCTTTGATGTTTAGAAAAATGAAGCTCCAGATTCCTGCATGTTGGCCTGCACTGCTGGCTTTGCACATCTGGGCACCACTGCCTTGAGCACTAGCAGATGCTCCTGCTGGAGCTGATCGTCCTGCTGTTAGCATCGTATCAGCAGTGCTGTGATGGATGTCGTGTTTGACTGCGGTGCTTAAAGAGGAACCAGTGCCATAAATTATATTTATGCAATGCTAGAGCTAATGATAAACATTCATGTTTAGGAAACACGATAACATGCTACCGTCAAAAGCCTATGACACGATAATGCTAGAAAAAGAATGGGAATATCAGGAATGTAGATGTATATTTATGGCTGCCCTGCACGTTTTCCCTTTCTCATGGATATTAATAACGCAGTCTCTCCAGCAGAGTCCGCTCACATTCGTTGTAATTAATTTTGTGACGGCCAAAATGGCTTCTGTCATTATGCCATCAGGAGCTAAAATTGAATTGACTGTGTCTGTTGTCATTTGTGTGTGCTGGTAATATGAAATGGTGTGTGCTGCTTTGGTCATTGCTTTCTCTGTGCTCACAAAAGGCCCTGGCCTTGAATGCCATTATGCTAAGCTTATTATGATAGGCACAGATGTCTCATTTATTCTGTAAGGCAGAAGTGCCTCCTGCCTCTTAAATGATGTTGTGCGGACAAATCTAATGCAGTCTGAGCTTTATGCCCTCAGTGTGAACTGCTCTGAATTTCACTTTTACACATCCATGAATATGTATATTAAAATACTGGACCAGACCCAAAATGCCCTCGAACGCACCTTTGTTGTATGTGTCTGTGCCTCTTTGTCTCCCTCTCTTTCTCACCCATTTTGCCTCTCCCATTCTGTCTTTCTGTTTTTTCTCTTTTTTCATTGCTTCTGTCTCTCTGTCCAATCTCTCCCATGCTTCCCTTTCTTCACATACTTTCTCTCTCTTGTCCTCTGTTTTCATTCTCTTTCTTTCTTGCTTTCTTTTTTCTTTCTCTTTTCATTGCTTTTGTCTCTCATTCCTTTTTTCATGCCTTTTCTTTTTATTTTCTGTGTTCTGCTGTCTTTTTTTTCTTTTTTTCTTTCACTCAACCTTTTTATTTCTTTCACTCTCTGCCACTTACTCACGTTCTCTGTGGTAATATCTTCTGCTCTGTTGCTTTATTTGTCACTCTTCTTTCTCACACTCCTTTTCTCTCTCCTCTTTTGTCAGTCTCTCTCCTGCTTCTGTCTTTCTCTCACCCTTCTTTGCACTTATCTTACTCCTTTGATCAAACACTCTTTCACTTTCTCCATATCTATTTTCAGCTTTATCCATTTTAACACTCATTTTCTCTCTTAACCTTTTTGTCCCTCTCACTTTCTAAAATTTTATATATGTCAATTTTATGTCTCTTTCTCTCCCCACTTTCCACTCCATCTCTGCCTCTCTCTATCTGTCTCTCTCTCTCTCTCTCTCTTTGCATCTCTATGAGAAAAAGGGTTGAAGTTGTGAAACAGCATGCATTAAATATTCATTAGTTTAGAAGCACCAAACTGGTCTGGTCCCCATGGATGTGCATCAGGCCGTGTCCAACACCAATTCAGAATATTAGTACAGCATTCGGGGATTTATTACACATTTATAGACTTTATTATGCCAGCGAGGGGACGACAGCATGATCATTGGCTAATAAAGAAGCCCTGCTCAGCCAGGCATTTTTGTACATTGTTTTTGGAACCATAATTGGGATGGTGCCTCTCTCCCGTTGTGTCCTCTTCCCAATTAACTCTCAGTATGAGAATCTGACTGTGGCACTAGTTTTTCCTACTGCAGGTTGTGTCCCAAATCCGTCACTTAGACTTGAGCTTCACCTCTAGTCCCTAGTCCCTTTAGCAACAATGCAACCTCCATAATAATGGCTGATCTCACACAGGCTGCTCATTGTATCAGCAAATCCACCTCATACACTATTCCGTTTCTTCATGGTAATGGCTTTGTGGACCAGTGTGTGAACGAACATATGAATACGTGTATGTGTGTGTGTGTGTGTGTGTCTGTGTTTTGCGATGGGGCGTCATCATGCCTTCACAGAAGACATGAGTCATCATAGACATACACACATATTTGCATGACGCACACACACTATTAAAGATTTGTCTTTGAATGTACCCTGCCTCCACACATTCTGTAAACTGTGTGTGGGTGTGTGTCGCCATGATAGTGTGTTTGTTTAGGAGGCGCTAGAATGGGTGCCTGGAGACTGATAACCATAGGAGACAGCTTAGTGTGCAGCCCTGAGTTGGTAGATGCGCCTTAGTACCAGATAAAGTCAGCCACTGGGTTTAATTGTGTTTTCAGTGAAAGCTGTTAATTAATTAACCTGTCCGTCTTCTACTGCTACAATTGCCCGTAAATGTGTTCCCACCCCTATTTGTAATTATGCAGAAATAACAGAGCTAGCTTTCTCCGAGATCTGTTACTGAAGAAAAAAATTTTACTACCTGCATCCTAAGTACCACACATGTCAACATGAGAAGCTTCATGTAGTTGCTTTTCAAAAACAGGGCAGTTTGTTTTTTGTAAACACTTCCGTTCAAAAATTTTGAATTACTTGTCAATAGCAATAAAGAACAGACTACAGAAAGGAACTGGGGTCTGCTTTTCAATAAAACCTCATAGTGTGAAAGGCACCCTGGACAGGTCACAGGGCAGACACAGAGACAAACACACTCACACTAAAGCAGCTCACCCATCTGTATCAGAGCTTTAGCATAATTACTGAAACTATTAGAAATAAAAATGAAGACAGCTTAATATTTTTGCTGTATTCTTTTTTCAGTGGTCCTGGAATGGTCTTAAGTGGAGCAGAGGAGCAGAATCAAGCGTCAAGAATCAGAATTACCTCTAAAATCTTCTGCGCTACTGTTATAGATTGTTCCTTTGGCTATTTATTTCTGGCTAAGAACTTACTATAATTTAAATTATGTTTACATTTATTTAAGATTTAAAATTATTTAAAAAATATTTTCAGATTTTTTTCAACAATGTTCAAAGGTTCAGAAGTTTTAGGCGGGCATTAAAATGGTCTGTTTAAGTAAATTCTTTAAGAGAAACATGTTGGAATGGAAGCATTGCATTTCATTTTTTTCTGCATAGACTAGTCAGTGCCTGTAGTCTATGTTACCAGCAAATCTAAAGCAGAAAAACATTAACACTGCATTAACAAGTTTTTACTCACTTATCGCATGTGATATCACCATTGCAACACTCAACAACATTATCACATATCACATGTTTTCCGGTTATCGTGCAGCCCTAAAATGTATATATCGTATTTAGTAACAAATACATCTACACAATATGTTCTGAAATAAATCAGTAATTCACTGTCAGTAGCTGTTTGCAGTCATTTCTTGTCTTATTGGCCTCAATACTCAATTACCTCTTTTCAGATATGAGACATTCTGGATTTGAAATTGATTATTACTTTATTTTCAATGTTACAAAGCTTTCTCTGCCAATATATTAAAATATATAGCTCTCATCATCATTCTGCATATAATAGTTCTGATTTTTTTATGATTAAATAGTTAGGAGTATTGTGTTTCATGTTAGAATCATGTCATACACAAATTGGTTTTACATTGTTGAAAACTGTTACATGATGATGTCAAGCTTTTCATTGCTAGAGTACATACCCGCTTAAGTTAATCATGCCTTTCTGCTGTCTCTGTCTTTCTCTAGCTGTGACCTGCACTGCCCCACCACCTATTTCCAATGGGCTGCTGGAAGGCAGTGACTTTGAGTGGGGCACCAGCGTGAGCTACAGCTGTTCTCCAGGTTATGAACTTTCCTTCCCTGCCATCCTCACTTGTGTGGGCAATGGCACCTGGAGCGGAGAAGTTCCCCAGTGCTTGCGTGAGTATAGCCATATACTGGTGTACAGTATATACATGTGTAGCACCTGTAGGCCTTATGTTGGGTCTGAGTGTTCCAGAATAGCATTATCACACCCTCTAAATAATTAAAAATGGGGAAAATATTGCAGTACCTATCTAGAATTTTCTGAACTGAACCGTCATCCATATTCATGCACCTGTTAGTCACATACAAGAGTGTTCCAGTCATGTTTAAAAAATCACAGAAAGTGTACCATTCAATGTCCGTATGGTCGAATATGACAGTGTGTAAAAGTTGTTAAGGTCTGTGAATATGTGCACACAATTGCTTGTAATCACCAAAATCTTAAACTAGATGTATGAGGTGCAATAAGTTCACTATCTAACTCCATCTAACCAAACATTTAATAGCTGTGCTGTTCTTGCCATCAACGTAGCCCTTATGTGATAAAATCTTGTCTAGTCCTGAACAACAGTCAGAAGGGTATTTACCACAGGGTTAAGTGTATCTCTGTCTGAAAACTGATTTTTTTTTGTAAGATTATGTGCAGTTGGTGCCAACTAACTGAAGATTGTATGTACATGCGATTAAATAACTTGTGGTATGATGACATTTACTTTAAAACTAAAATAAATAAAACATTCTTGAGAAGTACTCAGCCAAATGACAGTTTAAACACAGCCTGCGACTGCTTTACCCACCGCAGGTATTGAGGCTTTGACCATAGTGCACACCAGCCCTGTATTGGGCTATCAACCCCCAAAAGCACAGTGCAGCCAAACACCATGACAGAACTTCAGCCCTGCTCAACTAAAAGGAGGGCACCCTCACTGAGCATAATGTGGCAGTGATGGTGTCATGGGGCCTCTAGAGGCCAGCTGTCACATGATTTGTATTAATTCTGTTATATGAGTTGGCAGAGTGGGTTGACAGTAGAGGTAAGAACAAACTATGAAAAGTTCAGATTTGCCCTCCTCTGCTTGTAGTGGAAATGACAAATACACAAAAAAAGGACTCAGCTCAGCCTAGGATAACACTGCAAATTTTAGTTGGCCAAATGTCTGTGACATTCTCGGGAGCCACTGTCATTTCTTGTGATAACAAAAGCATGGGGTGATTTTTCAGCAACATTCCACATTTGTAGCACCATAAAACCAACAGAGACATAAAGTCTAAATAAGCATGTCACAATGTCACAAGAGATGTTAAAAATATGTTCTGTCTTTTGATCTTCAGCACCAGCCGTTGGTAATGCATTCACATTGCACCAGTAATTTGCTGTTGGCATAACCCTCAATTACCAACTCTGTTCTCGGTTGTTGTAACTATAATTTTTTGTTATTAACTGGTATGTGTATCAATAACTGGTAAATGGTGCAAAATGTATATATTGGTACAAAAAGTGAGCAAAAAAACTTTCTGGTTTTGGTGTTTAGCCCAGTGTGACCTGAATTTTGGTTTCAGACAATAGTTTTCAGCTTTTGGTACATTGCTAGAAATCAGATGCTCTCTCTGAGTGCTCAGAAGTGAGGAGCAGCAGCAGGAGGAGAGGAGAGCTCCAGCTCTCACAGGAATAAAAGTGCGCCTTGGACTTTGTAGTCTGTGCACTGATTTTTCTCTGTCCCTTTCTTTCTTTTCCTCTCTTATTTTATATCTTGACAGCATATCTATAATTCATCAAGAAGAGTCAAGTTTGTAGTGCAGGATCCTAGCGCAGGAGTCCGCTCGGCACATTCATTATGAATCAGCCTTGCCGGTGACGTCAGCTCCCACCCTTATTGATTTCCCCTCCAGAGAAGCACTGCATGCTGGACATTGACAGGGTCACAGCTAATGCTCACCCTGGGACCCCGCAGGCCTCCCATTCTCTTTTTCTCTCCCTCACACTCTCAGGAGCATTCTGTGAATCTGAATGAAAAATGCTTTGAATTATCTGTGGGATTGGAAATGATAGAAGTTTAAGAAAAGAGGGAATCATATTAATTCTACAGGAGATCAGGCAAGGTTGTCTTAAGGGCGAGGAAGTGACACACTACTCTATAATGAGAGCCCTTCTCATTATTTCTGTCTTTTCACTCTTGGATGTTGATCACGTCTACTGCATCTGTGGCCAAATCCAACACATACCCAATATGGTTTCCCACCAGCAGGCACTGAATTGGCTCTTGTTTTGTGTACCTAAATGCTTTGGAGGAATTTGTTCATTGTAGACTCTTTAGCTTGTGTTTGCCCCCTTTTATGCTGTCAAATTTTATTTTCTCTGTTGTAAGAAAACCTTTAAATTTTTTTCTATCCTTTTTTTTTTTAACAAAATCATGCCTTGTGTTAAATATAAGCTGAAGGTACAGTTCAGCAAAAACACAATCTGTCAATCAGCCAAGACATGTGTGATATCTAAAACTGCAACATTAGCCTAGTGGCTCCACATATAAAACTATTTTTCTGTGTACATCAAAACGTATGATTGAATAAGAGTTATCCAGGAACAACTATGAAAATACCCTGAAATTGATATGGTTATGAAAGTGCTTTACGGAAGTGTAGACCCGCATACAGGCAGGTTTAAAGGTGTAAAAAAGACAGGCTTTTTAACTTTGCCATGAAATGTTAATGCAATAAAAATGGCAGTTTTTTTAAAGGAGCTGCAAAGTTTTCTCATGACTGCAGTGTTTTATTTCTCTTTCTAATTACAGCTAAATTCTGCGGGGATCCAGGACTACCAGCCCACGGCTTTAGAGAAGGCCGTAGCTTCATCTACCAGTCCGAAGTGTCATTCAGTTGTAGCGCCCCCTATATCCCTGTGGGTAGTACCACGCGATTCTGCCAGGCCGATGGCACCTGGAGCGGATTTCAGCCGCGCTGCATTGGTATGTCACCCCCATTGATATGAGCACAATGCATTCCCCATTTATTCTCAGTCAGTGCTTTCGAGTTGGCACTGTTCCGATGATGAACAGGCCTTCACAATGAATGGATGAAACTGAAGGGAATGTGCTCTCCCTTTTCTTGATAAGTGGGATCACGCTTGTTATATTAGCTTCACTGATTTAGTTTAATCACATTCATTCAACAGGACATCAGGCCTTCATCACTGTCTGCTGAAAAGTGATATGGGTCTTCCACAATAAATGTGCTTTTGGAGGGCACCTGCATTCTTCATTGTAAATGAACCCCTTTATTCACAGCCACACATTTTTTATGAGCAAACGTAGAATGGGCCCTAATGAAGGTGTAGAGCTGCCTAATTTATGGAAAAATATGAAGAATAGCTATAAACAAGACGCTGGAATAAGTTTTGATTTATTGGGATGTATTTGAACTACTTCAATTAGTCAGGTGTCTTGGCATCAAGATGTTAAACATAGAATGTGGCTGTTACATCTGTCTCTAATGTACTTTTAATGTGATACGTATAAAAACATGTGTATAAAGGGTCTACACTGCCCTCCATAATTTTTGGCACCCCTGCTAAAGGTGATTGAAAAGGTGATGCAGTCATTCAGATAATTGACAAAATATTTTTTATTCTGTCTTTCTGTGCGGTACTAAATGACTCATGGAACGATACCGGTCCGCAGCCCAGTGGTCCCTTGTCCCATAGAAACTGTGTCTGTTCCCCGAATAGTGAAAAATAAGAATAAATTCGCCAAACTCGCCCGAAACAAC
>JBBPDH010000136.1:11254719-11274904 GCA_037974565.1 Clupeocharax schoutedeni
CTCAGTTTAAACTTTTGTTCCGTGATTTATGTTCTATTCTGAATAAAGTATTAGAAGTTGGCACCTCCACATCATTGTATTCAGTTTTTAATGTCCCAACTTTTTTGGAATCCGGTTTGTACATGTACAGCGCAAGTCACTACTTCATCCCATGTTAATCACTACTAATAAAAAAATATTGTGTGTCATCTGTTGTGTCAAATGTTACAACTGTTATATGTGTGCGCTGCTCCTCTATGCCTTTTAAATTGCCCCTCAAGGACAAATAAAGTTTTTGGAATTTAATTAAAAAATGTCTACAACCTAATTAACTACCTGTTTATAAATCATCTGTAAACCTTTTGTAAGGGTAGTCTCATTGTAAAGAGGTCCCATTCTATTTAAAATATTGCTACCCTTTATAAGAGGTTCCATTACATTTAAAATAATTTTACACTTTATAAGAGGCCATGGTGCAAAGCAATAATCTCAAGCATTGAGCAATGTATTCATAACCACTTTCTGTAATTATCACACAGTAGCTTTTATAGACATTAAACACTTCTGATGTCCACTTCCTATCACTGCCCTGTGTACAGTTTGGTAAGTGTCTCTTAATTGGGCAATCAAATCCTTCTTAAAGACTTAGTAACGTATACAAGGCTTAGTATGTTACTAACTTACACATTTATTTATGTTCTTTCTTCTTTTCTTTGTCCTTGTGTATATTTACATATTGTCTGTTTTTTTCCCTGTCCTGTTTGTTTCTCTTTCACCACAGCTCACAGCTGTAAGCAGCCAGAGAGCCCTCCTCATGTGGATGTTGTAGGGATGGACCTGCCTGGTTATGGCTACACTCTCATCTACACCTGCCAGACTGGCTTCTTCTTATCTGGAGGTTCAGAGCATCGAGTGTGCCGGTCTGACGGAACATGGACAGGGAAGATGCCTGTGTGTCGAGGTATGACATAAAAAACATCTATATAATCTAACAAACACACATTCTTTATGCTGAATATGTGTATAGTCAGAAATATCAATTGGATAACAGAAATGGCACAACATGGTGAAAATATAAAGAGGAGTCATTCTTTTTGCAAAACAATGCTGTATGCATAACAATGAGTTAAACAAATTCAAATTATAATGCAATTATACAATGTAAATTATAGTAAAATGGATACAATAAATTCAAAAGTGGTATAATTTAAAAGTGAATTTCTCTCCTTTGAAATACTTTCTTTGCTCCAAAAACTACAACATCAAGGCACATGCAAAATTGAGCAACATAAGTGGGCAGTGGTCGGTTAAAGTATTTTAGATACTCTGAGTGTGTCCGAAAACTTTTAGTGCGCTATTTTAGGGCATAGTGCGCTGACACTGAAAACCGAGCTAAAACTCAGTGCACTGAAAGTACCCGGATGCCGCACTAAAATCGTCCAGTAAACGCAGTGCAGAACGATGCACACTATGCGTACTAAATGGGCGCCATTTTGACCTCGTAGCGGAGGGGGCGGGACTTTCAATGTGTTTTCGAGTTGGATAATGGCAGCAAACAGTGAAATACAAGCCCAAGGGGAGGCAGCTGGATTGTATAAATGTAAGTAACGTTAATAAAATTATTTTACTGATGTACACTGCGGTGAAACCGGCAGATATTTTGGCGGCTGAAGAATCGCAAGCAAATATTAGTCCGTCATTTCCGTTAAGTGCAAAACATTAGTGTTCCATTTAGGACAGCACTGACCCACAGCAGTGCGCACTACACACTAAATCTCAGTGCACTGACGGTAGTGCGTGATTTCGGACACACCCACCAACTGTGGTACAGATTTTGCACTTGCAGTTGGTGAACTTTGCCCATGTGCACTGGCTGTTGTAGCTTGTGTATGTGTGGCATTAGGAAGTGCTCTGATGTGGATGCGCTCTCTAGCATGCTCTGTTTTCCTTCCCCCTCCCCAGCTCCCACTGCTGCTATGGCGCCTGGCCCGTGTTGCTGTCTGGGTGCACAGCTGCACACCTCAGGCTTCCTCGTAATTACCACGCACAAACAGATGTGAAAGGCAGCAAACAAAAAAAAAACGTTCGCGGCGTGTCGCCCTGTTCTACTCTAGGTCCACTTTTCCCACCCATTTTTTCCTGTGCTGCTGTCCCAGGCTGGAGGAGGCCTTTGCTTGGTGTTTGTTGTAGAGCTTGATGTACTGGCAGTGTCATCCTCCCTGCCGTCTGTAGTCCTTTGATAAATTTTCATTTTGAAAGTGGGAGAGAGGGGAGAGAAGCTGCTGCTATGAGATGCTACTGCTTGCATGGCAATAAGTGTGGGCTTCTAGGAGCACTGCCAGTACTATCTGCCTATATAAGAACATGAAAAATGAACACTGTACTAATATGTTTATTTATTTACTTTCTAGCTGGCTCCAAACTATCAGAGAAGCCCATTAAGCCAGTCCCTGGGACACCAAGTCCCAAGCTAAACGGTGAGTCTATAATGACAAAGGGAGATAATAAAGTAAGACCTTTTGTGCACTAATGCATTTCAAAGACTACACACGTCAGCCCTCTCAGAGTGAATGGTAAAGTAATAGCTCAGCGCTGGAGCTTTTGGGCTGTCCAGCACAACGGCAGCTTGGACACTCGGTGTCCTTGATGTATTCTGGAAGAAGACCTCTCGAGGAACAGGCAGCTAATAAGTAGGAGAGTGGTTCCAGTCAGTTTGACAGTAAAGCGGCCCGGCAGTCAGGCCACTCACAGACTCTTCTGGAGCAGTGCGATAATCCTCCTAGCATTTTGCCTGACCTTGACAAGACACAGCACACATCTAACATTTATGTGCCGTGAGAGCCAGTGCTCAAAAAAAGCAAAAACGGCTGGACACGATTTACACATTTTTGGGGTGTTTGATGCAGCTGTATGATCAGACGTGCTGCTCTAAGGCATGGCTTCATTTGTACAGATGTTATGAGAGTGAGAGGGTCCGTGTCCACCCCGTCTACCTTTATAATTGGAACTATGTGAACTATGTTGACCTAGTACTAATTCTGCGCTCGTTTTCTGAGCTTGTTTATGCACATTAGCATTATTAGTATATTAAGCATTATAGTATACAGTATATAAAGCAAGGACTGCTAAAAGCTTATCTTTATCAGTGATTAAGGCACAACATTTGAGGCCTCTATATACATTCATTTAAACAATAATTGGAGAAATCGTGCTACTCATCCAAAGCTTTCCTGATCCTCAAGAAATCTGATTGTGATTTATAGTTTTACTGTTATTCACTGCCTTCTTGTTGGCAGTATTTCATAATTCATTTAGAAATCATTGTGGAGACATGTATATAGACATAGTATAATACAACGGCAAGATAGTGTATATTTTGTAAAAGCTGAACGAATAATACTCTTGTTTTGCTCTCAGTCCCAGATGATGTGTTTGCTCCAAATTACATCTGGAAGGGCTCCTATAACTACAAGGGAAGAAAGCAACCAATGACTCTGAGTATCACAAGCTTTAATACGTCCACGGGTAGAGTTAACGTCACGTTAACCAGTAGCAACATGGAGCTGCTGCTTTCAGGTTGGTTTTCCTGCCCTATCAAACATACAGTTTGATTTCTGAGCACTCAAAAGAGAAACACTTTCCACAGAATATACATTTCTGTGGTTCATGAATGGTATTAGAATTATAATGGCTTTACACTAGGGTCAGTCATTAACATAGAAGATTTTGATATCAAATTGTGTAATACACAACTAGAAGTCTATATTCTCTCTCATGTGTTTATTTCCAGGGCAGAACGTAAAGAAACCAATTTTGGTTGAATTGATCAGTTTGCTTGAAGCAGGGAATGCATGTCTTCCCCTTAATATCCTTCTTTAAGTCCCTCTGTTCAGAAAGTTAAACATATTCCTCTGCTGCACTCTAATATTAATGCTGTTTGATAGAACTTTGACATATTTCTCTATCATTAGACGTCATCCGCCTCCACCGCCTTAATCATTTCCATCTCTGAGACTGTATTTATGTAGTTGATGCTCACATGCTTTCATTCTGTAATTATTCATGGCCATTTCAATGGTACTTGGACCTGGCACGCCACTGCCAGTAATTACACTGAAAGGTGGATGATGCACCCCTCGCATGTATGAGAAATGTACCTCCCTGCTGAACGTTATAATTGAAATGCACAGCACTGAGATGACACTGAATGTAAGAGAACAGCATTAACTGATTCTGCTTTAGGGAGGAGATGGAATGCAATAGATTTTATGATTGCATTCAGTGTGGGGAATACTATTAACCAAGCATATATGGGTCTGTTTTCAGTATGACCTTTTTTGTTGGAGTGGGTAGTTAACAGAATAGAATATTACCTGCCACAGCATCTGCTGCTGTGCTTGACTGACGGTGTGTAGATGACTGACTGCGCTTCTCCTGGTTGCAGGCGTCTATAAGAGCCAGGAAGCGAGGTTGATGCTGCTCATGTATGATGTGAAAGCGTCCTCTCCAACTACGCTGAGCAAGATGAAGGAGGAGCAGTGGTCACTGGATGGTTTTGTAAGAGCACTGTTTCCTACTACAACCTTACATGCATCAAACTAGATATTATCAATATCTGAAGTGGTTTCATACTGAAACATCACAGTCCTATCCAAGTTATTCCATAACCATATCACAGTTATTTGAGCTGTTCCCAATTATTTCCCACAGTTATAAGCGTGCACAATCTTACGTTTACACCCAATGTGGGTGCATTTTTCTCTATTGAATTAAGGCAAATGCATGTAGGTCCCATGAAAACAACAAAACCTTTGACCTCTGGTGCTATTGCACCTTTTGAGGGCAGGACAGTGTTTGTTTATTTGAGCTTCAGCTGATTCTCCCCATCACTGGGAGCTATTGGGAAGTATCATTGGCTTAGAAGCAGTTTGTACTTTAATAGTGGCATACTCAGATCAAAAAAGACAATTAATTTGTTAATCGCTGTTATTTATGTAGTAATTAATTGCCCTGGTATTTAGGCACTGAATCTTACACTCTAATCTCTGCAGCAAGCGGCTTTCTATTTGTTTTTACAAATGTCTCTTCCTATCTTCTTTCAGGTGTCTGCAGAACCTGATGGTGCCACGTATGTCTTTCAAGGCTTCATACAGGGTAAAGACTATGGCCAGTTTGGACTACAAAGGCTGGGTAAAGTATCTCACATTTATATTTCCTTGTGTTGCATTATTTTGATATTTGGAACTTTAATGCAATTAGCTATTGTCATATAAAACTGTTAACCTTTGTTCTTAATATTTTTTCTGCTTTCACCTCCCATAGGTTTGAACATGTCAGAAAGTAATAACTCGTCAAATCCACCTCACGGTACCAACAGTAGCTCTGTGGCCATAGCAATTCTTGTGCCTTTTTTCGCCCTGATTTTTGCAGGCTTTGGCTTTTACCTCTACAAACAGCGGTGAGTGAACAAAGGCCATTTGCTGCAGTAAACACTTATCATAAATTAATGAAAGGCTTTTGAGTTTTATAAATTCATCCATAAAAGTGCCACTTAACTGGATGAAATATTTTGCCTTTTTAACCGTGGATCTCCCTTTCACTGAAAATGTGCTTTATGATCACTGAATTGTTTGTAGCAATTCAGTTGGTGGAACGAATTACAGCACACTTCTTAAGAAAGTGTGTGCATTCTACAATAAATTTTAAATAAGACAATTTTAAAATTACATAAAATAGACATGTAAATATAGTGTATTTACTTTCTGTAAAAAGAAAGTGTATTTGTACAACCGTTGCACAAAAGCTTGTTTCACCAATTGACTTTTGGTATATGAAGCTGAAAATACACTGGATATGATTAATAAATATGCATGGTAGTTTATTTCTTACAATTAATTTTTACCAGTGACAGTTTGATTGATTTTTTGTGAATTTGACAAAGTCAAAAAACTTTCCATTATAACATTGCATGTTGCATCTGAGTTTTAACATATTCTATCAGTGTAGATGTGTTAATGCAGCCTTTTAATGCTGCCTAGTCAGGAGCTTTGTCCATAATATCTTACTGGTTGTTACTAATGCTGTTGTCTTCATGGTCTTGTCTTGTTATAAAAGGACTACACCTAAAACCCAGTACACGGGCTGCTCGGTCCATGAGAACAACAACGGGCAGGCCGCCTTCGAGAACCCCATGTACAACACCAATGCAAAGTCGGTGGAGGGGAAAGCTGTCCGATTTGACCCCAACTTAAACACAGTCTGCACAATGGTATAATGAGGTCCCCTGAAGGGGAGAACAAAAGTTGGGGTTTTGTTTTCACTGGGTTCATTTTTTTTAAGGAAAAAAAATGAGTGGATATAACGGCGTCCGAGGCAGGGATGGATTTCTCTGAGACTGCAGGAGAACATCCAGCTGATGCACTGTGGCCCTTCCTCTGATATTTAAAGCACACTCTTCAGGAACCATGATTTGACCATGTGCGTCTACAGAGGACATGGAATACAACAAAGACAACAAAGGGATTTTTTGGGGGGAGTTTGCCTCTAAAAACCTAAAATCTTCAATCTTCACAAGCAGAAGTGTGGAGAGTTCTTCTGCTAATCTATTTGCACTCTGTGAGTGCTTCTTCACGCTCAACTGGGTCTTTTTTTAAGGAAAAGGGATCTGTAAATCTAATTGCATATATACGAGGAGCATTCACCACCTATATTTTTGTGCTATGTACCACATGGGAGAGGACATGGGAGAGAGAGAGAGTCTATCAAGAGTTATTGAAGAAAATTTAAGGAGTGTGCTGTTCATATTGACAAAAAAACTAAAGATATTTGTAGGTTCATTCATTGGTGATGAATAATGTTTTGTTCACAACTGTTTAATGGCCATACATACCCCTTTAGCTTTTTGTTCTCAGTGTGTGCAGTCATATCTTTGTTTGGACATTGAAGCAGTCTGTGACATGTGATGAGTTTCAACGAGAGAACACGTATCCAAAACTGATGTTTCAAGTGTCATGTGGAGCCCTGATGTGTCTTTTTTTAAACTGCTGTCATAACTCGCTGTGTATTTCCATGTTGGTACAAGACACTATGACCTCTGGGACAAATGTCAGCATTTTGCCTGAAGTCTGCAGACAGGACATGATGTTCTTGATGGTTTCCTGTCCGAACTATTCTTTCAGTGGGGAAGTGTCATTGTGCTTCATCACTTTTCAGCTAAATATATCCAGCATTTTAAAAAATTTGATAAAGATAATTTGGTATTTTTTATCATGCATCATTCATATAATATGATTATTACTGTTATTATGAAATTTGTATAAAATAAAATGCACTTGGCATTTGTACCATAGACTTTTATACAAACTCAGACTACATCAACATTAAGGAGCATGCATGTTTGTTAACTGTGTATTGTGGCAACAATGTGATCATATTTATCTAGTACATATGGGCCATGGAGCACTGTTCCGATTCAGTCTGACACTGAGGGGATAAGAAATGCTCAATAAAAAGGGCAAACTGATGGGGGAATTAGTCCTTAACCTATTGAGTCATTTAATACCAAATCCTGCCCAATCTAATTGGATTCCAAGCAGTTAATGCTAGGAAGATCATATAGGGAGCGATGTGTCATTAAATACTCAAAAAGGGACTAGCAACATTTACATATTGTCAATATCATAAGTCATTGTTAAGCGATGTCATTTCTATTGTCCTTAATAGTGTACAGAGATAACTGCTTTGGAGCCAAATTTGTAACACCTGCCAGTGCTCTTTTTCAGCTTTCCCTTCTTAACCATCACTC
The DNA here is from genome assembly GCA_037974565.1 of Clupeocharax schoutedeni. Lineage (NCBI taxonomy): Eukaryota > Metazoa > Chordata > Actinopteri > Characiformes > Alestidae > Clupeocharax > Clupeocharax schoutedeni. Next base: position 11,262,503 of record JBBPDH010000136.1, read on the forward strand.
TGGGCAGAGTCAGACTACCTCAGTACCGTGCTTCCAGGCCCTCAAGCTGTGAGATTCATTCCAGTGCCTTCTACTGTACTGTACCTCTCATCACATTCTCCCTAACCTACAGGTCATACTAGTGAACGTGTTGAGGGTGAGCTGTTCACTGTGGACAGGGCAGAAAGCTGCAGACTTCAGGGAGCCTATTCTGACATCACTGTCCAGCCCAAACAAATCAGATCGGTGATCTTTAGAACGCCTTTTATTTGTTTGATTTTCTTTTTAGCTCAGCTTCGGCCATAATGCTTCATGTACACTGTACAGTAACCACAGTTTCTTATCATCATAGGTTCCCGAATCAGTGTTTTTATTTTTAACACTGCTCGTTTTTACACAGTGCCTACCAAAAAAAAAAAAACACATGACCCAGGTCTGCTGCTTCCCCTTCTTCTCATTGCCCTGTGTATCTTCTGTCAGCCTGATTTTCTCCACGTTAACTGAATCTGTGGGTCAGACAATTTGGACATTAGTTATCTTAACACCACAGCCCCCCCCCTTTCAAGAGGTCCTACCCTTCCCTGCCACTCTGAGCTGACTGGTCACATCCCATTTCCTCTAACTGACTGCAATAAAAAGAAGACACCCCATATGATCAAGGAACAGACTCTTTCCAATCAAGCAGATGAATATTTGCAGTACAGCTGGGTACTCCTCCTATGTTAATGCATTCAAAAATAGATATAAAAAGAGAAAATTACAAAAAAAAAAGTTTTTTGTAAAGAAATATATTTTTATGGAGAAATTATTTGTAAAATGTATGAATCTATTATGTAAATTTTCAATGCAATGTAAGATTAAAAAGGCTAATTCCTTTTGTAATGTGTTCTCCTTGTCCTTTCTACTTGGTAAAATACAAGCCAACCGTAGATATGATACTACACCAAAGTTAGTGTTTTTAATATAGATTAGATTATTAGTCACTAATGGGTCGGTTTCCCGGACAGGGATTAAGCCTAGTCCTGGATTAAGTAGTTCTGTGAATGGAGATTTTCATTGAAAAGTAAAGGGTAGTCCAAGACTAGGCTTAATCCCTGTCTGGGAAACCGGCCCAATATGTATGTGTTTTCCTTTAGGCAACGTGCAATAACAACGTAGGACTAACCAGGTTGTTTAATGAAACTAAAAACAGCAAAAGACATGCCTTAGCCACATTATCCCTTTTGTTATGATGTCACCATTTAAACATGAAAACTAGTGTGGAAAACATTTCAAGATGAAGAAGTAAAATCTAAGTCTATCCTAAACGTAGGTTTTCATTTTGCGACTTTCATTTTTCCAAATGGTGAGGAAATTCAGTTTAAATGAAGCAAAGTGTCTTCAAACTCTGGTGTACTATTACGCATGCATGATTGTTTGTTTGTTTTCTTGTTGTCCAGAATATGAACGGGTTCATTCAGTTGTTTAGTTTTTCTCTACAGCACCCGCCCTCATGATCTCTCTGTAAATGTTGTACTACAAACACATCAAATGAGGGTGTTGTGGTGCAGTGTTAGCGTGGGCTGTGTTAGTGTTAGCAGTCACATCTTCTGTCACAGTCTTTGCAGCCAGAGCTGAAAGGAGAAGCTCCAGGAATACATGTTGGGTGGGCCCTTCTCATTTCCCTTTGACTCAGCCTTAATTACTCTGGCAGTGCCTGCAACAGTAAATTGTGTGCCTGGCTCCACCTGTGACAGCTTGGATTGATTCATCAGTCATGTGACAGTGTTTTTGCTGAGCCAAAATGGCCAAATTGAAGTAAGTGGAGTATGCACAGAGAGCTTCTCATCCTTTCTCAAGGTACAGACGGGTTCAAACAAGAAAGCTGTAAAAGGGAGCCTAGCTAATAATGATTTTCAAGCATTAGCTCGGGGTTAAGAGTTCCATCATGCAAACTGTAAAAATGTTATTGAGTTTGCAGTGGGTGTTTGGCTTTTTTTGAGGTGGTGTGAGATTCAGTCTCTAAAATGTTTAAACCAAAAAAATAGGCCAAATCTTAATTGAAATGTTCTATCCATCACATTTTCTTGGATTGCAAAACAAGACCGAAAAGCAGTTACTGAAATGGAAGTGAACTGTTACACTGTATTTGAATGTGATCATTTTCAGCTCGCAGAAACATGTAGAAATAACATTGTGAGAAAAACATTCATTTGGCGAGAACTTCATTTAGAAATGAAGAAATCAGACAGCACACAGAATGCTGATACTCCTTGTGAAAGTGAAAGTGAAACAAGAAAAATAAAAAAATTATGGATAGATGGCAATGAAGCAGTGGCTTCTGCTTGCAGCTTCCTTCAGAGAAATGAAAGTTTATGAAATCCAGCCTTGTGCCGATGAAAATTAGTTGTGTCTAGAGTAAGGTAAGAATGAATGGGCATGAATATAAACATGATGACGCAACCTGCTTGATTAGTGTGGAATAAGTGAACTGGTGGGTTCCATTTGCACTTGATGAAACTAGGCCATGCTTTCCTTCAGACTAATCTTTGTGTGAAATTATGGCAGCTCAGAGGCTTCTTGCAGTGAGGGCAAATATGTTACAGTGGACCTAAAGACTTTTTGTCCATCCTTTCATCTCTTCATCACTGTATTTCATTGCAGCCCCACGGCTCAGAGCACATGAGAAGACCTTTCAATTTATCTCTGTTTCTCCATCCTTACTTTCCTACAGCGAGATCAAGGACATGGCTAATCGTCCTGTTTTGCCACTGTGACCCAGCAGACCATACCTCAGTACTTTGTAGTGCGGCATATAGTCCTGCTGAAAAACAATGGACAATGTAGAAGAATGTTAAAATAGTCAAAAGAGAGAGGACCAGACCTGCAGAGTAGAAGAAGAAGAGGAAGACATGGTGCTGTAGTTTTATTACCGGAGCACACTGTAGTAGCAGAATGTTTTCGCTTCACACTCTTTACTCTCTCACAACCCATTCACAAAAACTGGCTCCTGTAAGAACTATGTTCTGAGGAACCAAAAAGTTGAGTTGTGGAACCCTTTTGGTGTGATGTAGAACCATTATTTAAAAGGTTCTTTAAAGAACCACATCTGGTCCATATATCAGATTTTCCATCATAATGAAGAAATACTTGACCATGCAATTAACTATTTATGCAATCAGACTGACCACAGCCCCAGTGAAAAATAACTGTTTTTGTTATAGAACAATATTTTATGGCTTTGCTCCCAACAACTCTTCTTGGTCATTGGGAGCTTTAGGAAAAGGTACAAAAAGCGTGTCTTTTTCCAGACAAATCTTTCCCCTGTACCACTTTATGGTTAGACAAAACTTATAAAGGGTTTGTAAGTGATTTAAAATTTTGTTTATTACTGGTAATTACCTAAGTTGTAAACACCTTAAAATTAGGCAGTTATTAATCAAAAGGGTGATAGTGACCTTGTGCTTGCTAAATTGTCAGAATTATATCTGTCAGCTTCACCACACCTATATTCATCAGGAACAACACCATAACTGCTATTAATGATTTTAATGTGTGTGTTTAGGGCCTATGTATTAACTATTAAAACATTCATTTTAAACCATTCATAAAACAGGGGAATCCTATTGTTAAGTTATTTGAGAAGTTCACTTAAAAAGAAGCGTTTTCAGAGGCCCGTGCAGTGATGCCTCCTTTAAACACAGCCTTTGCAGGACTGTTTGAAACCAAGTCCCAAACTGGGATTTGTGAGAGAATGTCAGTGACTGCCTAAGTAACAAATGAACCTTTGCTCAATTTCTTCTTAAGCTACCAGAAAAGGGAAGACTCTTGCTTTGCCATATTTGGCGTCCCGTGTGATAGCCATACCCATACCAACACATTCCATACTGCTGCCTTCATTTCCCACTCACTGCAAATACAGATTGCAAATGCACCCATGGCTACACAGGAGAGCGGGTGCAGATGTCTCCAACATGTTACCCTACCCCTGACTGCATCTGCCTGCACCAGAGAGCTGATGAGCTCCCCACCGAAGCTTGCTCGAGCAGCTCGACTGAACTTCAGCCGGGAGGACGAGATGTGAAAGAAGACATACCTTTAAGAGGTAAAAAAAAAAAAAAAAAAAGAAAGCCTGTGATAGAGGAGGCAGCCCACACAGGCAAGAGGATGATCTTAGAGTATGTGTGGCAGGAAACGCAGAACAGAAGACTAGATGCAAGGAAGGAGAGAAAGAGGGGAAGAGATGTGGAGAGAGGGAAGTTTCCCCTTTCCCTTGTCGCTCAAGGTCACTTTCCTTTCCGCTTGCTGGAGAGAAAGTGTCTCCTGCCTTGAGATTTGATGGATGTCTCATTCTGGGATGACATTGTGGGCGCCATATGAGAATGAACGCGCGCCAAAAGCCTTCTGCAGTAAAGCTCACGAGAGAGTTATAATCATTTCCAATTAAAAGTAAGCAGTTCAGTTGTCAGGGAGGGGTAATGGAAATTCATACGCTCCAACTCCAAAGCCCCTCACACAAAAGGCAATGTGGTTGAAATGGCTGTTCCCATTCATTACCCAAAGCACCCGTGATTTATGCAAAACACTTGAATGGGAGGTGGCAGCGTAGTTAGGAGCAAAAGGACAGTGTAAGGGCAGCATGCATGACTCCTATGGATCAAACCTCTGCATGAGATAAGAGGGATGTGTCAGAACCATTCAGCTGGCATTAGGCTTGCAAACCTCCAGAAGTGCGAGCTTTTACACACACACACACACAACCATGTTTTAAATTATTACATTTAAGAATGCAATACCTGCTCAAGTCTGTAATGAAAAGCTGTTTAAAGTTTATCTTCTGATGTTAATTTGTGACAAATTTCATCTGTCTACATCATTCAGACTGTCATTAAAATCTGCTAGCAATGCTCCCCTTCCGTTTCTGATGATCTGCAAGGTGTTTCTCAAAATGTAAAGTAGCATGTAAGATGTGTAAGAAAAAGTGAAACATTTTAGCAGTATATATCTACTGACCACAGGCAAAAAGTGAGACTAGTGACTTACCACAGCTGTTTTCTGAAAGCAAAACAAAAAGCTACCAAAAAAAACCTGTTTCAGTCCATTCTCTGGAAACTGCTGCAGCCCTAGGAATAAAGGGGACAAGACAAAGGTCTAAATGCAACTCATACTGGAATGTATGCAAAATTCTCATTAACATAGTAAGCCATCCACCTGTATGACTGCCACTGGACACTGGATATCCTCTGATTATTTATGAGTATTTTGCAAATTTCACATCTATAAACATCTATAACGAAACGCATAGTGCAAGTTTGGACTTTCTCATACTTTCACCATATAAACCAATTTTAAAGAGACCACACCCAGTTCTCAGAGACCACCAGACATCACTGCAGTGGTGATCTAATGTTTCCCAGAGGCCTAGTTTCATCAAGAAGTGAATACCATATTAGTCTATTAGTAGTAAACTAGACATGCATTTCATTTTCAGGCACTTTCTTGACCTATCATGGCTAACTCTGCTTCTAATTGACCATGTAATGGATGTCAGCGCCACTAAAGGGAGGAGGGACTGGATTTTATTTTAATGGAGTCAGGGTGACACCTGGTGGTCATACTATATATTACAAGAGTCAAAACCATGTCTCAGCACGATATAGAACTCCCTCATCTTTATTAGTCAGTGCGAAATGATCTTAAGACTCTTGTACCGATGGCTGATTTTAGTTAATTAGTTCTGAACCACAAAGTGGATACCACTCCAACTCGTCCCAAAGGTACTGGACAGAGTTTCATCACTTCAGAGAAAGAGGTTCTGTCCCACATTACAATGCTGGAGAGCTTTATACAGGTTTCCCCTAACTGACGCTCGATAGCCTCGTGTGTGGCTGCTCCAGGATGTACCATTCTAATAGGAATGCATCACAAAAAATATGTTCTGCTATTGTCCTGATTCATCTTAAATCACAGACATGAAGCCTTGATTAAGTTACCCTAAAACAATAGATTACATAATGATTAATGCAGTTTTGGTTTTATATTATGATTGCTATTATTGTCTATTTAGTATGGTACATGCCATGGGGCACATAGTATGCACTATAGTATGGGGCAACTGGTGGCCTGGTGGTTAGGGAGTTGCCCCTGTGATCAAAAGGTCATAGGTTTGAATCCCAGGACTCAGTGGCACCACTGAGGTATCCTTGAGCAAGGTACCATCCCCACATGCTGCTTCCTGGGCACAGCTTCACTTGGATGAATGTGTTAAATGCAGAGGACAGATTTCACACTGAATGCTGTGCGTTCCATGTATAACTAATGTGTTCATGTATAACAAATGGACACTTTACACTTTTATGGACACCCTGTGATTTTTTCCTCTTTATCGGATTCCGCATTGAAGTAATACAATCTGAGACTTGATAAGTGCTTCTGATATCCAAATTAGTTAAAGTGTTTAGTGCAGGCGAGCCAAACTGTAATTGAGACTGTCGGCCAAGGGACATAAACTTGCAAGAAATCTATGGGTAATAACCTGTCTGTGTCTAAACATCCACTATGATGGTACTTGGGGTTTAAAACTCACATTACTGTCAAAGTGGATGGATGTGTACCAGACCACCAGAAAAGTGTTCGGAAGCCAAGTCTGGCCTGAGGCCCACAATTTAAGCAGCCTCAGTTCAATATCTTAGAAGACACAATTAGCACCACGAGACTGAGGAGTGAGTCCTGCTGTAATGGGGGGATCAGTCCCACATAAGATATAATCCAGTCCTCCAAATACTATAGCCCTGTTCAAACTTTGCCTTTAAAATAAATATAATAGGTATAATGTTCACATGTGACTGAATGTTTGTTTTTTTTTATAGCCAAGCTTTTTTTTCTCAAGTGAGTAATTAATTAATTGCATAAAATCTCACAGGTTTTCACCAGTGTGTGGGGGGAAAATGTCTTATTCACATGTGAAATGTGTCTTTAAGGGACCCTGTTATTTAGTATAACCTGTTAACACCTATGTTGATACAACACAACTTAATATACAATGTACTACAAGATATTTTATTTTCACTTTAATGTTTTATATACTAATTCAAATAGGTGTGTGATTATTTTGAAGGCCTGTTTTTATTTACAGCAAGTTTTTAACTTGCAGCGTCACATTCTGCAACCCTAAGCAGACAATGACCCCTCACTTGCTCACTTAATAATTCATTAAAGTTAATTATTTGTCATTTGTAAGGCATTTAAAAAATGGTATTACATGTTTAAAAAAAAAAAGAGACCAGCATGTTGGCCACTGATGTTATCAGGCTGAAAGTTATTTTGTAACAGCCTTTTTTCTTCATATAAAAATCAACAGATGTTTTGAAATTCATTCATTTTCATTGTAATGCTTTTATATACTTTTTAAAACAGGTTATTGTGAAGGACTGTTTTTTGTTTTTGTTTTTATTTAGAACAAGTTTATAACTTGCAGCCAGCCTAGGCAGAAAATGACCCCTCACTTGCTCCCTTCGTAAAAGTGAATTACTTGTCATTTGAAAAGCATCTATAAATGGTATAAAAGTTTAGCAGGTAAATGGGTTACTCTTTCCCCTCTACCTTCTACACCTGAAGACTGTACAGGAAGCATTCCCTCTCGAAATCTTATTGCACTACTCTTACATCAAGATTTAGCACTTAAATCTCATATTGTATATTGTTAGTCGGTTTGGATAATATAATCTGCCAAATAAATGCAATATAGTGTAAAATAATAGAATATAATGTAATATCATATAATAAAATGCAATGTAATGTAATATAAGGTAATGTAATGTAAAAGTAATTGAGCAGCTCCCAGCCTGTGTGCCTTTAAGCGTCCGGCCGGTTATAATGAAGCTCTGAGCGGGCACTGACGAGCGCCCGGCGCCATTTTGTTTGTTTTACCCAAGCTGTAGCATAGGAGGAGGAGGAGAAAGCAAGAGAGAGAGAAAGAGGGAGAGAGAGGTTCCTTGACTGTTGCGTACGGTGGACAAACAAGAAAAACTACGATAGGAGCGTTTTGTGTAAGTAATGTCGAGTAAAACCCATTCGTTTGGCTTAAAAGTGTGCATCCTCTAATGCTGCACACTTTTACACCGTTATTCTGGTCTTCGGTAGCTAGGCTATGTAGCGGCTGGCTAACTAGTTAGCTTCCTAAGCTAACTCTGTCATAAGCGGGAGTAGTACATCAAGTGCTCGATTCTTAGATGCAATATATGCAGTCACAGCGTCTCTCCCACAAAAGAAATAATGAAATAGCCCATTCTGAAGCCAAATGAAGCAAACTGCTGGAAATCTGTTTACTACCGTTAGAGGCGTGCACCGACATTAACAACTGCACCGTGGTGTCTGATGCATTTTCTGTTTTTGGATGTGTTATTACCTATTAGGCTGGAGCCCCACAAAAATCTCTGTTGACGTTGTGCAGAAGGCTGTTAATAACAATGTGTTTGCATGAAGTGAAGTGCAATCAGTATCCCAGGCCTTAATGTTGCTGTGCTTGACAGATCGTCAGGCACTCCCACACACATATCGTGCAGTCTGTCAGGAGCCACACAGGGTTCCAGCCTTTACTGTTTTTACTATGCACTATAGCACTTGTCTAAGTTTATTATGAATAAAATATAGTTGCATTAAATACATTTGTCAAATTTAGTACGATCTAGAAGATATTTTTCAAGTGATCAGTTCTGTGACCTATAAACCTGTCCTGACTCTCGCTTGTATTATTATTATTATTATTATTATTATTATTATTATTATTATTATTATTAAAGGCATTTGGCAGACACCTTAAGTTCAACGCGACAAACAAAAAGAGGACACATTAAGTTTCAGGACAGTGTGAGAACCAGAGAACAGCATTAAGTGCTAAATCTCTTTTACAAGTCTTTTAGGCCTGTTCGTTCTGTTCTGATCAACTTGTCTAGTCAGGAGAATAATACCTGAGGAAAAACAATAGCTTAAATGTTTGTGATGTTGAAGCAAAATAGATCCTGATATTAAGAACAGTAGACCACCTGTGGCTTTTATAGTATTGAGTGAGTTTTGCTTTATGTTTGCCGTCTTCAGGTTTGGCGTCCCCCGCCACCTCACTTGTGAGACGGTGCTGGGACGATGTTCTACGCCCACTTTGTGCTCAGCAAACGTGGGCCGCTGGCCAAAATCTGGCTGGCGGCCCACTGGGATAAAAAGCTGACCAAAGCCCACGTGTTTGAGTGCAACCTGGAGAGTAGCGTAGAAAGCATCATCTCTCCAAAGGTGAGAATGCAATAGTCACTAAAGCTGTTAAAAACAGTATATCAAATTTTGTTGTCAGATGTGGGAATAGACAAATCACTTTTTTCAGTAATGTGCAAAATGCTAAATTTTTTTGACATCTTTTGGAAAGTTAAATGGCATTCATTTGTGTGGGCTTTCTTTTGTTTGGTTGTTTATCTAGGTAAAAATGGCTCTGCGCACATCTGGTCACTTACTGCTGGGAGTTGTGCGGATTTACCACAGAAAAGCCAAGTACCTGCTTGCTGACTGCAATGAGGCTTTTATTAAGATCAAAATGGCATTTCGTCCAGGTATGGGTTTCTTTCAGATGAAACCCTAAAGTAACCTAGTATCCTATCCTAAAGTTAACAAAAGAAACCTACCTGGTACTCTCCATTTGACACAGGTGTGGTGGATCTACCTGAGGAGAACCGAGAAGCTGCCTACAATGCTATCACCTTGCCTGAGGAATTCCATGATTTTGATCAGCCTCTCCCCGACTTGGAGTAAGCACTTCATCTTACCTCTAGCAACATTGAGGTCAAGTGTACCTGTACATACAATCCTGGCAAAACATTTTATTGAGCAGAATGTTATTAGGAACCAGGCTCCCCTACTACTAGGCCATATGTGTTATAATCATTTTACATGGATTGAAATCTATTCAGAAAGAACAACAGTTGTTCAGCAGACTATTTAGTTGTTAAAATTGCTCTGTGTGTATTACAGTGATATTGACGTTGCCCAGCAGTTTACCCTGAATCAATCTCGTGTAGAGGAAATCACCATGCGAGAGGAGGTGGGCAACTTGAATTTACTGCAAGAAAATGATTTTGGTAAGGAACTCTCTCATTCATGTATCTGTCTCACTTTCTACATTAGTTGACATTTGCAGTGGACATTGTTATAAAATCTTTGAGGTTGATTAGAAGCTCTAGCTGTTAAAAAAGTCTGTTTACCACCAGAGTTTGATGTAGTTCACAGTCAGGGGCCAAAAGTAAACAGTTACATTGCAATATACTTTTTCTGTCCTAAATTTTCTATTCTTCTGAATATGTAACTCCCTGATTTTAACCAGTTTAAGTAATCTATACAACAAGGAGTGTTTTCTATTCCACATAGCTGATTTTGGAATGGACGACCGGGAAATGATGCGAGAGGAAAGTGCATTTGAGGTGGACATTATCCACGGAGCTTCTGCTTCCAACCTGCTGCTTGAGCCAGAATCTGGTAGCGGGCAGATCACGGATAAGTCCAACCATCTGGAGTATGACCAATACAAAGATGATTTTGGAGACAACCCCATGGAGAGCTCTGAGGGTGGCATGCTGGGTAAGTAGGTTGTTTGGCAAAGGTTATTGTTACACATGAAACTGCATAGTAATAACTGCTTAGTGATCAGAGGACCTACTTACCAGGTATGCATAGTTTAAGTTATAGCCTGTTTGTTGTGCTTACAGTGGACAAGCTCCTTAGTAATGAGGATGGTGGTGGTATATTTGATGACCCTCCTGCCATTACTGAGAGTGTCATGATGCCACAGGATCATGGTGCAGATGACGATGATGACTTTGACAACCTGTCCCGTAAGAAAGCTAAAATGTATTCACGAGTTGTGGTTATTGTCTGCTGTTACATGAACAGTGAAGAATCTAATGAATGGATGTATTGTGTATAGCAGCGGGAGGTCCTGACAGCCCAGACTCTGGCCCTGTGGAGCAGGTCCCCACCATGACTGACCAGACAGAGCAGACCACCCTAGTGCACAACGAGGAGGAAGCTTTTGCCCTAGAGCCAATTGACATCACAGGTTAGCTTGTTGGGACCTTAGTGTCTCATAAAAATAATAGTGTAGTGTAGTGTCTACCTATAAATAAGATGTTACGGGCATCATATATTATGAAGCATTGTTATTCATGTTATTCAGGCATAAAAGACATTTGTACATTATTGATTATTTATTTGTACAAACTGCATCTTACAATCTTTTTCCCATTGTTACATGTCTCAGTGAAGGAAACCAAAGCTAAAAGGAAGAGGAAGCTGATTGTGGACAGTGTGAAGGAACTGGACAGTAAGACTATCCGGGCTCAGCTTAGTGACTACTCGGACATTGTTACCACTCTGGATCTGGCTCCCCCTACTAAGAAGCTAATGATGTGGAAGGAGACAGGGGGAGTAGAGAAGCTCTTCTCCCTTCCTGCTCAGCCTCTCTGGAATAGCAGGCTGCTCAAGGTTAGAAAAAAATTAGAGCTACGGGAGAGCTAACTCAAAAATTAGAATAGTAAGTGACGGGGAGCATTTCTCATTTCTCTCGCAGGAGTTGTCAAGTCTTGCATTTCTTTGCTTCTCATTAAACTGTACAATGTCTCAGCACAAGTATTTCTACAATGAGGAAGGGCCAAAACCCAAAACAATCATATTAGGCTGTGCAGTGACCATTAACGCTAACACCAAGTACCTCACTTTCTTTTACAAGGTTTTAACATGGTGCCTCTCGTGTTCAGCAACAGTCTCTATCATTATTTCTGTTGCAAGTAAGTGTAGATGTATATTGAATGAGCTGTTTGTTAAATGTGAAATGTGTGCTTCATCTTTGTAGATGTTCACACGGTGCCTGACCCCTCTTGTGCCAGAAGAGCTGAGAAAGAGGAGGAAGGGTGGAGAGGCAGACAGCCTGGATGAGTTCCTTAAAGACCTAGAGAACCCTGAAGTTCCCAGAGAGGAGTCCCTGGCACAGCAGAGAGACATTATTGGTGAGAAATAAGCAGATTTTTCTCTCAATAAGCTTCTAGCCACCTGTGTATTCATGGTGTTAACCACCAGTATATTTGTGACTAATTTCTGGGCTCATTGTGATGTGATGCTTATGGAATGTGTACCGCATGCTTAAGGGGCCGTTCACATATCGTGCCTAAAAACGCATGGAAAACGCGAGGCGCCTCCCTTTCTCCTTTTTTCCAAAAGCGCACGGGCACTTGTGCTGCAGAAGCGTCTGTCGTTGCTAAGCAACCATCAGCCACGCTGTCCATTTCCGCCAACGAAAAACCCTTGGTAAACTCTGCTACACGATTTATTTACACAGAAAAGAGAAAACGCTGTAGTGTTTGGGTGCACCCCGTTCTTCAAAGACATAAAAAACACGGGGAATTTCACCAG
>JBBPDH010000136.1:11290475-11308823 GCA_037974565.1 Clupeocharax schoutedeni
AGAGAGAGAGAGAGAGAAACTTACCAGAATACGTACAGAAATAGGTGGATGAATGCAATGGCAATGGTTATCTCAGCATACAGAGATCCCAAACTAAATCTAGTGTGATACTGTGAACACTCAGCTTCACTTGGCAGTCATTTAAGGCTGAAACTTTCTTAGACAGGCTAGCAGTGTTTGTCATTTCTGGTAGAGACAGAGAGAGAAAAAACTAGTTATATACTTGCAGCCTGCATCCAACATTTCATAGAACAGTTTTTAATGAAAATGTTAGTCACTCTTTTATTCTTATGCTAAAGGGTCGCATATCTGAAGTCAAAGAACTTCAGTTTGGAGTCGGTTGCTGCCATGGTGAGCAAAGCTCCATACCTGCTCAACTTCAGCGTTCATAGGTTGGACAACCGCCTGGGATTCTTTCAGGCGCAGTTGGGCCTCAGTGCTCATAAGGTGAGGATTAACGATGATGTATTTGGAGTGTACTGCACAGTGAAAAGGGAATATGAATCCACAAAAAGAGTTGGGAAGTACAGAAAGCAGCATTGGTAAGAAATGTAAGCCAAATCTGGCCACCTGAACTGTAGCCTTAAAGTTAAGATTTAAAAAAATCTGATCGTAAAAATTCTTTACAATTCTGATTGTGGTTGTAACCATAGTGAGCAATCTTTAATGTTTTAAATGATTGTTTTTTTCTTGTCTAACTGATAAAATACAAATTATGAAACTGCATCTAATTTGGTTTCAGACACGAGATGTTGTGACTCGCCTGCCTAGATTACTGTGTGGCAGTTTAGAGCCAGTAAAGGAAAACCTAAAGGTATAGTGCATTGTTTATTGAAAAAAGCAGTTGCTTTTACGTACAGTTTTGTTTGAGTAGTTCTCTGTACAGTTCTTTTTCTTTTTTTTTAGATTAGTGTACAAAACAAACATTGCTTTTGCCTTTTTCATTCAGGTGTGTGAACTAGAGTTTGGCTTTAAGAGAAATGAAATCCAGCACATTGTCACAAAAGTTCCTAAAGTTTTGACAGCTAATAAGAGGAAATTGACCCAAGTATTTGACTACATCCACAATACTATGGGCGTGCCGCATGACCTCATTGTCAAGTTCCCACAGGTAAGTTACTCATGAATCACCTCCCCGCCGATCTAAACTACAGAAAAAAGAGTTTAGCAAAAGTTAGTGGTAGCGTAAGGACATTGTGTTTTGTGTTTTCTGTGTGTGTGTGTGTGTGTGTTTTATCTAATGTTTCATTATTATAAATTATTTATGTCACTCTGAGATGTGGCTTTTAATTATCGATCATGCAGTACATTAAATCTCCATTTCTCCTTACATATTTCCTCTCTGACTTTCATCAGGTCCTGAATGCAAAGTTTCTTCGTCTAAAGGAGCGGCACTCGTTTCTTGAGTACTTAGGCAGAGCTCACTATGATCCAGTTCATCCCAACTATGTATCACTGGAGCGCCTAGCAGCTCTTCCTGATGAGATCTTCTGTTCTGAAGTGGCATCAGCCTCGCTTGATGACTTTGAGCGATTTCTGAAAACTTTATAGTAGTAAAAGGGGTGTTTTAGAAGCATGTCTGAGGCATTTTGTGTGCTGTCCAATTTTTTGTCTGTTTCATTGTATTGACGTAAAAGACAATTTAAGTGATTCTAATATTTTATATTAATATATAATAAAGTGACAAATTTGAAAGTGTTTTTGCTGTTGTCCTCAACCCATCAGGGCTCATCTGGAACGTACTGCAGCTCAGAATCTAGAAAAGCTAGAAAATCATATTTGAGTTCCTTAAACTAGAAAACTAGACTAATACTGCAGCATGCATGTCTAGGATTGGGCATGGAAGTCTTGAAATGTCAGTCTCATACCAGATGTGTGAGATTAGACACGCCTACAAATGGGTGAGCATCCCATGAGGTGAAGTTGTTACTCCTGTATCACCTGCCTGATCTAACCTATGAAAATGAAATGATAAGCAAACGTTTTTCATTGTTTGTGTAATGGACATTGTGTTTAGTGTTTGGTGGGCTGTTGTTTTTTTTTTTAATCTGGCTCCTTTAATATAAGTAATTGAAGCCACTAGATGTGTTTTAATCATATGCAGTCATACCCCACCCAATAGTAAGGTGGAATTCTTTTACAAATGCTTTCAAATATAACATGCATGCCCACATCATTTTACTGTATAAAACCGAATTCCTCGTGTGCACACTGCAGTGGTATCAAGATAATTTAATACAGGGTAAATTGCACAACGTCTCTTTAAAATGTGGGGTTAATTCCAAACAGCTCCATCCACCCTATGTAGTGCACTTGGAGAGGTGCGATATTGTGGAGTCTTCAAATAATCAAAATAATGGATTGCATTTCTAGCAGAGGATTTTGAACAAATTTGAACAAAGTGTTTCTTAGGAATGCTGGGAACCCATGACATTTTATTTTAAGATCTAGTTTTTGCACTATGTAGGGCATTTACGTCATTTGGGACGGATCCACATAGAGCCCACCTGCTAACACGAACTCGTACGATTGGTTACTGGTCAGTACCCACATTGCTTTGCTGCTCTCTTCTGTGTTGAACATGGCGTCCAAGGCTCCAGGTAATATTTATGTGATTTGTACGTGATTGTAGTGAAATGACAGAGTTTAAACAACAAAAGTTTGTTGTGATATTGACCCGAACCAGATTCTGTCTCTGCTTGTCCCGTTGGTTTTCTGTAGCAGTGTGTCTTGTCCCTCTGTCTCCTTGGCCCTGGGCCCCGTGTCCTCTACAGCCTGTCCCAGACAGAGCAGCAGCAGCCCCGGAGCTCGCTCTCCTCTCAAGGGTCTTTCAGTTGTTTACATTTATTTGCTGGATCTTTGTGTTTAGTTATGTGGTACAGACATGTACAACACAGACTAACACCGGTTTATCTCCTGTAAGCCAGCGAGCCAACTTATTATTGTACTAGTTCGCCTAGCATTATAGCTTTATACCTAAAATTCTCCCCAGTGACTTATAAAAGGGTTTTGAAGCCTTTAGTTTTGCAGTGGATATGTGAGACTTATACACTATATGGACAAACATGTTGGGACAGCCCTGTTTTCCAGGGTTTTACACTAGTGAAGGGCAGTCTTAATTTTGGACAACGCCATGCATCCATGCTTTGTGGACACAGTTTGGGGAAGAACCTCTTCTATTCCAGGATGACTGTGCCTCAGTGCACGAAGCAAGGTCCATAAAGACATTGGTGGATGCTTGGATAAATTTGACTGGCCCTCACAGAGCCCTGACCTCAGACCATTCAACACATTTGGGGTGAACTGCAATGGAGATTGCGAGTCAGAAACTTCAGAAATGCTCTACAGAATTAATGGACCAAAAAACCCACAGAAACACTCCAGAAAGTTGTGGAAAGCCTCCCAAGAAAGTGGAAGCTGGACCAACTCCATATTAAAGTCTGTGTGTTAGAATGCAATGTAATCAAAGTCCCTGTTGATGTAATGGTCCGGTGTCCCAATACATTTGTCTCAGCTACATTAGTCTTGTAGCTACAGTGCAAAACAAGCACATTTATTTCGTCTTTATTAGGCTACTGGATCTTTCTATACCTGTGCCTCTGTCAAAATTGGGGGTTTTAATAGGTGAAAGTGAAAAGTGAACATTTGTCATATGTGAACACACCACTGCACACAGTGTGAACAGCACAAAATTCAACCTCTGCATTTAACACATTCACCAAGTGAAGCAGGTGGCAGCCAGGAACACGGCGCCCGGGGAGCAATGCGTGGGGACAGTACCTTTCTCAGGGTACCTCAGCAGTGTCTAGCTGTCTTGGGGATTGAACCCGGACTTTCTGGTCGCAGGGCGAATGCCCTAACCACTAGGCTACCAGCTGATAGTTCTTAAATCAAATTATTTTACACACACTTGAATATGTTTAGATTTGTCCTTTGGGTTGTTGGTATTGATCTCTACTTAAACCATTTTATGCCTTTTTTTTTTCTCTCAAACAGTGGCTGGCGGCCGGCTTTTGATGGGCTTCAGGAAATGGTACTACAACGCCTGTGGGTTCAACAAGCTTGGTCAGTAAAGTCTACACTTATAAAACATAAAACACTGAATTGTCAGCTACTGTCCAAGGACACAATATGTATAATGAGGTGTTTGGCCTCTGAGATGTCATGTCGTTCCTTACCTTTCAGGCCTGTTGCGAGATGACACTATCTACGAGAACCCCGATGTGAAAGAGGCTGTTCGTCGCCTACCAGAGCCCGTCTACAATGACCGCATGTTCCGGATCAAGAGGGCGCTTGACCTCTCCATGAAGCAACAGATTCTTCCTAAGGACCAGTGGACAAAATATGAGGAGGTAGGGCCCTGTCCTTTTACAGGAACAACTTGTAGATCATTTCCATTAAATTCTATCCTGCTCTTGTTTTTACATAACTGTTTTTAAAAATTATTTAAATAAAGGTCAAGTTGACATAAGTAAAGGGACATAAGTGTTGTTCCTGGGATTCATGTACGACTGACACAGTCATGAAAAAACATGATTAAAATGCATGTTTTCTGTCTGCTTAGTGATTACTTTGTAATTTGAATGTTGAATTCTGTTGCTGTTGTAGTTTACACTTCTGGCTTGCTAAGTATGTGGCAACAGCTAAGATGGTTTGTACACCATGGTTCTAAATCTCTTTGTTCTATAACCAGACAAAGCAGTTATTAACAAAGTTTATATATGCTGTGCAGAAATTTCTGTAACTGACATTTTGTCTAGTTAGCCAAATATCTCACTAATGCGGGCCATAGCCAAGTGCATGTGTCTTCCTTCCTGAAAATCCTTTCTAAATCATTTCGCTTGTGTAACGTTCAGTGGTGAGTCTAGGTTGTTAAATTAAAGGAATAGTTATATAGAATCCCACAATGATCAGGCTAAGTATTGTTTTCTGTGTTTCTGTATTGTGTAGGATGTGCATTACCTTGAACCCTACTTGGCGGAGGTGGTCCGTGAAAGGACCGAAAGGGAATCCTGGCAGAAGAAATAGGATGCACATGAGGAGAAGAAAACTCCTGCTCTTTCATCAGTGTCCACTCTCTTGTATTTATGATAATGTTTATCAGCTGTGAGGTCCCTGTACTTAGTAAAAATTTTCTTTCTGACAAATTTCTGTTTCTTTTTTCCTCAGAATGTTTTGGGCATTGAAAGTAATTGCAGGGGAGATTTGAAATAAAACCTTTATTTTAAAAGCATTGACATACAGAGCAGTAGTAGGTTCCTAAAAACAAAAAATACCAGTTAACAAGTTCATTTGTTGTCATACAAAATATCCAACGTAGTCCTTCCATCTTGGATGTGGTCAAATTAAACTGCTAATATACATATTTAAGTCCCAGAATTCAAGTTACAATGCTTGGAGCTTCTTAGACACCCAGATGACAGTTTTCACAATCAAGATATAGTAACATGGATTATTAAAGTCCAGTTTTATATTGCACAGTTTAGATGTTTAATAGCAGCTATAAGTTCTTTCACTCCTTTCACACACAGTTAACTGTTTAAGGTTGCATGCAAAATCAGAAATTTTACTGTCCTGCAACACAAAGTTTGAACCTCAGAAGTGGCCACATGCACATTATGTATGAGTGCTGTTTTGTAGCTAGGATAATAATAGATCTTTCTCTGTTTCACTCCTTCATGCTTCTCTCTCTCCGTTCATTGATGTTTTTCACAGTGTCTATAAAGTTTCCGACAACGTTATTGAAGGAGCGCAGCATAAAAACCCCAAGCTCGTTACTTGTCTCATAAATATCCGGATCGTAGACGCCAAACAGTGGTGTGCGTACCTCCACATAGCCTTTCCCAGCTGTTTCCAGGATGCTTACTAGTTCTGCTCTGGCCTGGTGAAACTTCTCATGATCATACCTCAGCAGCACAGAATCATCAAGTGGGTAGGTGACATCTTCAGGGTAACAGTCACGAGGAACTGGCAGCTCTATACACCTAGTAACAAGAGTTGCTTAAAAGCATATACGATGTTGTATGCATAATACCATGTGGAAGAAAGGTAGATTATGTGGCATTCCAGTTAAAGGGGCCATATCAAGCAAACTGATTTTTTTTTCTTATCTAAATATGGATAACATTTCAGAATCTATTAATGCCTAAGCATCAAAAAAATCGTTGTAATTGGAGCATTGCCTTACCCTCCAAATTTATTTATTTTTGCCCATTTCTGAACAATGTACAATATAGGGTAACCGACCGGTTTGCTTAAGTCAGTAAAAAAAAATGTAGTCTATAATTATAATTAACCAAGCAAGGTCATAATCTAGATTTTTAAAAGACCACACAAGTGGAGAATGAGACGATTATCTAGTGTTGCTGGCTAGATGTTTTTACCTCAGTACTGAGTAACCTTGTGAGAGCATGTTGAAGAGGTGGCGCAGGGCTGCAGTGCTAAGTGGGTTGCCCAAGATCTTCAGCTCTTGCAGGCGATTGCATGGTGTCAGTGCGTTGGTCAGGAGATCCAAGTTCTCATCAGCTAGGCCACATTCCTCAAGACACAGACTGGTGAGTGTAACTGAACAGCGATGCAGCAGCTTATGGAAGGTATTGGGAAAAAGGTCAGCCACCACATGGCCACTCAGGTCCAGCTTCACTAAGGCCTCGCTGTGCAGGCTGTTGGCCAGGTAAGCCATGTCCACTGGGCTGAGGCTGCAGTTAGACAGATCTATACACTGAAGTGGGGTGTTCAGAGGGCTGGGTAGCAAGGAGAAATGGAAATAAATTATAGTTTTGCAACAATATGTCAGTGATGCTAATCCCCCACCCCACAAACAGGCATGAACTTCAAGCTAGCTTTAGTACAAGCGCTTGTTTTAAAACACTTCGTTCATTGCTAATCTCATAAGCGAATCTTTAATTGTTTTCTGTTTAAAACCCTTGACTGCAGCTGTCTGTGCACTGACTGTGTCCGCAGGGGACATTGTCTGGCCTACTTGTAGCTTTGGCATGAAGCAGCTGTCTGCATTCTAGCAGCAAAACAAACAGTCAGCTGTACCACACAAACAATCAAGGTGACAAAGCCTGTAGTCATACACATGCTAACTTAAAAGGGCCTATTTTTACATGACAATTTTCCAACCTCTCTTTGTCCTTTTGAATTAAAGTCTGTGGGTGTGTTTTTTTTTTTTTTTACTGTTTTGTTACTATTTTTGATATATGTAAATGGGATGTCCTGGGGTGTATTCCATGAAACAGGATTAAGGGAAATTCTGACTTACTTTCCCTTGAAATAAGCCAGATTTTCCCTTAATCCGGTTTCATGGAATACCCCCTGTTTAAAACAGGGGCCGTGTTTACACAAGGTGGGACTAAAAGAGAATATAAATCTCTAATTGATCTGGGTATCCAGTGGTCTGTAATCATTTAATTATGAAAGTTTGACAACCTACAATTACGGTGATATACAAAAAATGGCATCGAGTGTCCTCACCTAAGCAGTCTGCGCAGGTGTCCTGTGAGTGTGGAAAAGCCCAGGTACAGCTCTCTCAGCTCCTTCATCTTGCTCATCAACTCTCCCAGCACCCCCATCAGGCCCTCGTCGTCCGAGCCCAGCTTCCGAACATCCAGTGCCTGTGCTGGGAGTGTGAGCGAGCGCAGCTGGGGGAACTGTAACTGTGAGAACATCACCTCCAGATACGGCGCCTCCAGACGCACATTGTGCACCACCTCAAGCTTCCTCAAGCACTTGGGCTCGGCCAGCCGCAGCAGGTAGAAGAGGTTCTTGAGGGGCAATGAGTCAATGCGCAGGCCTGCGCAGCGCACCTTCAGTGGACAGTGCTTTAACAGGATAAGGGCCTGGGTCACCACTTCAAAGTTTCGTCCCGTGACAAAAGCATCAAGCCAAACGTCGACCTCCAATTCGAAGGCAGACGGTGCTGATTGACCAGCCTGCATGGCCACCAGAGTCTCATAGCACATGCGTGTGAGTAGGTCAGTGCGGGCCCAGCGGCCAAGTGTCTTTCTGCAGGGGCAGACCTGGTGCTCAACATCCTGCAGGCCCGTCAGATCCACTACACGCAGAACTTTGCCATATGTAGTTGAGGCCTGCAGAACATAGTCCCTCAGACCAGTCAGCAGGGCTGTGAGGCAGAGCCTGCAGGTGCGGGTGGTGAGGTCAGCACTGCAGTCCACTGTGCTGCCCAGCAATCTGCGCAAGTTGAGCTCTGTGAGAGGCCAAAACTGAACCAGGTCATGAAGCACTTCCACCGCCTCATGCAGGTAGCTGGCCTTAAACAGGATTGGGTACAAGTTGTAAGACAGACAGCTGAGGTTCTTACCGGCACTTGGACCACTTAGAACAAAGCCTTCAGCTGCCAAGAACTTCAAGCTCTTCATGCCTCGTCTCAGCCACTGTTTAGTTCCACTAAATTTCTTCTGAATGGTTTCAGCCCTTTGGCAAGGTTATTGAAAGTTGTTTTTTCAGCTTTTCCTCTGCCGGCATGTGTTTGTGTGTGTGTGCATACATGGGAAGTGTGGAGTTGTGTTCGGAGGGTGAGGAGGTGGTAACTAAGAGGGGTGTATTTTTAGAAGCAGCTGTCTCATGGGCTCTGGCTAAAAGGCAGGAGTTTTATTTAAAACTCTCACTAGCAGTTAGCTTATGGACAGCAAGGTAGCCAGCAACCTAGCCCTACAAAATGACAAAATGTTACATTTTTACAAATCTGTACATTTACCAAAAAGATTCATGCTGGGCAATGATTAAAAGTTTAAATCACAATTAATTGCATGCTTTTCTGTGATTAATCGCATTAAGGGCAAAATTAAATAATTCAAAAGTACTGTATGGCACAATTTAAATTTTAAAGTATTGCTATATGAACAAAAGTACAATATCATTTGGTTTGCAAACACCTTAAACAGATAAAGTGCCTTTTTAACTGCAGTGTTCCCTTTAACACAGCCGCAGTTAAAATATTTCTTGTAAAATGATTAATGTAATCAAATCAAGTATAGCACCTGCCACTGCAGGTATAATGGTCATGCATTCCATTACTTTTGTCCGTTATAAATGAGTTGTGAGGGTGAAGAACCCTTTTAAGGTTCACATACCATAGGTCATTTACTAGGTTAAGGTTTATTCACAGGTCCTTTATGGATGTTCTTCAAACTTTACTGACGCATCTTGTTTACAAAAGTGGCTCTCTAAATAACAGTCGACTGAAAGTTTCTTTGGGGAAGCTGGATAAAAGTTCTGTGGCTTCAAGCTAAATCCCTTTCTGTGAGTTTAAATTATATGAAATTAATTGGTAAAAAGGCATATGTTCCATTCTTATATGTACTGATTTCAGCCTTTAAAATTAATGTTTCACAAAAAGACAAGTGGTGCTTAACAATAAGTTCTACACTGTGTGTTTGTGTGTGTGTGTGTGTGAGTATTGGGGAGATTTTGTGGCAAATCAGCATCACTTGATTCAAACACATGCTGTCAGAGAGACAGGTGCGAAACCATAATATGTTTACGTTTATGGCATTTAGGAGACGCTCTTCTCCAGAGCGTCGTACATCAGTGCTTAAAGTAGTCCACAACTGTTCTAACCTGCAAAGCTATACTTAAATCAACAACAGCTATTTAACCAAGTTACTGCTGGATACGTTACACACCATAACAAACCCTGTCAAAGAGAATCAAGTCAGAGATTAATACACAAGTAAGGAACAACAGTTAAGAGGGTGAGTGGCTGAGGGATATGTTAAATATATAGGAAAAGATGGACTACGCAGGTCTTCCTCTATCACGTATGAGCTTTAAAATATTTTCAGAACCCATTTTCTTTCTTACAAAGTGGGTGTAGCTCAAATCGTCCTAATAATTGCTTCGCCAGGAATGGTTAACAGGATTAAAAAAAAACTTTGTATCATGGGATGTATGAGTTTGAAGTATCAGTTGAAGTACCAGGTCATCTTGTGTCATATGATCTATCACAGACTTTGCAACAACATTGGCTTTACATATTGGAAGTATTTCCCTTTCCACATGCTGGAGGCAGTCACAGCAATGTGCCTTGTCTTCTAAATGAATGTTTCCTGTAGATTATACTGGTTCTCTTGGGGATGTAATAGCCTCACATGGATTTTCCTACCACTTTTATGCAGATGACACTCAATTTATCCTCTCTTTCCCCTCCAGTGAAGATCAGGTCTCGACCCGCATCTCAGACTGCCTGGCTGACCTCTCCTCTTGGATGGCGGCCCACCACCTTCTGGCTGGATTGCTAATAAAGGTAACAAGACACTTCCGCTGATTCAGAATGCAGCTGCGAGGTTAGTCTTCAATCTTCCTAAATTCTCACACACTAAGCCTCTTCTACAGAACCTTCACTGGCCCCCTGTGGCTGCTCAAATTAAGTTCAAATCTTTAACACTTGCCTTCAAGGCTAAGAATGGACTTGCACCTCCTTACGTGTCTGCACTGATCAAACAGCTGATCACTTCTCGTCCTCTCAGGGCATCAAGCACCGCTCGTCTTGAACCTCTGTGGCTCAAGAGAAGAGGAAGACAAGCGTCTAGACTCTTTTTGGTCTTGGCCCCCCAGTGGAGGAACGAACCACCTCTTGCAATCAGATCTGCGGAGCCCGCGGTCTTTAAGCGCCGTCTGAAGAGCCACCAAGGAGCATCTTGGCGACTAGCCAGTCCTCCCACGCATCTCTTACATATCTTTTCTTATATATTTATAACAAATCCTTCAGCCAATCACCCTTTTAACAGTTTTCACTGTTTTTAACTTGTGTATTAATCTCGGACTTGCTTTTTCTCTTTGACAGGCTTTGTTATCTTGTGTAACTTAGCCAGCAGTGACTTGGTTAAATAGCTGTTGTTGATTTAAGTATAGCTTTACAGGTTAAAGAACAGTTGTGGACTACTTAAGCACTGATGTACATCGCTCTGATAAGAGCATCTGCTAAATGCCTTAAACGTAAACATAGATGGCCTCGATTCATTTTTAAGGTAAAAAAATTTCACTCAGTCTACAATGATTATGACAGGATTTTAATATAGTACTATAAGCTCAAAAATACCCTTATTTTGTACACCCAAATATCCCATATTATTTTCAAACATAAAAGTAATTCGAAAGCAAGAGGAAAATTCATTTTGCAGGGTTTTTTGCCCATATAGACATTTTGCCAGTAATTTACACAAACCAATCAAGGTTATAAATACTGTGATATAGTTTTAATACACAAATACACAAAATGTTCAATATATATATATACACACACAGTACTGTGCAGAAGTCTTAGGCACCTGTGCAAATTATTGGAATTCATTCTGCCAGCAAAAACAGTATAATTAGAATAAATACAAACAAGCAAGCTGTAAAAAGTATCAAGGTTTCTTTTTTCTAAAAAGTAGTGAATATTTTGTGAGCTGGTTAGAAGAACATAGGTTTCTGCTCAGTGCCTCCAGTCATTGGGTGAATGAATAAAATTCCATATTCAACACCTAATTTAATCTACTGCAGTAAAAAGAGCCAACCAGGAATCTGATGGAGCTGCAAGTAAAACTGGGCTTCCATGAGGAATGAAGTCTGGAAATAGTTAAGCCAACACTGCAACACATAAAACCATAATTTACTGTATTAATGTTGTTTGTATTTGGCGTGTTTTAACACAAACTTAACACTACTGCCCAGCAGGAAACGGCTTTTAAGAATAATTTTCTCAGGTGCCCAAGACATTTGCACAGTATTCTGTATATATATAGTGTAGAATGAGTGGTTATTTCTATAGAAAATCCTGAGGAACATATAAACAGTCTTTTGGGCTTCCAAGAAAAGAGTCAGCAATATCATTAGCTACTATTTAAAATGATCACAGACAGTAGTGCCCAGTCCTGGTGCGATCTACCACCCTGGAGAATTCAATTACAGCACACCTGGCTCTAATATTCAGATATACTTGAAAGCATTAATTACCTGGAGGTGTGTCAGACTGAGGTTGGAATTAAACTCTCCAGGGAAGTAGAGCACCACGGCTGGATACCTGTAATCTTAGGCAGTACTTTCTAAACACCAGGTGTGCCAATTCCAGTCATGCAGGGCCTGTGTCCAGCACAGTTCGATAGTTCTTCTCATCAAAGTGTACCTGGCAATTAACAGGTGTGTTTGAGCAGGGAAATCACCAAACGGTGTCGAACACAGGCCCTCCAAGTGAACAGTTGGGCAACTTTGACTTATGTCAGTACAACATTCTGGACAACTCCATTTACAAGCACATGGTGGCACTAAAAGTCCATGTTATGGATTTGTCAGAATCCATTGGATTTTCTGTACTTAGGAAAACTGTAAAATTGAGTTATTTTGTATTAGCAGGTTATTCAAACTAACAATTCTTGAAACTAATAATGCATTAACACATTTAGAGCACCAGCTGTTGCATAGTTATTACACAATGCACAACTATCATTCCTTCACATATGGAGCAATACTGTCCCTTTTTTATTTTAAGATGATGATTTTGGATTGGTCCTTGGAGGGTTTCCAAAATGTTTTAGCAAATCTGCCTTCAGACCCTCCTATATGTTTCTCTCGCTCCGCTCTCAGAGAGAATGCAGTCAAGATGAGTAGTAGTGGTGGTGATGGTGATGGTGATGATGTTCATGGAGGTGATGGTGCTCATGCTTCTGTGCCACAGGCACAAAGCCTGCAGGGGAAGCACCTGTTCCAGGCTGTAGGTCCCAGTCTACATTGGGGTGGGCCATGGGGGGCGAAAGGGCTTCCCTGGGCCTGGCACGGGCACGCTTATTGTGGCTGTACTGCAGAGGCTGTTGCTGCTGCTGCTGAAGGGGGCTGCACCAGCTGACAGGGTGATGGCCATGCAGCCTACCCAGATTACCAGTGCACCCACTCGCCCCCATGGACTTACTGCGGCTCCGGAGGGATCTGAGGAAGGAGATTCCACGACCACTGGACTTCCCTGGGCCGCAGCTGTCCGACTTCATCCGCCGATGCTGACCAGAGCGAACACCGTGGGTCAGGCTGTCCTGATGCTGCTGCTCCACAGGAGACTCGAGAGTGTTTTCTGAAATAGGAGATGGAGGTGGATGAGAGGGATTAGGCCCTAAAAGTCACACAAGTCCTTATTTAATAATTATGCATTATTTACATAGAAAGACAAGATTAATCACAATCACATTATTTTATTATTTATTTATTATTTCCCCTGCCTGCTGATGCATGGTGATATAGTCAATGGTCTTTATGATATGTTGACTGCTAATAAACATTTCACTGGCCATATTTAAAATGGTAACTTCAGGGGAAAAGGAACAAATCCATGTTTACTAAATAGACGCCTTTAGATTTATTCTAAAGCCATAATTCTGACATTTCCTGCCACATGGGTGATAGATTTATTACATAATGAGGAGAGGTCAGAATCAGTTAGCGTGAGCCCTGTTAAGAAGAAAGCCATTTCCCAGCTGGTTACCTGCTGTGAGCCTCTACTTCATTAACAGTGCACCATTACTTAAGTTTGAATGGAAAGATCTTTTCATTGGCCTTTCATTATAATTTCAGACAACAAACATCAAAGAATGATGACGGTGCGTCATTCTGGTACCTGCTTCAAATCTGGAAGTGTAGTTCTCTATCCCAGCCAGGTCTAAATAGTGGTTTCGGCGCTCAGTGTTCTCATCCACCCGGTAAAGCTTCTTTTCTAAACTGCCAGGAGGATCTAGATTCTGTCCCCTGTCAGAGTTGAAACATATTTCCATTACCATGCTATAACATACACCATCATTTTAGGATTATTAAGGTTTTATCTGTGTTCATTGCAGTGTTGAGGTACTGATGGTCAGGAATGACACTTTCAACACTGAATATTACAAACCTGAGATGAATGGGGAAAAAAGTCCAGGAATAGAACAAATGCAGATGATTTTAATTGTTAGGGCTCTTATTGTGTGCAAAATTATAAAGGTCTCTCTGTGAACATACCCAACCTGGAAATGAAACTGTGATGGATTCAAATTCTGTTATAAATACAAACTGTTGGTAAGCGTAAAGGCACGTGTTTTAGTTTACAACAAAGTATGCTTTAAGCCAATTAGCTTAGGCATTTCTTAGGTATTAGTATTACATTTCCTTGCAACTAATCAAGATGTCCATTTCAGCTAATCAATGACTGATCCTTGAACTTAGTTAGTTCGTTGCCCTGCTTGGCAATTTAATGTAGACACTTTTTCATTTTCCCCTATGTCACTTGTTTTTTTTAATGCTCTAAATGATCAACTTTTCAATCTCGAGATCCTTATTCTAGAACCTTATTCTAAATCTATGATGTGTCAAACTCCAGCATTTTGCCTCATTAAACATTATTCAACTGATCATGGATTGAATTCAAAGTGTTAAATGAGAGAAAACACTAATGTCCAGAGAGTTGTGGCCTGGCGAGAGCCCAGTAAAACGTGTGTGTAGTAACAGGCAGCTTTTTTGCAGGAGGATCAAATACATTGACAGTCTATTGGGCTGGTTGAAAATGGCATATTTCGAATATGTGCAGAGTTTCTTTGAGTTTTGACTGAAGTGTAGTGTACTGTGCTGAACTTAATGAAATGCAGAAGGCTTGCAAGTTAATTATCAAGAGATCAAAGCTCCCACAGAGCTGGACAGCTGAATTAGCCCGGAAGAGATCATTAACTGCCCAGTTCTGTAAAAGTGACCGAACAGATGGTGGTGTTTGGCTAACACCAATGTGAGGGTGCATTCTTTCAAGGCTTGTTCTTTAAATTATGCACTGACCTCAAGTGTGAGGGGTGGTTCTCCTCTAGCTGCTCCCGCTTGTTCGGAGAAAGTCCAGGATCTCGATCTGCTTTAAGTTTAAAAGGTCATTACTTACTTATCTTTACAATGGTCCATTTTTACATAGCCTTTTAAAGTCAAGATTAATCAAAAACTCATATTTCATTTCCTTTCATGACACATCTGTGAAGGTTTCTGAGCTAGATGACTGTTTTCATTTAATGCTAAGTGGAGCTTGAGGGAGGTGAGCTATGATATCTGTTAATATTATTTTCCAGCATCGCCAACATCGGAAAGGTTTTGAGACAGGCAAAAGTAATATATCTTTATTAAAATTATAGATATTTATCATATGCAGAATCTTACATGCTCCCATAACATGAACTACTAATAAAAAGATCTAATTTGGTTAAAAAATTTATAAAGAATAAACAGACAAACTGAGGTTAAAAAGGAAAAAAGACTGTATACAAGCAGAATTTATTTCAGGTTTGATTGACACCATCTCTTTAGTAACAAAGTAGATCTTCTAGACTGATCAGCACATTGCAATTTGGTGAAATATTAATACCATTCATTCTGCTTAATAAAATGTAATACACAACTCATAATGAAGCTGAATATGCAGAATGGAACAGTGATGGTGGACTATGACTCACCTCTCCTATTACCAGTGGATGAGGGTGTGACGGTCAGCTTGACCCGCAGCGTTTTGCTGTTGGCCAGTGCAGACTCTTTGACTGATGCCTCCACCACCTCATAGATTGTATGCATCAGGCTAGACATATCCTGCACATATACATACACACAGACACAGTCTGAGGCAATGCACATTGTTTGTGATTCCTGCAGAATATTGATTTCATAAGTTACCTCTTTAGTCACTCTGCCAGTGTTGTCAAAGTCGTATAATGTGAAAACCCACTCATGGCGATTCTCATCCACCACAGGCACACTACATACCATGTGCTGTTACAATCAAAACAAGAAAGTAAAGGTTCCTCATGTACATTATGTCATTGAGGAATCGGGTGACAGTCAGGAATCAGATGATGAATCTCTAAAGAGTGTCTGCTTACATCGTTTTTTGCACTCCTCCTTGGGGCATCTCCATTTTCAGTTGAAAGTGTGTGTTTGTGACTCTGGTGTTCAGTCGCTCTCTCTGGCGGCAGTATTACTGCAAGGCAAAGTAGTTCACATGCATAAAAACAACAAAATAGGTCCCCCAAAATCACTCAGTCCCCAGCACCCCTCCTTCTTAAATAAAATAGGAAAACCCACAACTGGCCATTATAAACATTTAGATCTAGAACAGCTTTTAATGTGTAGCCATGCAGAAATCATTTGTGGCTCCATTGTTTCTCAGCTTACCCTCCAGAGGGCAGTCATGATTCAAGAACTGGTCATGCTTTAACTCTGTACCACACACGTCCTGGAGAGAGAGAGAGAGAGAAATGAGTAAAGCTTTGAAGCTTTGACATGTCCAGAGAAAACAACTGTCTTTGGCACCAGTTGGCCTGTCTTGCAGAGGCGTCTGGATGATGAGAAGTTTAGTAGTCTGAACATCTGTACAGCTATAGTATGACTTACACAACTCTATGCACCCGTTGGCCCTTGGTAAAAACTAAACATGATTAGACTACACAGCTGAAGAGCTCTGTTTGGAGCATATGTGATACACACAAAAGCCTGCATCATTTTGTCTCAACTTACAATCAGCCCCCTAATGTATTTGCCATGAAGAGGAGGGGGGGGAAAGTTTACTTCATTCTTTGCACTCCTGTGGTCTCGAGCACAATTGTTTCCAGACGTTTTGCACTGTTGATTTTAAGGAGAGGAAGTGGAGCGGCCTACAGCGCAAAACAGCCCGCCATCTTTGCTAATCTCAGTCATAATTTGCTCCATGTGCCGTTAACCGGCGCAGAAAGCGATTCTGTTTCCGTTTGGTCATCTCAGGGTTGAAAGAAGAATCTCCAAGCAGAGTTATACAACAAAGACTGTGTGTCCTTTACTGAACACAACGCCCACATCATATCTTTCCAAGCTGAAGCTCCAAATACTTCTCAGAAGCACATAATAAAAGGCAGATATGACAAATACCATAGACGGTGTTTAAAAAGACACACCACGTTTGTTGGCATTGTGATTTGGCTGAAATGTGTTCCCTACATTTTGAATAGATGACTGGCTGAAAAACGTGGCTGAAAAACATGGAGATTTCAATATGGCTTTCTGATAAAGTGCTATATTGATAGGAGTACAATTAGGTTGGATATCAGTTGAAAAAAATACAATTTTGTTATGTAGCATTAACAGCATCAGTAGATAAAATCTTTTATTATCCTTGACAGACTAATGCTGACCAAATCACCACTGGAAAGAATCATGGATAAACATTGGTGCATGGATGAACATTGGTTATAATTTAAAACGTTTCTGAAGTTTCCTCAGTTAGCCAGTGCAGCTCTTACATTTTAAACAAATATGTAAATTCAATAAAAGTTAAGAGAAACATAATGACAGAATATATCAGTATGCACACTTGCTTGTTTTGTTTTTTTTAAATATTGTGAGAATGAACAAAGACATCATCAGCAGATACAGGCCCGTATCAGTAGATACATTTTGGCACCTGTGTGCACCTCAGGGCATCAGTTAAATATATGAATTTGCTATCTATTTAAAACACAATTTTGCAGCTACCTATTTAATCTGACTGAAAATAATGCCTGCAGGCTGTTCTCCAAGCCTAATTAATACGTGAAACTGCACCTCCTATTGGATGATTATATCATTGACATTTCAATCAGGAAAGTGAACATTAAAAAAAATCTCTTGCACTTAGAAACTCTCAATTTTAATCAGAGAAAATGCAGACGCACCTCTTGAAAAAGGAGAATATGTACCTATACCTTTCATTTTTTGCAAGAAGGGAACATAAATTCACAAAGTAAGAGTAATGGTGCAGTGCGTCCAAGATAACAGCAGGACTCCTACAGAGAGAGAGAGAATGATGTAAACACAGCACTGGTCTTGCCAGTCTTTACATCACTCTACACTGTAAGTCATTAAAATGCACACACCCCAGTAAATATTAACACCCACGGCAATCTCATTTAAGCCCAAATGTTCATAGCACATGTTTCACACAGACAACTGCATTTCAGCTAACTTCTCCTAAAAAGGGCAAGTACCATCTACTTGTGAAAACATCTGTCAAACATCTGATCCTAATCAGAATTGCCTTCGCTTTAAAACATACAAAACCAAACAAACAGGGAGAGGCTTCAGCTCTCTAAGGCTCACGTGCTGGTGCAGGTTAGTGATGAACGAAGACAGAGCATGACCATAAACCTATCAGTGCATTTCATTTAACCACCCTCAGAAATATAGTTCTGAAGTCTCTCCTTTATTATTAGGGGTCCAAGCACAAAGTGCGTAGGAACCCTATTGATTCTCTGCTGGCTTTTTTTTTTTATTCTTCCCTACGTAAAAGTCCGACCAGGGCCTAAACCGTAAAAGTTTTGTAGAAACCCTTTGGGGGTCAGTTTAGGTCTG
>JBBPDH010000136.1:11320284-11331972 GCA_037974565.1 Clupeocharax schoutedeni
ATATAAACAAAAGTAGTGGAACAGATCTCTAAATTGTTGAATTTAGATTTTCTCTTTAACTTCACGTTAACGTCTGTTTGAATGCACTGTCCCTGTTGGTGTAATGGTGAGGCGTCCCAATACTTACACATATAAAGTGTCTATATTTTGGAATAAGCATATTTACTCGCTCACACATGCTGACAAGACTGGCTGCTCAGATATAAAATCTGACTCAATAAAACATTGTTGAATTTTGATACGGAGCCTTTTCAAATGAGTCCATTCAAACCTGTTTCCCCCCGCCATTATTTTGCTGGGTGGTGGAGCAGGCCGACAGCCCCGCGCCTCCGAGAATGATGCTCTTAGATGTGCAGTTGTTGCAGAGGATTTCTCCCTGGTTTCCCTTCTTCCACATGGAGGACGAGTTGGTCTTGCAGACAGCACAACAAGGTTTTAAACCCAGCGGCATTTTTACTATTGCTTTTCTCTACTACAGTGTCCAAGACGTTCTTTTCGGTATGCCTTCTTTGCTGAAGGCAAAGTGTCCTACAGTATTTACTGTACTCAATAGTAGCCTGTAGTGTTTCTAAACTAAAACAAGTCGTCTAAGCCCTCGAACTATTGGTTTTAGAAACATAATTAGTATAACAACAAAGACCAACCTCCATCACCATTAACACAAACAGAACAGCCCTTCTTCTCTTCAAAATACGGGACCCTCTACCACGTCTCACCCATGCCTTCAAAATAAAAGTCGTATTTTCATTAAAATCATCTGAAGTCGCAGACCCTGTGCTTTCTACAGTGTGCGAAGTAAAAAGTTCAGTATTCAAAAGAGAAACATCACATGAACACAAATGAGCCATCATTCTCTTAGTCCTTTAATCAGAGCAAACCTTTCCTGAAACATTCACTGACATGGTCACAACATCAAAAAAGAAACCCCAGTCTTTCAAACTAGGAATTCATTGAGTACAGTTCTCTAGAAGTGCAAAACAGCCATTTAAAGTTAATGGTTACCTTACCATAATATTTGGATTTAAAATAAAATGCTCTTTCTGCTTTTATAGGAGTGGTAGCCTACAATATTGGGGACTGTTTTTTTTATCTGCCCTTCAAGGAATAGTAGGCCACAATAGTTTGTATAAGAATGTATTTTATCTACCACTCTGTTGTTCTTTTTATCTTTAAAAATGTATACCCCAAACTGAAGATGCATGGACAGTGGGATTTATGTGGGGGGGAAAAATCATGATATATAGAGACATTATTTCTGTAAGTTGTGTAATTTCCGAACTACATCTGGGTCATGCAATCAATAGCAGAAATGTAAAATTGTGACCTGAAAGACTTTAAAACAGTGTGTTTGATTTTAGAATGTGTTTCTGGACATAAGACCCTTGATGACTGTTCATCAGGATAATACAAAAAAAAATAACCCTAGGATGCAATGTTTTTATGCTTGTGGTTTCCAAAACTGTTTAAAAGGCCATTTTGAACCTGCAAATCACGTGGAAGCTTATGTTATGTAATATATGGGCTTTATTTTACTTTATAAGTGATTACCCTCGAAATCACTGGGGAAGTGGAACACGTCTGTGAAGAAAACAGCTGTAATGCAAGACTTAAAGAGCAGGAAAATATCAATGTTTCATCATGACCTGACACTTATGGTACCCAGACCACCAGATCTACAAATGAAATCGAGTAACCTGAAATGATATGTAACCTTTGGGGTGTACAGTACGAATGAGCTGACTTTTAGCCTGTCAAGTGTTCTATTTTTAAACTTTCAAAACTGCAGATTGTTTTGAACAGACCACAGCTTAGTCACTTCACCACGATCAACTTGCACAGTTTAAATCTCTAAACACCCTGTTTGAGGGTTCATAAACCACAAAAGAAAAAAAAAAATTAAGGAAAACTATATCATGACTAATCCAAGCAAAACAATCTGACGATTTAGTCTCACACACACATTGCAACTGCCATCTGCAAACCTCTAACTGTATTTTAGAATAAGCATTACACCTACACAGGAGTCAAGCAATGATAACACAGGGTGGGCCATGAAGACAGAATTATTTGATTGTAAGAGCAAAAAACAGTTAACTTAACATTGACTGTAAAGCTATAAATAAAACCTAAATGTGGTGACACACAAACATATAGGAGAAAGTATAAAAAGGCACACTGAATGGAAAAAAGCCAAGCCAAACAAAAACAAACACATCAAAAACATTCCCCTACTTCAGTCTCTAAATCCCTGGCCTGCTTTTCTCTTTGAGCTCTAGTGGCCTCTGCTGGCACAATTATAAAGAAGTAAAACATTTGCTGTATTGCAGATGATGTCATTTCTAGGATACAATACTAATGATTAAATCTGTTTCACAGCAGGGCCACTGGCAAAGTAAGACAATATGGGGGCAATGATGGGGGGGCCCATCAAAAAACACTATCTGTAAACAAGAACATAATATTGAGGGCCCAATACTAAATACTTTCATAGGGGGCTTCTATGTATGTATACGTTTGTGTATTACACACTGTGTAGATCCTAGCAAAATAGGCACAAGGTCAAAACCAGCATGCCTCTGAGGCACTGTTTACAGTGTAGCTTCCCATTATTTGAGGCATGTCTTCAAAGAAAATGTCACAGGTCTGTGTTCTGAAGTAAAAACATGAAATAAGCAACAATAATGTAAGGGGAGCACAGCACGGCTGAGATCACAGCAAGACTTCATTGTTCAAATTTCATCTTAAAATATATATATTTATAATAAAAAACACATCAGAAATGTCAGTGATTTCAATTCAGATTGGCAATCTTTCATGTTTATGCATGAGCCCATTTTTCTCCTTTTGGAAAATAAATAAATAAATAAAAGCAAAAGTATTCACTTTCCTTTGAAACAGCCAAAAGAATTCATTTTTAGAAAGAAAAAAAGGGGGATCTTTTTTTGAGGTACCACTACAGTTTAAATGGCAAACCTGAATGAAGTTATTTTCTTCTCCTAAGATAAGCAATCTCTGCACCTCAGTTTGTCTCACTGCTTTTCTTTGATCTGTATTCTTTTAAGGAATTGTTTTTCCAACCAAGTCACTATTTGAGACACAAACTACAATTTCATCAGGTTTTCCTGTACTTAGTGAAATGTGTTTATTCTAAACACAGTACAGTAACCAATAGACAAATGTTGAAGCAACAGAATCTTTTCCTTCCTGAAGAAAGGAAAATTCAGTTGTAAAAATCTGGATTATTCCTTTAATCAGCGACCACTGAGCCCACTGTCATGCTGTTTAACCACATGGCACCGAAATCTTCTTTCCTTTCTTTCACAATAATGAATCCTACAGATTTGTTTGGCCACGTGAAGAGAACTCTAGTTAAGGAGATGCATTTGCTTCCTTCCTCAGACTAGGTGCTCTTGTTCTTCCCATTCTGAAGACAGTTCAGTGGGCTGTGGGTGGGGGTCACAGTCACTCTCGTGAGGAGCAGGGTTACCAAGGTCTACACTGTAGTGCAACTCCTCCAAATCTGCATCGGTTTTAGGTAGGTCTGAACCATCCACACACTCCAGCTCCAAAAGGCTTGGCCTTTCCAGCTCTTCATTATCTTTCATCAGAAAGTGGAGATCCTGCTCAGGCTTTTCTACATCAGGTTCCCCCTCATGTGGCTGAGGTTTCAGCGTCTCGTCAGAAGCTGGCGCATCAGAGCTAGCTTCTGCAGTGGCCGAGGGGATAAGTGCAATATTCTGGGGGTTCATGTCATGGAACCAGGCCATGATGTTGCCAAGCAGGTTAGCATTGGCAGAAGGGTCCAAGCCGGAGCCATCGCCATAAGAGTGCAGGTTACCGGGTGTGTGTTGGTTGGTGATGTTGCCCAGCCTCATGAGGCTGTCCCCAAGCTCCAACAGCTCCGAGCTGCTGAGCGAGGCACGAGGAAGCTCCACAGTGTGGGGGACAGCCTCTAGTCTGGAAGGCAGAGAGGAGCCAATGGCCCCAAGGGAGGCTTCGGTGCTGAGGACATCCTGGGGTTCCGAGTCTAAGTCCAGCCCAGACTCCTGCAGGGACAGCTGGATAGCCAGAAGGATGTTTGGGTCATCTTCATCCAGTGAGCCAAGAGCCTAGAGCAAAACAGACCTTTCTGTTACAAACACTGTAGGTCTACTTCTGTAAACAGCATTAAAAACAGAATACTCCAGCACCCAGTTATATTTCAAATAAACTTGAAAACCTATTCACAGTTTATTTGAGTAGTTACAAATACCTGGAGACACACAAAAGACACATAGTAGCAAGTCATATTTTTAAGCCTCTTGTCTATGATCTAGGAATTTTAAAACATCATAAATGCTATTGTTTGGCCAGTGAAGACATTTTAGCAGACAATTGTCATGTAAATTGCAATAACAATTCAATTGCCTTTTTCTATTTGTTTAATACAAATATTATGGCACATGCTTAAAGTGGCTGATTGGCTACCCTACATTCAAACTATGTTTACTTTCTACAATGCACTAAAATAAAATGATGAATTGCACTGTTCATCATTGCAATGATGAAATCACAGTCTGCTCGTTTTGACAATATATTTGTGAAATGTAATTACAATGAAACAATTCCAGTGGAAAACTCAAGTTAATCTCAGATAATTGTGATCAATGTGAAAACTGTACAAATTCTGTAATAATTTTAATAGGCCCAGCTATAAGAACTGGCCCATATTCAATACTCTAGGTATAGTCACCTTCAAATCAGATGGTGTTGTAGTGAGAGACTGATCATGGACTGTTTAGGTAATTTCAGTTAGTCAAAACTGTCCAAGTGCTCATGAAGTGAAAGTGAAGTGAAGTGATCATTCTGTCATACGTGAACACACCACAGCACACAGTGTGAACAGCACAACATTCACCCTCTGCATTTAACCCATTCACCAAGTGAAGCAGGGGGCAGCCAGGAACACGGTGCCCGGGGAGCAGTGTGTGGGGACGGTAACTTGCTCAGCAGTGGCTTGCGGTCTTGGGAATCAAACCTGGACTTTCCAATCGCAGGCTGAACGCCCTAACCACTAGGCTACCAGCTGCCCCAAAATGAAAAATGGAAAAAATAAGATCTAAACTTACCGTGGGAACACCATATCTCCTGGAGCCACTTCCTTCTTGTGGATCTGTGAACATATAACACTTATTTTTCATATTTAATTTTCACAAAACAAAATAAGCCAACTATCATTTGGGTACCTGTCGTGGTGGTGTTGGGGTCGCTGGGTTCAGGAGTGTTGCTCCGGAGGCTGTGTAAGCTGAGGAGGTCCCCTCTCCTTCGCTGCCTGTGCCTCCGTCTGTACTGAAACTCTGAGTACTCCTACAGCGCACATGCACACGCACGCACACACACACACACACACACACACACACACACACACACACACACACACACACACACACACACACACACACACCTCTAAATCCAAAGTTACTAATTACACCTTCTTTAATGGATATAAAGGATTCATAATACAGAAGTGCATATCCTTGCCACAGGTGTTCTGTATTCATGAATAGGTGCAATGAATAGAAATATTTATCTAATACAACGTTAGTCTTGTTACAGACAAGCAAACGAAAAGGCAACATTAAAAATAAACCTTATCTAATCTGAAAGAAACAGAGGGACTACATTCAGATCACACTGTGACAAATTCAGGTAACACTGAAGGCATGCCGAAGCAAACCGGCCACATATAGTAAGCACATATAGTAAGAGTGCATGTTAGAGTGCATCAACCTAATCAATAGATAATAGCATGGAGCCAAATGCTGCTACAAAAGCAGAGACTAGAAATAATGAGAAATATACGCTGGCACTACTGAAAGACATTATTCATAAGGCTACATGACATTTCAAGGAAACGGACAGAAACCTACAGAAAAAGAAAAACCCCTTTAAAAACAGAAAAACCCCTTTAAAGGCTTATTCCAACAAGCATCTGTCATAACACTTCCAGAGGTGAAATAAGTGATATTCGGCAGAATAAGCATTTACAAATGTTTACAGAGGTTTTTGACATGAAAGGTTTATAAAGGCATCATGTAGCCACACAAATATTTATTTACAGACACCATGGGATAAAGTTAATTATAGGAGGGTAGACTGGCTCATAACTTGCTCACCCAGTTTGAGGAGGTGACCAGCACTTGCAACAAATACTGAATTAGAAAAATTAGTAGAAGAATGTTGGTGAAATGGAAACAGGATTTTTAATGGTACTGAAATGGATGAAACACCTTTCCATCAGATTGTGTTTTCTGTGGTACCTGCTGGTCTCCTGTACTGTCAAAGTTCTCACTCTGTTCCCTCCCTCCCAGTATTGAGTGATCCCTCAGCATCTTAAGACACAGAATGAAACGTAGTGACCTACTGATGCTAACGGCAGCAAAAGCACTTCACAAAAGGACACACAGCAGCTACAGACACTCAAGCTGTTTGCATCCTAGTTTGCATATTAACTGAGCAACAGCAGATAAACAACAGAAATGATCCAGAACATTAGCTGTTCTCGCACCTCAGGAGAGGCAAATCCCAGATACTCCCAATCCCAAGTCCCACCAGCAAAGCTGAAACAAAGAATGGGTACATTTAGATTATTTTATTTGATTGTTTAATAAAACAAAGACTCATGAATGTCTTAAGATAAGAGTTCTTAAATCTTAGAACAACACTGTAGTGTTGCAGAGTAGCAAATTGCTTTAGTGGAATAAATGTACACTCATAACAGCACCTCACATTTAATTACAGGTAAGCATTGAAAAAAAAAAAAAAAATTCCAGATTATAATAGGTTACAGAAAACAAAAGGTTCACTGTGCAGTGCACGCCTGCAGGACGCACCTTCGGCGCGGTACCTCAGGGGAGTCATTTGGGGCCACTCCTCGTGCCACAGAGGCCAGGAACTCTCGTCTCTTTTGCCGGATGAGGCACGCAGCACTGATGATCTTATGGCGAGGGGTGCGGAGGTAAGGCCGGTTTACCTTCTGAGCAAGGTCCTCTGTTACCATCTCCAGGTCAGTCTGAGTAGAAAGAGAGTGAGGGAGAAGGAGAGACACATGTTTAGAGAGCAATCTTGCATTAAAACATGTACATAAACATAGTACTGCACCAGAATAAGAACTGTAGCAAGAACAGAAAAGCCACATTTGTAAGACAGAGGCAGAATCTTATACCTGCATTAGCTCAAATATTTCTTTCTTTGTGCTTTTGGGTTCTAAAAAGAAACCGTAGGGATAAGAGCACTTGAGGATGCGTCGGGTCTTGAGAAGTTCTTGAATCCCATCTTCAATGAACCTAGTGTCAGGTGGAGTGCCTTCTCCTGCAGAGTGAAAAATACAACATACTGCATAGTGAACCTATTACTAGTCACAGTGCAGCATAGAAGTTATATGGAGAAAGTGAGTACATGTATAATAGGACCGCAGTGCATAGTTTATTTGTGACTCACGTCCAATGAAGGCTTTGCTAAGCTGCTCCATCTTCTCTTTGGCTGTTTTCAGGAGGCACTGTTCCAGCTAAGACAGAGACATTAGAAGTTTACCAAGGGCAGACTCGTCAATGACCATCACGCAAGCAGTCACACCAAAGATGAAGTACTCACTTGGTAACTGTGTTCATGGTTCTTGTACCGAGTGTAGTAGTGCATGAAGCGGTCAAGTTCTTGAAAGCTTTTATGCTTCTTCTCTGCCTGTGAAGACTGATGTGATCAGCAACAACACTATTGGCAGCACTCAAGAAAAACGAGAACTGCTGATCTTTAATCTAAAACCAGTGTGCACATTGAAAAGATTTCTTTTTATGTAACCTAGACACTTAAGTAATGTGGGCCTTATAGTGGGGCTGCACAATTAATCGAATTTTGATCACGATTTTGGGTGCCATGATTAAATTAAGATGATCATCGGTGATTTGAATAGCAGCTCTGCTGCACATGAGATCAAACGCTTACCACCAGGGGGCGAACGAGAGATTATGGCTTCAGTAAGCGAAAGTGACAATCTGGTCATACGTGAACACACCCCAGCACACAGTGTGAACAGCACGAAATTGTTCCTCTGGATTTAACCCATTCACCAAGTGAAGCAGGGGGCAGCAGGAACACGGCGCCCGGGGAGCAGTGTGTGGGCGGGGGAGAGCAGTGTGTGGGACAGTACCTTGCTCAGGGTACCTCAGTGGTGCCTAGCGGTCTTGGGAATCGAACCCAGACTTTCTGATCGCAGGGCGAATGCCCTAACCACTAGGCTACCAGCTGCCTAAAAAAGGAGCGCGTGCGTTTGTGAGTGTGTGTGCGTGCGTTTGTGAGAGTGTGTGTGTGCGCCTGTGTGTGCATCCTTGTAAGCATGCGTGACAGTGTGTGTGCGCATGTGTGCTTGCAAGTGTGAGTGTGTGCGTGCGTGCGTACGTGCGTGCGTGCGAGTGTACGCAGGTGTGGGTGAGAAAGTGTGTGTGCCTGTGCGCGTGTCTGTGTGTGTGCGTGCAGTCTATAGTCCTGTAGTTTGTGCCTTTCCTGCAGAGGCTTCTTTTTGTTCATTCGTTTGCAATTTATGGTTGCACTCTGCAGTTGCATGTTTATTTTTTGTAAATTTTTGATTATTTTTATTTGTATTTTTGTTTTCATTTTGAACTGAAAGCCTTGTTCACTTACTGTTTGTTAACAATAGAAAGTGACAATGTGTTTTACCTAAAAATAATGAATAATTGTGATTAATAATCGTGATTTCAATATTGCTCAAAATAATCGTGATTATCATTTCGGCCATAATCATGCAGCCCTACCTTATAGTCACGCGTGATCAAGCCATAACCAACTTTCTCTGCGTTAACCCATTCATCAAATGAAGCAGTGGGCAGTGTGTGGGGACAGTCAAGGGTACCTCAGCAGTGCCACTGGCAGCCCTGGGATTCAAACTCACAACCTTCTGATTTGTGAGTCAACTCCCTAACCACCAGGCCACAAGCTGCCTCAACACCTCCACCATACAAAGCAAAAATAAGCCTCAGTTTTTAATTTTCACTTCCAATAAAACAGATGTACTCCTTCCTATAGGCAGAACAATAACCAACACACTGTAGATGCACACATCTGTTTGCTACCTCCACTGTCATCTCCTTAGACTGCTCCTCCACCTGCTGAATGACCTCGTAGCGAGTGCAGCGGTAATAGCCTCCAGTAGAGGAGCTGTGTTTCTTCCACTCTTCCAGACAGATCCAGCAGAAATCATACTTACACTAGAAAGAGAAAATAAATCACATAGTGATCAGAAAAATTTAGAATGGTGTGTCACTATAGACCACAATGATTACGACTATTAAATCATACACATGTATAATCATCAATCCTTTCACTTTGATCAAGTCCTAAAGAATTCTTGGAAACTGTCATTAAAAAGGGGTGGGGGGTTGCAGTATTCTCAAAATTATAAACTTTGTATCATAGGGCAGCAACATACCCGTTTTTCCTTGTGAAGTAAATCACATTTATTTCTTTCTCTTTAATTTGAGTATATATGAGCACATCTCCTAAAAGCATCATGTCACAAAGACCTTTGCACAGATGAGGTGGCCGAAATGCTTGAGTGCTTTTGTGAAACAAGCATTTACTAAAGCCTGGGTCTTCCTCCTTTACAAACACTTCACCACTTCCAAGTGTGTCCTTGATTCACAACACAAAAGCAGCAGCATAATCTTTCAAAGGATCTAATCAATGCTCTTCAGCGCAAAATGTCCTCCCGTTTCCAAGCAACAATAGCGTTTAGTTTCTCCACAGGTAATGCAAGGTTAAGGGCTCTACGATGTCCAGAAAGGCTGGATTGCTTTTCATATACCTCAGAGGCCTGCTTTACACACTCATCCAAATCATGTCACAGAGGTCTCACCAGGAGACTAAATCAAATCTATTATGATTAAAAGAAGACACTCGCAAACATTAAAACCACCTGCCCAATATTATGTTGTGTCTGCACAGGCAGATCTTTTGAGTGCTGTCCTCATTTCTTCAGAACATCCCACAGATGCACAATTGAATTATGATCTGGAAAAGTCAACACCTTGACCCCTCAGACCATTCCTGAACAATGTAGCAGAGCACATTATCTAGCAGAAAGAGGCCAGTGCTATAAGAGAATATCACTGCCATGAATGTAGTTGGTCAAGTGCTTAGGTAGTCGATATGTGCCATAACAACACTAAAATAAATGTCATGACACAAAGTTTTCCCCAAAACATTGCCCAGAGCGTCACATTGCCCCTGTTGATTTACATTCTTCCAATAATGCTTCCTGGTGCTAGGCAAGCAATGCACAATCCTGTTTTCTTTTATATCACATGTGGCCATCCACGTGATATAAAAGAAAGCATGATTCATCAGACCAGGCCACACTCTTCCATTGCTCCATTGCTCCATAGTACAGTTCTGCTGCTTATAGGCTCTTTTCTTTCTGTGTTGGACAGAATGGACACTTCGAGCAATTTGCAGCTACACAGCCCCATATACAGCAAGCTCTTTTGTAGGATTGGACCAGATGGGCATGTTCCAAACAACTGTATAATGAACAGCCCATAAGATCAGCTGTTTTGGAAAATCCCAATTTGGTACCAGTCAAAGTCACTCAGATCCTTACATCTCTCCATTTTTCATCCATTTTTCCAGGTTCGTTAACGGCCATAACGGCCCAGCACTAGTTAAAGGCCTTAAAATAAAGTCAATTTTTTATTGCAGAAGCATACGCTCATGCTGAAAATTGTAGAAAAATGTAACCTTCAACTCCAAGTGAATTTTAAGGGGAAAAACTCCCTGACTAAGAAATAATTATTTTTCATACCATCACCTGTTGCACAATTATTGGCACCCCTAACAATTCCTAGGAAATAAATGTAATTGAAGTATTTCTGTAATTTTTACAGTAGTTTACAAAGTTGATCAGAGTATCTAAAAACATTTAATTAGTAATTCATCACTTCCTGTTTCCCTGGGGTATAAATATGAGGTGACACAGAGGCCATTTCTCTTATCCAATATGGGAAAAACAAAGGAACACACCATTCAGATGTGTGTTGACCTTCAAAAGAAAATTACCACTCACCTGCACCTGCCCATATCTACTGTCAGAGGAATCATTAAGAAGTTTAAAACAACTGGAACAGTGGGAATCAAGCCTGGATGAGGACGCAAGTTTATTTTGCCTCCATGCACAGTGAGGAGGATGGTAAGAGAAATAAAAAGTTCTCCAAAACTCACTGTTAAAGAATTGCAACAAATGGTAGCATCTTGGGGTCACAATGTCTCCAAAACTACCATCAGGCGCTATCTACACACCAACAAGCTGTTTGGGAGGCTTGCACGGAAAAAAACTCTTCTCACTCACAATCATAGACGCAAACGTCTGGAGTTCGCTACACAGTACTGGGGCTTCAACCGGGACCGTGTGCTTTGGTCAGATGAGACCAAGATTGAGCTTTTTGGCAACAAACAGTAAGTGGGTCTGGCGGGACACAAAAGAGGAGTATGCAGAAAAGCACCTCATACCCACTGTGAAGTATGGGGGAGGATCTGTGATGCTGTGGACCTGTTTCTCTTCCAGAGGCCCTGGGAACCTTGTTAGGGTGCATGGCATCATGAATGCATTAAAATTCCAGGACATTTTAAAGCAAAATCTGG
>JBBPDH010000136.1:11335843-11356080 GCA_037974565.1 Clupeocharax schoutedeni
TGATGCTAACGCTATGCTAATGTTAATGCTATGCTAATGCTAACATGATCTGCATTTGAGCAAGCACACTTTGCATTTTCTCTGCGGAAATGCAGTCTAGTTTAGATTATTATTCCTTCTTTCTCAAACAATAAAGTCTAAAAACATTCTCAGCTTGAAAAGTAAAAATATTCCTGCTCAGTAAAATGCATTGATGGTATCATTACACTAGGGCTGATGTTCCCTCTTTTTAGATTTGTGACTGTGCTAGGGGTAAACACACCTCAGCGCCCAATGAATTCACCTACATTTATGACTTTGAGGACCAAGAAAAACATACACGACTGATAAGAGCAGAATTTTAGGTGAATAAAGTCATTATTGTTCAAACAATCTTTGAGCTGTTTTTGAAAAACAAGAAGTCACATTCCATAAACACAAATAACTATAGAACCATACCATGAGCTCTCAGGAGTGCCTCAGCTGTGAAGAGAGGGGCCTGCAGCATATCAGCTGTCTCCACTATCAGCATGTCCTTCAGCCGCCGTAGGTCCTGAAGCTTGAGTCCCTCATATGCCTACAGAGAGAGAGAGAGAGAGTGAGACTGAAAATACTGTCTATGTCTCTGCCATTAAATGATGCTAACATCGGCCTCCAGCTGCTTTAATACAAAACCATGGCCACAACATCAGAAAGCAGAAAATTAACTTGATATTTTCTTTGAGGAAATGATACCGGTAGGGCACAGCAGCTATGTCAATGCTAATAAACATACAAAACACCCACAGACACAATATATTTCTCTATTTTTAAGGCTTGTTAGTTCTGCCAAGATTTTTGAAATACTACCAATCAGTCAAACTGCTTACACATTTCTGAGAGTACTGTATAAAGTGCTAAAAAAATCACCAGAGAATAAATGCTTTTATTTTTTAAAAAAATGCTATATTAAAAAAAATCCCCAGGCGCCTGGCTGCCCGCTGCTTCACTTGGTGAATGGGTTAAATGCAGAAGAAGAATTTTGTGCTGTTCACACTGTGTGCTGTGGGTTTTCACATACGACATAAGGTCACTTTCACCAAAATTTCACGCATGCTCCTAAACCAATTCCGCAAAAAAAGAAAAAGAAAATTATGTAAGGCACTGCACACCTCTCTGCGGTCCAGGGCTGCATACTCTGCCTCAATCTCCTGAGCTCCAGGGTCCTGAGAAAAGACCATCTGAGACTCCAGACTGAGGGCCAGCTCCTTATGATGCTGTTTCTCTGCGCAGTCACAAGGAGTCTGATGTTCCTCGTTCTCTGCAAATAGGTCCGCTTCACTC
Organism: Clupeocharax schoutedeni; assembly: GCA_037974565.1. Classification (NCBI taxonomy): domain Eukaryota; kingdom Metazoa; phylum Chordata; class Actinopteri; order Characiformes; family Alestidae; genus Clupeocharax; species Clupeocharax schoutedeni. Next base: position 11,337,146 of record JBBPDH010000136.1, read on the forward strand.
TTCACCAACAGCTGAGCAACAAAGACATGATCTTTGTTAATCTATGTGATAATCTATGTGATGCTGAATAAAGTCTCTTTGATTATTATGATTCAGTGATTGCTTCTTTGACAACCAAGCTAATGAAGAATTGCTACATAAATATTTGTGATTCTTGCTTCATATCTTAATATATTAAGACAAAGAGCTCAAGTTTGAAATTTACCCTAACCATGTTCTGAAAAAACAGAAAGTGAACAAATATTCTTGACTCTAAAAGCAGTCACAAAAACTTGTTTGTTTTTAGTTGTTTTTGCAAGACTAATGATAGCTTGACATCATGCTCCGCTTTATTTTATTCATATGCTTGCAACATTTTTCCTTGCTTAACTGAAAAACAGTAAAGATCAAGCTCCTACTTGTGGACTTATGAGGCTAAGACAAACACTCCACACGCTGATGGCTCATGTTTACCTCCACGCAGCTCTTCATGCCACCTGCGGCGGCATAGTGCAGGCAGGTGCGCTTCTTGTTGTCTATGGCATTGACATCTGCATGTTCATACTCGCTGAGGTCGAGCTTGGCCCCCGTCCACCTGAGCATCATCTGGAGGCACTCAGCACGACGATGCTCATCCTGCTGTGGGCAGCTGAGTCGCGGCTGCAGAGCACCTTCGCCCAGCATGATGTTTGGCCCCATGCACAGCATGTGCAAAGCCGTTTCATTATGCACATTGCGCTTGTTGGGATTCCCATCCTTGCAAAACAGAAAGGACCTGGAAAAAATAGAACAGAAACGGGACCAAGCTTTAACAATCCAGAGAATCCATTGATATAAATAAACTGCTGGCAACCATGTAATGACTGAATATCATTAAGTTCAGGGACATCTGTTTCAAAAGAATATGCTTGTAAAAGCATTTCCTTCAAAAAGCACAGTCGAGTCACCAGAACTACACAGCAAACACCACTACTCTGATTATCAGCCCAGCGCTTACACTGTTAACCCAGTCTGGAAATGCAGGGCACATCGTAGTTATTCTGAAACCCAGAGGCCAAAGACCTACAGCTCAATTTTTCATTATGTGCTAGAGTGCATTAGGAAGACATCATAACCACATTAACAGAGAGTCCAGCATGACACTGCTCTGAATAGCTGGAAGTGCTCGCCGCTTCATTGCCAAAAAGATAGCAGGGGATAAAAGGCCAGACTGATATCATTTTCAGGTAAATCAACTTTGGGAGGCGCAGTGCGATTGATAACAGACTCAGATTGCACTCTAGATATGACTTGGGTTAATTTACACTCTTTTCAGTGTCAGGAGCATAAGCAGCGTTTGGTCGGCTGTGAGGCCATTCGGTAGAAATGACTCAGCGCTTCGTTCCGGGAAGTCTGGGGTGTAGAGCTGGCAAGGGAACTTTATTAGTTAATGCAAGTCTAAACAACAGCACTAATTCTCTGCATTCTCCAGACTGCTTCGCCTCTTCTCTGCTTTTAAAGGAGGCCTGAAAACATATACTAAGCCAAAGATAATGGCATGTACGACAATTACACACACTGGGGCCAAAACAGACACAAAGGGCCTACTGTTGCCATGTGTACCTTTGTTATCTATCTTCAACGGGGAACGAGGCAGAACAGTAATCGCATTCACAAAAGTTGTATAAGTACAGTTAGACTGTTACTTTGCATTACAAAGGAAGCTCCGGAATAAGAATATGAACACAAGCCACAGTTGTGTGCTTTTGTATGTATTAGTCAATCAAGGTTTATATTATCTTAGTTAATGTACAGAAAACAGAATGGAAACAAAACAAAAAACAATATTTATTTAGACATGGTGTCTAGATGCATCTAGGCAGGTAGAATGTTTTATTTCTTTCACAATTATGTTCACACTCAGAAAAAACATGGAAGATTTGCTTATCTCTACACATCCTTTACAAATGTCCTGTGTGTCTGCACGCATATATCATTGCAAACCTTGCAATATATCATTTTATGCCATTACAACAAATACTAGCTAGAAAGGTTAGGCAGCTGCGCTACTTATTCGTCACTTCAGCTGTTTTAGGGTTTTAGTTTAATAGTAAAGTGGCCTCTTATAATCACACATGAAGACAGCACACAGTGTGAATAATGTCAGATTCTTTCTCGGTTTTTCTTTCTCTGTTGTTGGCCAACCATCAAGGGGCCCCTAGGGAGCAGTGTGTAGGGGCGGTACCTAGCAGTCCTGAGATTCAAACCTATGACCTTCTGATGGCAGGGGCAACTCCCTAGCCACCAGGTAACCAGCTGCATATAATAAATAAAACAATTAAATTGTTAATCACATTTATTTACATGCCAAATACAAATGAGATCAAATGGTATTCTATTGATTTACCTAGACTATTCTTACAATATTCTTTCATGTTCCAACTATACAATGTTGAAGAACATAGGGGAGGAGGCTCTATATCCGCTCATCTCAAAGCTTCCTGGTCTCTTTAAGCACCCTGCCACTCTGTAGGAATAAGGAAAGGGGAGGGACAATGAGTCAGAAGTAGCCAGCTGTCTTGGCTGGTAATTACCATTCCAGCCATTTTCTCAGGGGGGTGTAGTCTGCTATTGAACATCAAACTATCATCAAACTAGCTGTGGCAAACAGTTTCAGATGCTCTCAGATGAATACTAACTGTGAAACAGTGATGTATTCAGTAACTACACTGTTAAACAGCATTGCACAGGCACGTGACAGCTTCTGGTGAGTTTGCCTACACAGTAGCTGTGGATACCTGCTGGGGGCCAGCTCACACACTCAATGGTGATTCTGTCTATGGAAGCAAATCTCTTCATTCCAGACTGCTACGAGCAAAGTAAAAGCACCTGTTTTCTATCTTAAACCATTTCCAAAGCTAAAAGAGGATTTTTTAAAATTAGCAATTACAACAATAATGGCTTAGCTTAATAAATGTATGTCAACCACTCAAAAATGAAATATTCAGGATTAAAACCAAAAAAAATAAAGATAATGTAACAATACTAATGTAATACCCTCAAATGAAAATACTAGTAGATCATCATAGTGTTAAAATATCATTGGGTTTGCCACTAAGACGCTTGGTGCAACAACACTTTAGGGAAAGTCACCTCAGCTTAGAAATGACTCAGCCCTGTTCCAGTTCAGAATCTTACCTGATAAGGCGGCTCATAGCATGACGTGAGGCATAGTGCAGCGGTGTGTTGAGCTGATAGGGCTCCCCATATGAGGCATTGGGGTCTAGAGACTCCTTAAACTGGGGGTTGTTTTCGTAAAGGTGGCAGGCTAGCGCCTCATCCCCGCTGATCAGCGCCTTGCGAAACTTGGTGGCGGTGTTCCCCATGGCCAGGCCAGGATGGGGCGCCACAAAGCAGCCAGCGCTCGAACTCGCCTCTCAGCAGTTAGTGGGAGCATATGAACAACACATCAGAGGTCCTGAAAATCACAGTCAATACAGTCAATGCTATGTAAAATGCTGGTCATGGAAGACAGATCTCATGAATCAGTGGTGCCCTAGCCTAGAACCCGGGAGTGTGTGGCACAGTTTGGTTGTTCTCCTGCTCAAACTCGCGCTCTAAATCTGACAGGTAAGTTAAACTACTTGTGTGCTGTGCAGAGATATTACCAAAATGTGCTGTATATTGGCCCTCCAGGACTGGGGTTGAGCACCCCTGCACCAAATCAATCATGTCCATAATAAAATGTGTATTTAAAAAGCATGGTACATAAAAGCAGAACTGCACCACCAGGAGAAATGCAGCTCAAGAGAGAGAGAAAGATAATGGTATTGGCTATTAGGTTAGTTTCCATTTAGACTGACACATGTTTCTGTATCATGTGACCAGATCTATGCCACAACAATTATTTTGTCAATCTTGACCAGCTTAGCTTCATCCAAACCGATTAATGATAACGTGCACATTTCAAACAGTTTGGAATTTCTTAAGTACAATCAGCAGTTAAGCAACAGCAGGCTTTCCAAAATAACAGCTGCTCTACATTTGAACACAACATTTTAATGTCATAGTAGCTTTAACAAAATATCATAACACCTGACATTATCATTAATCGACTAACAATCCTCACGAAGCAAAAATACATGACAATGTGCAAAGACATTCCATTAATTCTGCCATCTGATGCACTGTGTGAACCCTGATGTTTGCAAACAACCAGCATGATCATGACACATGTCACATATCCCACTCTAGTGTCATTAGCAATCCTTGCAGGGACATGGTTACAGCAATCATTTGACTTCGTTCAAATTCTGTGTAAACTATCAAGAAAATAATCAAATGTGAACCCAGTGTCATGAATCAATCTGAACTGTGGGCTGCATGTCAACTCATTAGTGCCTTCTGAATCACCACATCATAATCAGACACTCTATTAAAACTGTGAACTGTTCTTCCTTAATTCACAGTTATATTTTTCCATGAAGTGGTACTGAATTCAGGAAAGTCTACAGTTCTTTAATTAACAGCGTGACCACTATAGTCAAGTGTATAAGCTCCGGTTGATATTGGGAAACATTTTTTCTGCTGAAGCCATTTTCTGCTCTAATAAATCTCCTTAAAAGGGCCGTGGGAGACAGAGCGGGTGGCAGCAGCAGGTGCAGCGTCAGGGCTGTGGCGGCACAGGGGCAAACTACTCCCTCTGGGTTGATTTTTAGGTCATTCTGTCTGCCATGCTCACGGCCTTTCACACTGTTGTCATTTTCAACTCACACACTGGGAAAAATCTGTCACATAACTGCAGAAAAGACATGCAGCAGAAAGCACAGACAATAATTCATAGCATGAAAGGTTTTTACACTCAGGTAAGACACCTAGACTCTTTGACCGCTGGGACTGATGCACCCAGAGATAAAATAATGCTCAAATTTCAGGTGGAAAGGCACTTTAACTGTGTGAACGATGATAAGAGCACAAACAAATTATTCTTGTTTCACAGGCTTCATGTTTACAGTGTCAATACAGCTAAATAAATAATCTCGCACAAATCCATGGGTGACACTTAATTTGCATTATTTTTACATAATCGTTTCTAAACCAAAACAATGCTGTCTTTGTGGCGAGGGTTCACCTCCTTTGTGTTAAAGGTCTGTTTTTCCCTAGACTTTCCTGATGTGCCCCAGTGGCAGTTAGGAATTACATACTGCAGTAATAAGCATTTCCAACGTTCACCAGATAACGTTCACACAAAAGTGTAAAGGAAAAAAACCCCAGATAAACTGTATACTAAAAGTAAAACATCAGATGGCAAGTAGACACATGCTGCCCAAAACGAGATGGGACGTTTAGAAGAACAGTAGGTTATTTAGAGATCTGCCATGAAAGATAAGAGGACAGGATCCAGGCAGTGAAGAAAAAAAAACTGCTACTGTACAGTAACCCATTTCTTATACACATTTTTATAAGACCACCGTGAAGCAATATTCTTATTAACTGGTAAACAAATAAGAAAAATATTAATAACCCATTCACATCCAACCAATAAAGTTGGCATGATGAGAAACTGGTGCAGAACACAGAATGTTCTGAATGAGCATAAGTATCTACCACCCATTTGATTTTTCATGTAATTTGCATAGTTATTTCTACTACTGTGTTAAAAAACAGACCGAGTTCAATATCATTTCAGTAATAAAACTGCCCTTTTTGCCCTACAGTACTATTCTTCGGCGAGATTTCTTCGGTTTTGTGCCCAGACAGACTCAGAAAACACAAGGGATAGAGAAAACTCATTAATATAATTAATTATTAATGCACTAAATTTGACTAACAAAATAATTTCAGCCTCACCTCTCGTCACTAAATCACAATCCAACGGAATAATATAGAGCACAATGTTTGCTATAAAGACATAAGCACAAGTATTTCTACAAACCCCTCTCTTAGTTTTCGACAAGGAAAACTTTACTCAGTTACAGATGGGGAAATGATGGTGGATGGTAGAAAAGCGTGTTAATTCTATCTTCCTATTAAACGGAGAGCACTGACTTCACCTACTGACTGAGTTAACTTGCCTCACACAACACACACACACACACACACACACACACAACACCAACGTGGCTGGTCGTTGGTTTCTCCAGTTAAACAATGTATCCCAGTATAACTGCACATAATCACTCAGCCTGGCCAATTGCCTCTGAAAATTACAGGTTGTTTTAAAAGAAGACCTTGTACTTTGCCAATTTCATTAATTCGTTCAGCTTTAAATAGTCCACACTTACATACGCACACATACAAGCTTAAATAAATACATATCAACACAACACACGTACCAGTAGCCGGTAAGCTAGCTAGCCACGTACCTCATTCTCACACTAATCGATCTGGGTTGGACAGCGAGCAGACCTCCTCAGCAGATCAGAGAATAATTCACCAAAACTAGGCAAATGTTAACATGTTGCCATTGTTGTGTTTAGCTACAGGATTAATCTCAGAAATGTCTGACAGACACTGTGCAGACTGGCTGAGTGTGTAGTACGACCAGTGTTTCACTGTGCTGTGTTAATGTGAGTGCATGAATGTGTGTGTGTGTGTGTGTGTGTGTTGGACAGCCGACAACAGAAGGCTGGCCCTTTTTTCATTGGCTTTCCTTCTTCTTTTGCTTTCTTTACGGATTCACCCCTCAAACGCCAAAAAGTCTGAACACTGCCGCCTCCTGACTGCACAGCTATACTGTTTTTGTACCATTCTGCTAAAAGACACTATGAACAAAAGTACTGAGACCCACCTTTTAATCACTCTATTAAGGGTGGGGGTCTTATTTCCAGTGAAGGACTTCAGCATACCAAGACATTTGGGACTATGTCATGAGTTTCCAACTTTATGGACACAGTTTAGGGAATGTCCTTCTCTCTTCCAGCGTGACTGTGCTCCAAAGTTTAACTGACTCGCACAAACCTCAAATACACGCAACACCTTTAGGACCAACTGCAACGGAGATTGCAAGCCAAGCCTTCTTTTCTAAAATCAGTGTCTGGCCTAATAAATGAATGGGCACAAATTTACCTCAGAAACTCCAAAATGTCATGGAAAGCCCCCACAAGCTGTTCTAGCTGTAAAAGGGGGCCAAGTCCATTTTTAAGTCTATGTGTTTCTATGCAATGTCATTAAAGTCCCTGCAATGGTCAGGTGTCCCAATACTGGGGACGCCTTTGCCCATAAAGTGTAGTACACAATTTGAGTTCCTTTTTAGAAACAATAGTTAAACGTTTAAAACCGTGCATATCAAAATAGTAGGCTTCAGTAAAATAATATAATTTGTTTGCATTCTCAAACCCTCAAACCTTTACACCATGAGGCTACAAATAGTTCACTATCGGTGAAAGAGAAAACAAATGAACCTACTTCAAAGAGGTTTTAGGACTAGAAAGTAGCAACATGTCATCAAACAGCAGCTGTAAAAGTCTTAATAGATAAGCTTGATGAGGTGTGACCCATCATGATGAGGCATCCTCTTGCTAATGACCAGGTTTAGGAGTGTTTGGGTTTAGGCTGGAATGGACACATTCCAGATTACATGTCTGTCCATCCTCTGCCTCCTTTGGATGGTCATTACTAAGAACATCTCTTTGGGGTCTTACTTTCAGGATGATTTCTTTTCTTTAACGGTTTAATGAATGCTGCTGCTGATAACTGCTCGTTTTAACTTTCTCTACTCATTCAGGGTGGTGTGTGCTAAAGACTGATGTGTGTCAGTGTGTTAAATGTGTTCAAACTTTTCTCATTCTCTAGATATTCTCAATTGCTAGAATACTATGTCATACTGTTTTCATTCAATCTAGTACTGTAGGTGTCGACTTCAGTGAATGTCCTGTTGTCCTAGTGTTTATCTAGCCCTGAGTGCACTTCCATAGACAAAAGCCCATTGGAGTCACATTGTCACATTGAAGACTCCCATTGAAGCTTTTAGACCTATTAGGGAATTTGGTGTGCTTAAAAATCTGGACAGAATTTTTATAAATATAAAAATCACATTCATGTCTTCTGACCTTCTGTTTTAGCATGGGCAGTATCTCCAAGAGTTTGACAACAACCTATTGCCATTGCTGTAAATAGGAGGAATTGTTTCTGCAGAAACATTACAGGTTACGGATTAACTTAAGTGACATGCACAGGCTGGCCATATTATTAGGTACACTTACCCTATTTCTGCACTTTCTTTGTTTAATCAGCACCTCGGCCACGCTCTGCTGAGAATGATCCACCATACTAACGGCATATTTTCACTGGTGGTCCTGACCTTTGATAAGTGGTGTAAGGGGGTAACCAATGATGTAGAGAAATACACTGAATTGTAAACTGCGAAGTGCACACAGATATTGTCAGTGGAACCAATAAAATGGACCATCAGTGTCAATCTAAGACAGCTATATCTATGAATTCCTCTCATCTATATATATTCGAACAGAGCATGCATAACCAAAGCATGATGGAATTAAACCTAAAGTATACAGAGGCTATTAAACTAATGATACAGGTGTGTGCCTGTCTTGAAAAAAAGGTTAGGAATAATCGCTGCGATTTGCATTATTTATTCCACATACAGGTGTCTTGGGAAAAATACTGAAGAACTAACTGTCCCTCAGCACAGTCAATCAAATAAACAGACATAGATGACAGAACACAATCATTTTGAAATTGAGTACAAATGAAAAAAACATCAACCAATGACAAAATACAACTCAGGAGGACACGCACTTCGCAAAGTTCACTGTTACACCCAGTTTTAACCAGCTTCTGCTCACCAACCGCAGCCTGAGCCCAGCACATCCCCAGTTCACACAACATTCAAACCTCGAGACATGTTACATACATGCCCGCAACTAACCAATTAAGTTAATTAATATTCATTACTAAAAAGAAAAAAAATGTGCAGGAGTAGATATGCCAGCAACTTAGCTGTAGCCAAAGGTACAGGAGTTTGGGAGAAAAGGCCATACAATAAAGTAATACTGAGAAAATGCAGCAAGAAGCGTTTATAAGGAAAGCAAGAAGTAACATTCATGACTCTGCAAACAACAATCTAATAATCATTTCATGTTTTGTTTAAACTGTTTTAAATGGTCAAAAATACATAACAAGCAACTTTGAGGGAAACCAAACTTGTAAACCACACCCTTGCTTGTCCAATTTATATAATCACTCATGGATCCTAGTAAAGTTTCTTTCATTTAAAGTGTTAATGTGTTACATTAGCAATGCTCTTTTACCCCGTATCCCTGACCATTCACCTCTGTAACCTGTAGTAATGGGGGGAAAAAACCCAGCCAAAATGACTGACACCCTCCAACACACACAAAAAAACCCCTTGAGCCACAACCAGCGAACAAGTGTTGCCTAATACTGCCTTTCCACAGATCCAAAATCAGTCACATTTTCGCATTTCTGAACCACATGCAGAGGCTGAAATGGTTTGTGTTTTCTGTGGAAATCCCTGACTGTGGCTTTAATGCATTGATTTAACTAGTGGTTGAGCATAAGCAAATGTAGTGGCTGTTTCGAGGAATACACAATTTTAAATTGATGCCGCCTGGAGTGATGCACACTATAGGAAATATCAAAATGTATTTTGCCCCAATTAATTGCTTCAAATCACTTTTAAAATTAAGAAATCTTATGTTAGAAAATGCGTTACTATTGTACACATTAATACATCTGTAACTTTATATACTCAGCTCAAACTCTCAGTAAATATGGCACAATTGTAAGCAGCCTTTCTACCTAATCGAGTTTCCTTGTGTACACAATTACAAAAACTGGTTGTCAAGAACAAAGCATGGTTCATTCATTTGGTTTATTTCAGCAGTTTTGTTTGTTTTATTTTAACTGTTTTTAGTCCAAAACAAAATATTTCAGCATAAGCAGGAGCACCCGTGAGAGGCCTGGAGGCCACATGGCTCTCCCCTCTTTTTCCCTGCAATCATGAACTGGGAGAGCAGCATGGCATGAGTCACTCCAGGCGGCACCAGTTAAAGTCTCTGATGGACCACCAGCACGGCAGGTCTGTCAGAGCTGCACTCTCCAGCAGCCTGGATGCAGCAAGCAACACTGGAAATCTTTAGCTATGTGGTTAGGAGCAGTGTAGCAGAGTGATGCCCCGTGCCATCTCTTTTAGAGAGGGACAGGTGGGGTGAGCAATAAAGAAAAAGGGCAAAAGAGAGCCTAAAAAGATTAAGATTAATGGGAATGTATTGTGAAAATCAGTGATTCTCCCAAATGTCGTTGCGTAAAACTGGGTATGTGTTGCACATATGTTTGTGTGCTCTGTGTATACTCATTGTATAATAAACAATGACACAAAATCTGAAAATGACTGTCCATGATGTGTATGAAGGCATGAGGCACTGATGTACGAATGCGTGGCATTTTCACAGTATGTACAGCCAGATGCTCATGCCTGTGTGTGTGTGTGTGTGTGTGTGTGTGGGGTAGGGGATGCTCATGGCTGTTTCCTGTGGGAGAATGGCAGGTCAGGGGTGAGAGGTTGGTGTCTAAGGGTCACAGTGAGGTCAGATTCGGGGCAACTGCTTCTCAATGAATTCCTTCACAGCAGACATCTCCTACAAGCAGAGAAAACAATGTTAACACAATAATACAGTACATTACTATGAATGTCTTACAGTAGTACTGCTGTAAGATTAAACAATTGCAGTTTCAAGGACGTCTCAAGGACAAAGAGATTTGAAATCTAGAATCTTTAACACTGACAAGCCAGAGTTGTGTTGAAAATAACAACAATAAAATAAACAAAGACACTGGCCTTTAAAACTTTTAGTACATTACAAACACTTAAAACAAATGTAACAGAATTTCCTGTAAGCAAAAACATATGTACAAGTTTCATCAAAACAGCCACTCAAAACCCTTTTCCTTTATTTTTTAGCCAGGATATAATTTTGGCCTAAAAGATTGTTAAAAGATTACATTTTGTCAGATGAGATGAAACCAGAAGGAACTGTGTGATGTCGAAGAACTGACTTTTCTTTTTTTTTTTCATATTTAACCCTTCAAAACAAAAGATATTAAGTGCATAATTTTTTGAAATAATAATTTTTAGGATTGGAAGAGACTCACCTGAGGACAGGAGCTGTGCATGAGCCCTGGGTAGGTGCGGAAAGTGACCTTTTGTGGGTTCACTATAGTTTTAAGCTTCTCTGCTGTCATAGCCCCAAACTGCACCGGGATCATGGGATCCATCTCTCCATGACATTGCAGAATGGATATATCCTTGTTCGCACTGCCACTGGCTGCCTAGTGGAGCATGGACACGATGCATCAGCTGGAATTCATTAGCACCTTGTTCTAACAGCAAGCAAACATTTAAATGGTATCACAGCACAAAGCTTTTGGGATGTCTATGCTGGAAACAATAAGTCTACATAGCACATAACAAATCTACAGTTAATCAGTCAATAGCTTCAACTACTAAATGGTAGCGTGTCTTCAGTGTAATAGCAGATTACAAGAAGGATATATTAGCTATTGACACTTGGCATTAAACTGCAATACTAGTAAGATATATGTGAGATATACAAAGCTTTTTAAGGACTTCTAGCAATTTCTCTGTAAACTGTTACTTTGTTCAATATTTCTACAAAAATGAAAAGGATCATACAGCTCCCTGTTATTCACCCCTTGGGTTTGTTTCTCCTCGCCCATTTTGGGCTAGTTTAACTGTATTTTGACAAAAGGTGACTGGCTTAACCACAGCATTTTTGTTAAAGCAGAACATCAGTGTGATGTGATGTGACATCAAAAGCTGTAACTGGGTGCCATCAAAAATGGCATGTCATGTTGTGCTGCACCATGCTCTGATGCTCATGGATGCTGTAGACATCTTTGCTGATTACAAAAGGCAGATTACCCTACCGTTACCATGAACTTAGAACCAACATTGATGTGAACGCACATGTGTGCTCAAAATAAATAAAATAAAAGATCTGGTCAAATTGCTGCTTAGACTTCAAGATCAGACAGACACAGCATATGCAGTATTGACTGCCTGTGTAAATGAAGCATTAGGAGGCTGGTAGATTTAGACAGATTTGTTATTCCTGACCGTTTGTTTTTAATCTGATCAGATTCATATGTTTAGACAAGCTAAAGCTCACAAGATTAAGAGATGCACACTCATGCGCATGTACGCACACAGACACAGACACACAAAGGTCACACCTGTGGGAAGGTCTTGTGAAGCGGTAACCAACAGCTTAGAGCCACCACACCTGCTAGTTGCTGCTGACTGGTCAGAGCAGTGTAGAGTGAGAGAGCTCCCCCCTGGACATGAGATACAGAGGAGTCCCAATCATAAGGAGATATATAACATAACAGTTTACCCAGCAATTGTTAATAATACTAATACTGGGATAGGCAATGTTTTCTCACCTGAGAGAATCCGCCAAGAAGGACGCGATTAGCTGGTATCCCATTTTTTGTCTCATGATCAATGAGGGCCTTGACTGTAAAAGAGGTGTAATGTAAGTCATTTGACAGAATATTGCATCATAGAATAATCAAAAATAATAAGTGCTGATAATGTCCACCGATTCTCAAGCCAGACAGCAAGACCAGGATTGTTTAAAGCAATGGCCACTAATCCTCCACCTGGACAACCACCTACCTGTAAATTTCATGTCCAATCCAACTCTAAGACACAAATTTGATTGTTTAAAGCTGGGGTTGCCTTAAATTTGGAGCTAAATTCTGCAGGAATTCAGATCTCCAGGAGTATGGTTGATAACCACTAGTTTAAAGATAGCAATTAGCTTATCTGAGTAGCCTACTTGACACATCTTTGCTTTAGTGCAGTGCTACAGCATGATTTGCTGAAGTACCATACTTGTGCATTCTGGGCCAGTTTTATAAGATCACAGTCAGAAATCTAAGTGTTTTCAGCTTTTTCTTACTGTTCTCTGCTGCTCTCTTAATTCCTGCCTCATCCTCAGGTGATTCAGGGCTCAGGCCCATCAGGTCAAACCTGGAAATAAAAACATTTACTGCTCACAAACAAAAACAGGCCGAAATTGTTTTTTCTACAAACATAATGTTCCCTTTCTAACTGAGGATATCTTACCATGAGGGCATGGTCATCTTCATATTGAGTGTTACAGGAATTCTAGGCCTGCAGGCACAAAAAAAAACTAATCAATTATACAACAAAACAACTACTTACATATATAAATAAACACTTTATGTATTTAACTATTTATGTATGCATTATGTATTATGTATTTAAAATTCCCTTACTACATTACGTTTGAATTAAATACGTTTTTAAATACGTTTGTTAAAATACAGTCGTCAAATCTTCAAAACAGCCATCAAAATACTGTAATATGAACATAAAAATGTGGTTCTTCAAGTATTCTTAAATCCAAGGTTTGTAGAACCATGTGGTTCTACGCATCCTTAAAACAGTTCTTTGGGAATTTCTAATGAACGTAGTTCTTTAAAACATTGATTTTGTTTTATACTTATACATGATAAAGGATGTTCTGGGTCTCACTGCAGTTATGAGTTCAAATACTTACGCATGTGGGCAGATGTACTTGACATATGGCAGCCTAATAGACGTCATAGCATCAGCCCAGCCATGTCTGAACAAAGAAACAATTGAAAGTATTAGAGAGTGGGACAGGAAATACAAATTTACAATTTTTAGAATGTGCAACAACTTAAAGATTGATCCTAAACAAAATTACAAACATTGCAAAGTTCAAAAATAATAGGTAACAGGAAAAGAAGAAAATGACCATTCCGTTTTCAAACAAACACTCATGTTTAAACAGACAAAAACCATTTGAAAATAAGAACTAAATGTTATTTAACTTAAGTGTAAAAATTGCTACTAGCTACAGAAGACACAGTAGCATGTAGATACATAATTACACATCCACACATGAATAATAATATTTTAGTAATATAAAACCTGGGCTGGGTGGTCCTCAAAATGTTTTTAAGCTTTTCAGTCATTCAAAAGCTGCAGTCGCACTTTGGTACCAAGCAATGTCCAGTTTAAATGCTCCTTGTTAGGTGCGTTCCGAGACACTGCTGCTGTTTGTATTTCAACACACTGCTGACATTAATAACATGCTTATCAGCAACTCATTTTAGATTTTGGATCACATTTGCTTATTGGTTCACTGATGCTACTAAGATGGACTACACAGGCATTAAAACTTGAACAACACAGAAGTTATGGATAATTTGAAGTAACTTGCTTAGTACACTAAAAGCACTGCATTTCAATACCCAGCCCAACTAGCCATTATTAATTATTACATTATAATCAGTCTGTATACCTAAAACCACCATCATACACCAACATACAGAATGCAGAACTCACCCTGTATCACCCAGACCATGGAGGAAGATGACCTGTAGAGGAAAAACAACAAACTCTAAAAATGGACATTCAGTAATGGTGTAAACTTTTGTCTTTTTATTGTCACATTGCCTTGTCTCAATGCCTTTTACACACCCACATTGGCTTTGGTGTGTAACAGAATAAAATTCCTGGTCCTACACAGAAAATTACTGTATTGATATACTTTTACAGGCATTGAGAGAGGGAAATACGTTACAGCATCACAAGGTACTGTGTGGGTGTTTTTTCTTTCTGTCTCTCACCGCAGCAGTCTCTTTCTCCGTTCCGGACACCGTCACAGCCTCGGCGAGCAGCGGCACAGACATGTTGTTGCCACACATACACTGTAAGGGGATGCTTTACAACAAAACAAAAAAAGACAGTTACAACCCAGGCAGTAACATGATAATAAGTGACATCCTTTTGAAAGAACTGCAGTTCCACTCACTCAGCAATTCTGGAACTCATTAACCAAGTCTATTAGGACAGCTTCCTAAATAGTAGTGTGATCATAATCGTTTAGCATGGCACAACTAGATAAAAGCTGAGGGAAAACTGTTAATCTGTAAACCTGGAAGGTGACTCATTTAGGCCAGTTAAAATTCTGCTCCATAAGCAAAAGATGGTCTATACTGGATGTAAAGCCATGCAGGAAATCAACTTGAGGTAATAAACAGACTGGTGTGAGTAGTTTAAAGCAGCAGGGCGTATCTATTTCTGGGTAAGGACTCTCTTAATCAATAAAAAGTGAAAGCCACTTTTGTTTGTGATGAAATTGGGAGTGGAATAAGTAATCGTATCAGTAAGGCCAGGCAACTTCCCCGTTTTAAAAACATTAAGTTACATTAAACGGGAATCACGAGTGTTCGATTTCCTTTTACTCGGGACAACACAGATGAGGCAAAGAAAGTCTCTCCCAACGGCTCTGAAATAAAGGCGGCAGCAGCACAAACACGTCTGTGAGAGGCTTTAGTGACATCATGAGCTCTCACCTGACTCCCATTACTCTCTACAGGACACAGGCTGTCCTGCAACAATTCCTCGCTTTAGTACTCTAAAGCCTGCAATATAAGAGGCAAAAAGAGACCCCTTCATCAAAGCACCTGCCCCATTGAGCCCAGTGCGGGTGACTGTTTTCTTTTACGAGTGAAAGCGAAAGAAAGACAACTAAACAGTACACAAGGACAAAAAATAGGAAAAACAATGGCAAGCGACCATGACCAGGGCCACGAGTCAGTCAATGGCTGCATAATCTTTAGCAGAACAGCGTGTCTCCCTTCCAGCCTGTTGGTGCGAGCTGTGTTGAGAGCATGCGCCACTGCTACAGTATGGCAACTCAACTAGAGCTACATTTAGGCTACTGTTTCTCACCGGAGCTTCCAGGTGAAAAGCGGTCTTGTATCGAGCTGACAACCTCTCTCGTGTGCTCTGGAGCCTACTTTTTATTTGGCATTCAGACTGAGAGGAGGGAGTGGAGCGGACAAGGAAAAACAATAGAGAGAAAGATACAGAGGGAGGGAGAGATACTCAGAGAGAGAGAGAGAGAGGGGAGGGAGCAGAGCAGCTTAGCTCAGTTTAGCCGGCTAGTGGAATTCATGATACATAAGCAAACCCGAGGAGATTGTTTCAGCTCGTTCATCCTCTCGACTGGCTTAATCTCGCTCCGCCCGGCCCCCTCCATGTGCCCCCATAGCCAGCGCAACTCAGCCACCGGCCCGGAGCGTCGTTTGGCGGTATTGACTGGCTAAGTCCCCCGCTCCCCTCTACACTGCTGCATTAGCCCACTCGTGCCCAGCGCTACCACCAGGACCCCTTTTCAAACTCGTCTCTAACACGGCGCCACAAATGTGACAATTTTTTTGCATTTTGGGGGAGAAAACTGGGATTACAAACGACGACCCCACCGACGTAACCCCCACACTCACCGCTCGCTCTCGCAGCTCACAACGGAACTTCCGCTGCTCTCTGCCGGGGAGAGGCGGGTGGTGACGCGCGAGACGTCATCGACAACCACACACGCCCGCTCTCCAAAAATTATGGACAAAATTATTGGGACAAACCTGTTTTCCAGGGTTTTACTTCCAGTAAAGTGCAATCGTAATGTATACCAAGACATTTTGAACAACGCCATCACTATTTCAACTTTGTGTACAAAATTTGGGGAAGGCCCTTTTCTATTCCAGCATGACTATGCCTCAGTACACGAAGCAAGATCCATAAAGACGTTTAGATGTGTTTGGTGTGGAAGAAATTGACTGGCCCACACAGAGCCCTGACCTTAACCCCATTCAACACCATTGGGTTGAACTGGTACAGAGATTGAAAGCCAGACCTTCTTATCCAACATCAGTCCCTGACCTCAGTTTTCCAGGAAGAATGGAAGCGGTAATAGCTGTAAAGGGGGGACTTCAATGTCGTTAAAGTCCCTGTTGGTGTAATTGTCAGGCGTCCCAAAAGTTATATACGCGTTAGGCTAAAGGTACAAACAACAGCCCCCCACATTTGCTTCTTTCTTAGTTATTTATTATCTCCAATGAAGGTTTGTGGAGTGTCAGTCATGCCTAGTTGTCATTCATTGGAGGGTTATGAATGAAAACTGGGTGTGACTGCACTCCATCACCATTTATCCTGTCCCATACTCTGTCATTCAGATCATCACTATTTTGCACTTTTTGCACCATCCATGTTTTCTGTAAATCTGTATGTTTTATTTATACTTATTTCTTTACATTTTTCTTTTTCTCCCGTTCGTACAATCATGTGTAATGGTTTCTGTTTAGTTTCGTCTTGTCTACTGCAAACACAAATATCTCCTTGGGATCAATAAAGTATTTCATCATCATACTTCTTCGCCAATAATTTAACAGACACCCTGACAATTTCTAAAATGTTAATTGTTGATGCCACTTTTCCAACCTTATTTAAAGGAACTGCTTTCAAGATTACTCAAGGAGGGCATACATGTGTTTCTCTGTGAATATTTATTGGCACACAAAAATAATTACTTGAACAAATATATCTGCATTCCTTTTCAAATATGTCTTATTACATATTTCTCTCTCTGAGTTGATATACTTCAGTGTTACCAAAAATCATCCATTTCTTATAGACACCTCATGCTCACATCTGGAGTCACGATATGAAGTGTGTCTGTGGAGTGATCGTTTCCACTTTGTGATCCGCTGGATTTGCTGCTGCCTCATAGTTACAGATAGTCACCTCATGCCTGTGAGCCTGCAAGAGAAACAAAGACAGCTAAAAAAATGTTTTAAACAGATTAATGGATAACGTTTTTTTAAACAAAGGCTTATTCCTGCTGCCACCAGGGTATCATTTTTACATTCAGTTTAATATCTGACCTGTATGCTTTACAATAATAAATAGGAAATGGTATGGCTGCTGCTCAGTTTGCCTCTCCAAAACTGTACAGAAAACATAATGAAAGTGGGTTTAGTCCTATTTATATTAATTTCAGCTGCTTTTATTGTTATCAACAGTATGATGGTTAGGATTAAATTTAAACTTTGGGTTTTGGTTAGTGTTATATTTGGGTTTAGATTTATTTTAGTCATTTATATTCAACTAATTCAGTCGACTTTAATAAATATTAAGCCAAATGTATGTTAAAGACAAGGTGTACCTCTACAGTTGGCTATCCAAATAAAGTGTAAACAGAAAAGCTATCAAATGTTTAATGTTAGGCCACAGTATCATACAACTGAACATTGGATGATTAGTTGAAAACTTTACTCAACTTTCCTATGGTTAAATCATGTCTTTGCTAAAGATGGTACAACGGCTTCAGTGGTTATCAGGATCAGGTCAATATCAGAAAAAGAATAATAATTAGTACAATCCACTCCTATAACAAATCTAGTCTGAAAGACATATGTTTCTATTTCTACCTGTGGGCTAGTAGAGTAGAATGATAGCCTGGTTTCAGATGTGCTTCTTAAGTAAGGTGCTTAATTTAAAACTGCCTCATTTTAGAGTTTAGGATTAAGATTTAGAGGATAGGATTAAGATCAATTATAAGTAAAATAATAATAATAAAATACACCATAATCATCCATCCCTCCCCGTCCTCACCTCAGAGTACTCCCCGCGTAACCCAATATAGTAGACACGAGTGGATTCGGCGCCAAAGTTTCGAGAAATATGAATGGACAAGTGATTTACATTGGAAAAGCGGGCAATCCTGTACAGAAAAAAACAAAAGAAAACAAAGGTAAAGGACTACAGCTTCTGCGGTTTAGATGAAAAGTGGCTGTTTTCTCACATTAACATTCCTAAATATACTAAATAAAACTAAATTAATATAAAGAACACTATACAGTAAATGTATACAGTAAATTGTGACCTTATGTAGAATATACAATAATCCCCTGCCTTTAGAACACCTGCGTATAGTGAAAAGCCACACTGTTGTGTTTTGATAAAGAAAATGCCTAAAAATGCCTGTTTTTATAATGTAAACCCTAAATATCTGCTCCCAGAACACTTTAAATTTCATTCTAAACTCAGTTTAATGCATAAAGAAAATGTAAAG
>JBBPDH010000136.1:11356180-11380517 GCA_037974565.1 Clupeocharax schoutedeni
TAAACCCTAAATATCTGCTCCCAGAACACTTTAAATTTCATTCTAAACTCAGTTTAATGCATAAAGAAAATGTAAAGGTAAACCCATATTTGAATTTAAATTCCCCGCTGAGATATGCAACTCGGAAGGTTGTGAGACAAAAGTTTACACCCGGATCGCATTTAAAAACAGACATGCGTCTGAATCACGTTTTTCATGGAATAAAACCTGATCTACTCAGGCTACAAATACAAATGAGGGTTCGTTGGAAAGGTCGCCTGGAGACCTACAAAACTTGGAGTTTAAAGTGCCTTAGTGTTGGGACACCATGGTATATATATATATATTTATTGCCACAAAAAAGCAAAAAAAATAAAAAGTTATTGTTATTGTGAGGACTTCAGCGTAAATTAATGAGTTTGGTTCTCAAAAAATATCCGCATGTGACGGACTCCTGATCCACATAAAACTGCTGTATTTGTGTGTTACTGGTCATTTCTATCAGAAACCTGGTTTGACTCAGTCATTCACTAAATTAAACCAGGAGTTGTTAATAGAATCTCACAAATCCAAGCAACAGCTGGAGGATTCAAGGAGAAATATGGAATTAAACCTGAGCTCTCCTTAACAGGTTCTCCTTACCAGGCTTACCAGCATTTATGCGAATGCTGGAACAGTCAGCTCGCAAAATATGAACTACTTTTTTACCAACGAAAACTCTCTTGATACTCTATACTGCTTTCTTGTTTGTTTGCATTTTGCTAATGTTAATCACACACTGAGAAATTTGCTTTAAACAATTTGCAGAGGTGGCCAAGATTTACTTGCCCAAGATTCAGAAAACTTACTTAGTTGGATACTCAAGTTGAGCTAGTGCATCCCTGTTGAGACGAAACGCTTGTTCTGGCTCTCTGCTTGTATCATCAAAAGACATCTGCGGTATGTTCTTGAATCTGCACAGGGAGAGAATGCACAATGCATACTACTGCTACATCTAGTCATTTTAGGCAGGGCATTCCATTAAAAGCTTGCTTACAGCCTCATTTCAGCAGGATGGGATTCATCATCCTCTCCAGAAATTATAATGCCCTTTAGCTTCACACTTCCAGTGAACCTGCCAAAGCAACCAAGAAACAAGAAATGCAAAGTGAGGAAAAAGATAGATGACTGTCTGTGTATAGTGAAAATGGACATTTAAGCGGAGTACATGTGAAAGAGAAAGAGAAAAAGAGGAAGGGAAAGAAGAGGGTTGCTTTCTCACGGGATATTGAACAGAAGCTCCTCATCTGCGTCACTCTCCACAAACTGGAAAAAGAAAAAGAGCATGTTGGACTACAGCAAGTACAATGAATTCAGCTTTTGCACTAACTACACAATGTACAAAGGTCTGCAGAGATTTTCTCATCCAGGACATTAACCAGGAATTTGATCACGCTAGGTGTCCGAACATTGCTGTTAGGATATGAATGCATTCAGCTAGAGGAGCATTCGTGAGGTCAGGTTCTGATGATGGATGATCCACTCTGGATCACAAACAGCATTCCAGTTTAGCCTACTGTGCTCCATCACACCAGTCCAAGGAGCTTTAGCCTTTACCAAATGCTTGGCTTTGCATAGTGGTTAGGGTGTTCGCCCTGCGAAGGGGAAGTCATAGGTTCGATTCCCAAGACTGCTAAGCACCAACCATCCTCACACACTGCTCCCTGGGCGTTGTGTTTCTGCTGTTCACAATGTGTGGTCATCCATGACAGAATGGTCACTTTCACTTATAGGCTTTAATATGGAATTGGTTCTCCCTGTGACAACTCTTTTTGGCAGTCTTTCCACGTGATGTTGGGGTGTTTCTGTGGAAAGTTTTGTGCTTATTCATTCTGTTAAGGATTTATGAGACCAGGCACTGGTGTGGGATGAGAAGTCCTGGCTCACAATCTCCATTCCAGTTCATTCCAAAAGTGTTGGATGGGGTTGAGCTCAGGGCTCTGTACGGGCCAGACCTGTTATTCCGCACCGAACTCATCCAGCCCATGTCTTTATGGACCTTGCTTTGCGCACTGGGGCACAGTCATGATGGAATAGAAAAGGGCCTTCAGCAAACACCGGGACCACAAAGGTGGAAGCAACACATTTGCTCACATAATGTATTTAAAGTCGGTTTCAGTAATAGGTGCACCATCATGCAGCTGAATTCACCTCTTATCAGATGTGGTGTCTGGATACTTTGGACTTGTAAAGTACGTTCAGGCACAATATCAGCCTTGGTGCATTCTCCGACGCCTGACAGTGAATATGCGAGATCACTGCAGTGGTGAATACAGGTGGGGCTGGAGAGGGAGCACACCTCAGTGGACCATTTTAACGCATTTTAAGGAAAGAAACCTTTTCCTTTTACCTTTTCCCGGTCTGTGCGTTGATCCCAGGGTTTGAATACGACTTTGCCGTCGCCGTCTCTGCTTTCGTTCAAACATTGCAGTTTCTCCAGATCGATGCGTCTGTACAGTCCGTACTCCAGGCCCCTCTCTGCGGGCTCATGATCGTCTTCGCAACAACCGTGCCCACCGCCGTGCCCATGCCCGTGCCCAGACATAGCACGTGGTCTTTACGAGCCAGAATTAAGACAAAAATCTAGGTTTTACAACCTTCTGCAGTTGCACTTTCACCACTCTCTGACACTGTTGACAATACGTAGAGTTTAAACACAGCCAGCAAAACTCAGAAATGACACCCCTAGAAGAAAGCAACACTACTATCAGTCCAGCGATCTGATTGGACAGAGAGCGAACCCGGTGTTACCAATCACGAGTAGGGTTTGCAGTCTCTTCATTTATACGTAATGACATCACAATATGGGCGGAACTCAAATGCCTCCTTGCTCCCTATGTAGTCCTCTACAAACGTAGTTCACTACAAATGAAACAATAAATGTGCCCGGTACCTAAACAGTGCCCCAAAACCCCAAACACTGGTCTGTTTGAGACTAGCGCCACCTACTGAGTTTACTCAGCAGTAAGGCAGAATGCACGGTGCCTGTACGTTTTCAGTGCAGTATAACAGCCATATTTGTAAAATAGATTCTGTTTTGATAATTAATTTCATAGCAGTGAACGTTACATTGTTTAATTCAAAATGTTACACCTTTTGCAATTCTTTTAAAAAAACATAAGTGCTGAATTTCAGTACAGACTATCTATACTGTTAAAATGCCATATTGTTTTAAGGTTTATTCAGCTTCAACAGGTCTGAGTTGGCTTCTTACTAGTGAAAGCCAAATACTTACGCTGTACGATTTTACACCCTTTAGATGTAAACATGTAATAACGGAATTTGCATTTTATAGTAAATAATCAACTGGAACATCCAGTTTCATGTATAATTACCATTACCAAATATGGTAAAATGAATTATTAGTAGTTTCAAAATAAATACATATTGTTACATATTTGTTGACTATAATTTACTTTCTGATATAAAAGATTTGGATCACAAATGAACAAAAAAATCCACAACATGCTGAAACATGAGGGCAAAATGTTGATTTTATTAAAAATGTCCATATAACATTTATTAAAATCTATTAAAATTACTATTTTTGATCCTCTTTCACTCAGGGCCAAGTTCAGGGAAACAAGGTCCACAGACTGAAAATAAATACAGTTGAGTAAAGGTGTAGGGTTCCCAACGACTGACTGATCATTCCTCTCTGTGTATATATGTGTGTGTGTGTGTGTGTGTGTGTGTGTGTGTGTGTGTGTGAGAGAGAGAGAAAGAGAGATTTCATCACTCACTGCCATACATATCATTTTACACATAATTTCCTGGACTGTGGTTAAAATAAAGCAGAAAAACAACAAATGCTTACAGTTTTACTACTTTGGGGTGTTTTTCTTCATGAAGAGCAAAGAAATTAAATATGCCAAAATAAACAATAAAATCCAATGTCCCATTGTAGTGTGATCCACTGAACAGTGTGTGTGTGTGTGTGTGTGTTTTGAAGGTGAGAAGAAGCCTGCATGCTATGGTAAAACTGCTTAGTGTATGTGTGGGCATATTTTCCTCCAGTTTTTCCAGTGATCTGCTTGGACACAATTAAAAAGCATAAAAACATAAGAGAAAAAGATGAGCCATTACATTAAAATGAGAATTGACACTCTCTCACTCCACATTTTCTCTCAGAACAGAAAACCAGTCTCTCTTCTTTTACCGTCGGGAAAATCTGTTCTTAAATGCTTTGATAGTTTTAGCCATCATAGGGGCAATTTCTGGAAAAGAAGGAAAGGAAAGGCAAATTTAGATAAGCAATGTAAACACCCAAGGCTTCCATTTTACACAGACAGAGGCTCCATGAATGTACAGTATTTCCACAAAAAAACATTAGGGTATTATGAATTACTGCAGCATCATATGAAACCAAGCATCTTTTAATATTTACTCACTTTTGACCTGTGGTTTATCTCTGGCACTATGGCCAGCACTGCTGCTAGGAGCAGAAGATCGAGAGGGTTCAGAAGGACTGCTGTAGGAAGACTGGCCACATTCACTTGACTGATTGAGGGAGCTGTAGGACATTGGTGGTCTGATTCTAAAACAAATAACATAATATAAAGTAATAAGATAAAGTAAAATTATTTATCCATATTACAACATATTACATCTTACCTAGTGGATTTTCCTTGCAACATTTCACCAATAACGTAATCATGAAACCCAAATAATTTTATGAGTGAATTGTCACTCATTTTATTAGTGAATATTACTACCAATAAGCTACGCATGTAGAGTGGATATTTTAGAAGTGAACTGCTGAGCCCAAAAGCTATAATAGCATACACTCACTTGACTGGAGCTGCGGCAACAACACTGGCGCTGGTAGAGCCACTTTTAGTGCCAAACTTCTCCTGTCTTCTCCGAACATCACGAGGGGGCTTGGCAACTGAATTTACATATGCCATCTTTACCTGTCGGCCTGTCAGGGATCAACACAAGTAATTTCACAATTCCACCAATAATTTCATATGCTATGGTATTATAAATATGTTCTAGTGCTGACATTTTCTCAACGAAATGTGAATATAAAACAACGTTCACAATACATAAAGGCAAACACCTTTGGGCTTGTTGGCATGAGCAGAGCTGATATTCTGTGTAAGCCTGCGCAAGCGCTCCTCACGTTCATCATGTAGACGCAGATACAGCTCTCTCCAAGATTCATACTCCTGAGGAGAGTTACGCTTGAAATCCCGCTGACAGTGGCGCATCCACAGCTCATCTGACTCCTCCATGAAATACTTGAGAAAGAGTGAACACTTTTCATATAACACGTTTTTCCTCTTCATCTCAAATATAAGAATCATTACTATAAGGTTGCCATCCTAAATAATTAACCCAGAATTCAAGCACTGTAAATACATAGCATTCAAATCTGCAAATTATATTTTGTGCTATATGATCATGCTTGTGTGTACACATACCTGGTTACATTGTTCAATGCGGTACAGCTGTTCCGGTGTGCACCTTTCAAGAACTGGCTCCAAAATCTCAAAAGGCACACCACCAACTTCATCAATAGCTAAAGAAAAATCCCACATCTCATGTATTAATTTGTATGTAATGTGATTATGAGAAAAATAATACAGACCATCAGAAAAATTCTCCATTTAAATCTCAGCATTATTCAGCATGCAACTCACAGTCAATATTGTTCTGCAGGACTCTAATGCACTGCTCGTAAAGGGTCATCATTTTGGGCAGGTACGCAGTCTTCGAACCAGAGTACACCACCATTTTAGAGTTGAAACGCCGGCCTGTGAATCCAGCATCCTCTTCTTCACATGATACGGGAACTAGCGGAATACAAATGGAAAAGAATATAAATATAAGACCAAATTAGAGCATGTCCTCCAGCAATATCAAACACTCAAAGCTTTCAAAGCCTTCAGTAGCTGAAAACCACAGAGAAAAAAAAAAAACAACCTTTACGTCTCTGCGGGGATAGCGGGGTGACATCTATTGAGGGCAGTGGTCTGTAGTTGGGTTGAATTGCTGGCAAAGGGATGTCAGGCAGAGTTGGCACCACATCAACTACCTGAGGGGGAAAAAAAGAAAGAAACACAGCCACACATAAATGAAAAACAGTGATGTGTTAATAGGGCAATTAGCAAAACATTTAAAAATCCTACGTTTTAGTACATAAAAAGGAACAGATTAAGTTTACACAACAGCCTAAAAGTTTCCCGTTATCATAATCACTAGTGACTACAAAGATTCTAGCATCAGTCATGTTAGCTGGAGTCTGGGTGGCAGTGATAGTCGCACCTTTCTGCGTTTCTCTGGCACAGTGTGTGGGGACACTGATGGAATAGCTGGCTCGGGCCGTTTACTGCGAGTTCCATTGGATTTGCTGGATTTGGACACTGAGGGAGCAGAAGTAACAGGCTGAGATGGTCGAGAAGGTTTCTTCTTCTTCTTACTAGGAGATGGTTCGTCATATGTAAGAAAGGATTCAAAAGACATAGTAGGAGCCTCATACGGCTCCTCCTCATCATCCCGCACAGATTCTGGCTTCTCCTTTCTTTCCCGAGGCCTGCCTGGAAATACACAGGATCACAGGAAAGATCTTACTTTCATGCACCTCCGCAATCTACTTTATGCCTATTTTTTCACTGCCATGCATATTAAAACATCTGCCTTGCATTACTATTGCCTTTGAAGCACTTCATGTTCAGTACTTTAGCTTGTCTGTATGCAAATGGTTACCGTTCAATAAAAACTTTAATGAGACATCATGTTAAAAGCCAAAACAAAAGCTCAGCACTTACCATCACTGCTTCCCTTCTTTTCTTTCCTACTTTCATGTGAAGTCGAGTGACGACTGTGTTTTGAAGAAGTGTGTGTACCACCACCTTTTTTATCTCTCTCGTTGCTGCGTAACCGTGTCTCACTGCCACCACTTTGAGTCTGAGCATGCTGCTTGTGTCTGTCCTGTTCCCTCGATGAGTGAGAGCCATGTTCTCTTGCTGGCTCTTTGTGTTGCTTGCTGTGTTTAATTTCTTTTCGGGGAGGACTAGGTGGTGGCTCCTCCACTGGGCTCTCATACTCTTCTGACTGATAACCTTGTGCCCTGCTGTCCTGGGGACTGTACTGCTGAGGGGAGGAGTCATGGTAGACTTGCTGATATTCTTCTTCTTCTTCTCCCTCCTCCTCCTCATCTAAAGGTGGCGGCTCCTCTGGTGAAGGGTCCCTAACCCTGTCCCTGTAGCCTCTGGTCTCGTCTGCCTGTGAGTGGGAGTGTCCCTCTCTTGGATTGCTGGTTCTGTCGATATGTATAATGGAGACATTAAAAGGGTTACTATTAAAGTTTGTAGTAGACAATGCAGCCAGTAATAATACTCTGTATATCAGTACACCCCAGAAGCTGGGCTGCTCAAGTGGGTTAATAGTGTCTAGTTAGAAAATTTAGTAATTAGTTAAGAAAAAGTCACTTCACTATTCCGCCTTACTAGCGCCTAGAAAAAATGTCCATTTCCTTCACACTTGTGGTTTAAATTTACAGCACGTCCATTAAAGCCAACACTCACCTATCCCCAGACTGAGGGACCAGCTTCTTCCACTTGGCCACAAGGTTTTTTGCTGCTTCCCCTGCAATGTTATGTTTGCGTAGAGAATTTACAGTTTTCCCAACACCTGTTTCCTACAATTACAGAAGGAAGATATAAGTAGGTCTTACAAATGTATATTTCAGGGTGTCTGAAACTGAAAAAGTTCAAATTATGAGACATCCATCAGAAAAATGGGGCACAAACATAGTTCATAGATCTGATCGTACCACGAGAATGTCCACAGTCATGGGCAGCTCCGCTAACCTCTTGAGGGTCTTCAGCAGCTAGAAGCAGGAATGACCAAGTTATTGTCCAAGACAAGATAATTACTAAAACCGCAGGGTAGCCAAATAAATGCCTACAAAGGTATGTAGACTACTTGCAACAAATATGCAAACATTATAGAAACAACATATATTCACAGGCAGAACACTCATATAGAAAGCAAACATGAATGAACGTGCAGGTAAAATGACACATTGACATCCACAGAGTCAGTGCTGTGGCCTGCGGAGGACGGCACGTTAAAGGCAGTTAAAAGGCTCTTTTGTTTACTTAGGGACCACTCCGTTTGAAAAGACACGAGTTTCGTAAGAAAAACCTCGTCAGATTCTGTTAAATGTCATCAGACTATTGGTGTAGCAGTCATTAGTTCCTCTAGCTTCTGTAATCCTAGCGTAGGACGTCGTCAGCTAAACAACATCCTACCACAAAAACACGGCCTGTCTAATCGGTTCAGTTATCAGCTGCTATCATCACACACGCCTGTCATTCCGCACAATTAGTACGAAGTGCATTCAGTAATACAATGGAGCGCACAAGGAAAACATTACGACGAGCCACCCTAGACTTCTCGAGTTAGAGGAGTCCGTTTTGGTCTGGGACTAAACCGTCGCGTAGGCACTTTCTCCACACGGGCTCGAATTTTCCCTCCCCAACGTCCACATAAGCTACAAACACAGAGCAAGCCGAGCTGCCACACGCCAGCCCGGACTTTCTCAAGTTCAAACAGGGGGAACTCTACCTTTCGAGGCTCCTGGTTCTCCGCGAGCCTGGATTGCAACTTCTCCACCACCTCCAGCAGCTCCTCCGCCATGTTTCCCAGCTGCTACATAGTGCCCGGAAGCCGCTCTGACTCGGACTGTTCACATGGAGACTCCGGAACCAGCGTCACCAGGCAGCACAGAAAGTAAACACAAGTCCAGCTGAGACCCGGAGACCCACTGTCACACAACTGTAATGTCACACAAAAGACCATCAAATTTCAACCAGACCACCGTCTAAGTCAAACAGCTGTAGCGTCCTGGTCTACCAACAGTTAGCCTCAATGTCTCAGCTCTTTAATGTGACCAGTTAACGGAGTAAAAAAATAACAAGCAAAAAATCAGAGCTGGCTATTCGATATGTAAATATGACCACATTTGATCTATGTGTCGTCTATCAAGCTTTGACTTTGTTTACAACAATTAAACGTGATATATTTTTAATCAGAATCAATTGATATAAATTATAATTAGTAGAACACTACGCACTAATTAAGTAATGTAAGATTTTGGCAAAAAGTAAAAAATGGGCAAAGATGTAAAGAATCGGTATAGCACCGAGAAGTAAGTTATACTAAAATGCAAATCCAGAGTTCATCCAATTTCAAAAGTGGATATCAAAAAGTAATTTGAATTACAGTTTAGCACTTTTCATATTATCACATAATTATAAAAAATATACAATAAAGCATGGTTTCAATGGCTATATGGTTTGTAATTTTTAAGACCACATTGTACGAGTTATTACACAATTTCCAGAATTGTTTTTGTTTCATCATATATGCTGTTGGCAGTGGGTTTCCCATGTAAAAGAAGCACCAATATGTTTACATGGCTTTGTTTACATCTCATCAATTATGCAGATTTTTAAAAGGTGGAATCCATTTTTATTTAATTTAGTAATGCAAAATATTGTGAATAATAATGAAAAATCATTGTACACATGTTTTACCACAACTTTTTTAAAGGGTATATTACTGGTCTATTACAACTTATTAACCTCAGAAAAAGCTATATAATTATTAATCATGGAATCAAAAGATTTAATACATCTTACATTTGTAGTCTAATGCGTTATATAGACTAATTGATCATATCTCTGATATAACTGTGACCTTACTGTTGTTTTCAGTTGGTTTTTAAATGTTGATGTTGTTGGGCTAAGCTCTTTTGTAAGAATGAATGAACATGATGAATAATGGATGTAGATATGAGGGCAAATCCCAAATCACAGCTGTGGCTACACTCAGCATACTGTCTTTAGTAAAAACACACGAGAACAACATGCTGGCATGACTGTAAAAACAGCGTTTGCCCGCCTCTTTCCATTTCAGGTTTGGGGCAGGGGTGCAGGCTGAATACGAACTATGTTTGGTAGGGAGGGGTGGCTGGCTGTATAAGGAGATGGAGGTACAGGTGGGGCTGAGGCCTTGTAGGGGTCATGTTACAGGGCTTCAGCTTGACTCTGCCTGCTTCAAACTCTGAAACTGACAGTGCTCTGACAGACAGACAGAGGACAGAAGGGTAGAGTAACACGGAAGAGGAAGGAAACAAAGGGATTTTGTTAAGAAGTGAAAGAAAGCTGAAGGAGAGAACAAAGAGGGAGAAAACAGAGTGCAGGAAAATAAGGTAACATTTTCACCTTTTCATTTATGCATGTCTGTTTATACAAGGATAAGCAATAATTCATTAGACTTCATTCAGTAAATAAACCCTGTTTTAACACAGGGTGGACACTCGTGTTCTGATAATCCAGAAATGGGAAAATTAAGCATGTTTTGCAAATTAATAAAAACCATAAGCATTACAAATGCGGTGCTGCAATCTCATTTAACTATATATTTTATGATTTATTTCAAAGGTTTCAGCAGCTACATATTAGGACAACTTTGGGCCAGCATGCCTTATAATATGAACATACTCTCAGTAATCCATATCAAAATATCTTTCAGTGAGGTTGGCTAAATTTAAATCCACACAGTGTGGACCAAAACCACTGAATGACATGTAGTGAGAAGCTTGTTACACTTCCAGCTCTGGGAGCCCAACATGATTCTCAGTCTCTATAAATAACAGGCAGAGATGTAGCAGGAATGCTGCAGCTGAGGGAGGTGGGCCACACATACACCCAGCTTTAGGATCCAACACAGACAAACATGACAGCTGCCAAAAGTCACTGAACCCACCTTCAGCCACATTTCATCTCACCTTTCCTTCATCCCTTCTCTTTATCATTTCAGTTTCCACTCCTAAATTCTCACTCACACCCCCTCCCAACTCAGTCAATCTTTGCTTCCCTCCCACTTACCACTTACCAATATATTTCATGGGTAGTAACATTACTAGCAGACCAGGCAGGGTCTCAGACCTATCACTTTTCATGAACCCAACTCCTCATCTAGACTTTCATTGAACAAGCTAAGCTCAACCTTTCATTAACTACTATAATCTCTTTGCTGCTATCTGTGCCTCTCATTATACACAATAATTCATTTTCACTCCAGTTGTCTGAAGTCTGTTATGTGGACATCTTCACATCACATCACCAGATTCCTAAGTAGTCCCGAGTTGCTGGCATGGAATTAAAGATGTTATAAGAGACAACATGACACTGCTAACCCATTTAATGATTATAAACCTATACACTAGCACACAAAAAATTGGAATCACTCTTCAAAAGAATTAATAAAAACCAACATAAACACCAGTTAGTAGGACAAGAGGAACCAAGAACATTTAGAATTCATCCAGTTGGAGATAAAATGACAAGGCCGATAACTTTACAAATTGATTCAAATATATGTCACATTTTTCTCTAAATTTCTCATGTCATCCTCTTATTATTAACAAAATAATAAAATCACATTAAGAAATTTAGAAATACCTTCCCATATGGTTTGTAATTACAGGGTTTGTAAATATGTATGTAAGAGCCAAAGCTGAATGTAGTCAAATTTTATAAATATCTATTTAAAATAAACAATCACAAGTTGTCTTCATTCTCTGTTTGTGACTTATTAATCAAATCTGCTAAATGTAGCAGATCTTAGACTAGGTCATTCAGCCACAAGAGCATTAGTGACGTCATGTGCTGATGTTAGATGATTAGTTCTGAATCACAAACAATACTCCAGCTCAACGATATTGGATTTGATGGAAACTGCTCCACAGCCCAATGCTGGGGGCTTAATTTCCATTTGGCTCAGGTTGTAGTGACCTTGAGCTCATTTGTGGCTGCTGAAGTGCATCCCATTTTATTATCAGTGCTTGTGTATCAGTATTGAGATTACACAAGCTGTGTGTGTGTGTGTGTGTAATGAAATACTTGTGTCAGCAATGGATACACCTCAAAGTAGTTGAAGTCACTAATTAAAAGGTATGTCTATGGCATCCCTTCGCCTAAACAATGAGTGTATCATTTAGGCTCTGTGTCATTACAATAACCTGAGGTCACATTTAGCACCTACAGAAACACCTTCTGCTTGACCACAGGTGTGAAATTTGTTAACATATTTTCCATATTTGTTTTCCACATTTAAATGGACAGATCCAGTATCCATGGTAACAGAACTAAATCATATCTGTATTTTGTATGAGAGGTGGGTTTCCACAACAATAAAAAACTCCATAAACACCTGAATGTAAGAGCGAAGATAAAACCTTGTAGATAATGAGAGGGATGTTGAAGAGGGGGATTCACATGGGAACATGGCAGAGGCAGATGGCAGCGGGAGGGTAATTTAAGCAGTGTGGCCCCAGCAATGCTCTCCTGTGGCTTTAGAATATTTTTAGTCAGTGACTTGATTGCACCTGTCTCATAATCTAAGTATGTCAGTATGTGTGTAAGGCTAATTGTACACAAACAGTGTTTAGACATTAGTTCAGCCCTGCTTTAGTATTTGCCATTTTTAGTGTATAGGTTACAAAAACACATGGATGTTTAAGAGAAGGCTGGTGGATTTCCTTTCACTATGCATACCTTGGTCACTAAGCATAACTGACCTTTAAGAACAACTAACCTGTCTAAGATAATTAATCTAGTTTTAAACATTTTCTTGTTTTAAGAGAGATTAACAAGTTAAATGTTTTCACTATACTGCTAGATCATTTTGTTTGATTCTAGTACCTTTTCTTGTTTTGTTTTTACTGTTATTTAATTACAGCAATTTTTACAATGATTTTTGCAGTGTGTTCACTCTATGACTGTGTGTATAAAACGCATTCTTAAGAACAAACGTACCTTAAAAAACACATGCACCATTTATTTTATTTCAAGACCAAGAATGAAGGATGAAATCAAATGTGCTGTTCAGAGCACATAAATACCTAATTGTTTTTTTGTATTTTCTCAGGTGCAGTAGGAACTGACCACCCACTGACCACCTGGTAGTTTATCTGTCAGTTCCTCCCTTAGACAAAGCCTTAGTCACTTAACGAGGCTATAATCTGTCAAGTTGTCCATCTGTTTCTTTAGTCTGTCAGTCACTCAGTACTCAGTTGAAGAAGAAAGCTCCAGAAAGTGAGTCTGTCCATTAAAACCTTAAAAAAATAAAAATACATTAACGCTGTCTGTAGGTCTGACAGAGGATTAGGCAATTTTTAATGACTATAAGCCTGTGATTTAAACATCACTGTTAATAGTAACTAATAAAAAGAACCAACTAAATAAACCAAGGTGTCACCATGGCCCCAAAGAAGAAGGTACCCCGGTCCAAGAAGGCCCCTCCAGAGCCAGTACAGGTGGACAGTGGAATGGTGCCTGAACCAGGAGTCAAGAAACTAGAATTACCTCTAAATGTTGAGCAGCTGAACCGTCTCAACGGAATGCCCCTTCCGCCCCCGGTGATCCGCCCTGGGGAGAGGGGCTTCGGCCTTGGGGGTGAGATGACTCGGCCTCTGCATGGATCGGCTCTTCTAGAAGAGCTGAGCCGCATGAGGCAGGAGCGCTTTCTCACTGACCTGGAGCTGGCCTGCAAGACCAAGGCCTTCGACGTTCACAAGCTGGTCATGTCCTCCGTCAGCCAGTACCTGCGTGAAGTCCTGGCCAAGGACCCAGGCCTGAAGCGCCTGGAGCTGCCCACATTATCACCACTAGGTAAACAGCATCATAGCCGTAGTCTGTTCAAAATGGTGCTCAAACCATACCATGATACCATACTTTAGACACCAGGGAGGTGTTTCAGAAAGCAGGGTTAGTGAAAACTCAGAGTTAATTCATTACAACTCGCAGTGAAATAACTCTTAGTGAGTGAGTGAGTTTTCACTAACCCTGCTTTCTGAAACACCCCCCAGGTCTGTTCCCTGTAACTGATAAGTTAGGGCAGGGATAAAGTAGGTAAAAATAAAAAGGTGGGAGGACAAGCAGTTCCCGTTCTACTCACTGATTTTCTCGTTTACTGTTTTCCCCACTTTTCAGCATCAAACCCAAGTTTCACAAAAAGGTTCAGATTGAATTGCTGTTTACAGAAAACTACTATAATTAATATTAGCCTGCAAGAAGCAATTCTCAAAGTAAATACCAGGATCAGGAGAAGCTGTAATGCAGTTGCAATCTCTTACCTCTACACTCCCAATGAATAAGACACAGTATGTATGCAGGTACAGGTTAAGAGTTGAAGTAACTAGATATTTGTATTTCAAAGGAGTTCAGTTGTTTGTTTCTAATCATTCTATATACAGTACTCCAGTCAATTCCTTCTCCTTTACGTTCAGGTCTAGCCAATGTCATCACTTTTGCTTACCTGGGCCGTGTGCACATGTCCCTGTACACTATTGGCTGTACAGTATCTGCAGCCAGCACCCTGCAGATTCCCCACCTCTTGCAGATGTGCATGGACTTCCTGATGGCGGAACTAAACGTGCACACGTGTGTGTACGTGTGGAATATTGGCACGGCTTATGGCCTGGGCCCAGTGCGAGATGCTGCCCGACGGTATGTGCTGGAGAACTTTGCTCAGTTCTCTGAGACATCCCAGTTTACTCAGCTCACACTGGAGCAGATCACTGCTTTCCTGCAGGATGACAACCTTATCCTGCCCTCTGAGGTCACCACCTTCCAGGTCAGACCATGCTTTCTCACCGCACTTCTGCTGCACCACATATTACTTACTCTGGATTTATTACATTGTACCATTTGAAAGTATGAAATCAACATTTCAGTGTTGATTTCAGACTAAATATATTAAACATAGATTTAGACTATAATAAATATATTAAACACAGCAAACATGTTTCTGTATAGTACTATAGTACTTCTTTTAATCTTTTTGGTGTTTTTACAAATTTTACAGTTTTTAATTAAACTACACTGATTACTGCAAATTAAAAAAAAACAATTCATATGAAACTTATATAAACTGGAACACTACATTATACAGTATGAAAATGTACACCCATACAGAAAACAGGGGACATATAAGAGTAGAAACAGAGAAAGAGAAGGGGATTCACAGAACCATGAAGATCCTATTTATATATATATGACCCAAAAGCAAAATACAGAGTGATTATAAATACTTACATACTGTATATAGAAATAGAATGGGTGGGGACAGAGAGAGAGAGAGAGAGTGGTGGAGACAGAATGCTATGCACATCATAAACTATATAAAGTAGTCTAAGGCAACTGTGACTCTTAATATGGATCACTATGTTTAACCTTTCTTTGGATACAGGTGGCTATGAAGTGGCTGGACTTCGACCCAAACAGACAGGCTCATGCTTCTGAGCTTCTGTCTCACATACGCTTTGAAACCATCCCTGCCAGTGAGCTGGTCAGTGAGATCCAACCAGTTGCTCGCATGATGCAGGACCCTCAGTGTCATCAGCTGTTAGTGGAAGCCATGAACTACCATTTGCTCCCATACCAGCACAATACTCTACAGTCCAGTCGCACTAGGGTCCGTGGTAGCCATACCACCCTGCTCACCATTGGGGGGCGTCCATCCCTCACTGAGAGAGCCTTGAGCCGAGAGGTAATGGGCCTACACTAATTCAGAACAGTGACTCAAGCACATATTTCGGTTATACAGTTGAACAGTTTTTTCAAGCCCTTTTTCTCCAATTTTGACCATTTTTAAGCTCTCACAGGGCATAGAAACTTCAAATTCAAAACGACCATTTAGCCCAGACAAAAAAAGTTCCGTAACAAAGACTTCACATCGGTTTGGTGCATAAACCAGATGTCACCAATTTTATCTGTAAACGGCCGCTGTGACTGCACGTTTCAATTCAAATCAAACTCAACACTTTAGATAAGCTAAGCTCCAGTTTGGAAAACCAGCCCTTTGGAAATAATAGAACAGCTGTTGGTGAATATTATGCATATATCTCTGTCTACAGGTGCTGTGGAGAGACCCTCGCGATGGAACTGCTACATGGCGCCATCTTTCCCAGCTTCCAGCTAAGAGCTTCAACCAGTGTGTTGCTGTAATGGATGGCTTTCTATATGTAGCAGGAGGAGAGGACCAGAATGATGCCAGAAACCAGGCCAAACATGCTGTCAGCACTCTCTGCAGGTAGACTTTACAACACTATGGGTAGGAAGAAATTGACTAGCCTTAATTCAACCTCTTTAGTAATTTGTATTTCCATACCCTAAAGCTTATTATTTTGCAACTTAACACATAAGAGTGAGGAACAGAAGTTACCTCTGATTCCCTACTATCTGTCACTACCTGCAGATATGACCCCCGCTTCAATACCTGGCTGCACCTGAGCAGCATGCGCCAGAAGCGCACCCACTTCAGCCTCGTGGCTACTGGGGGGCGTCTCTTTGCCATCGGTGGCCGGAACACCGATGGATTACTGGCTACCATCGAGAGCTACTTTCCATCTTCCAACAGCTGGCAACTCCGTGCCCCCATGGAAATGCCTCGCTGCTGCCATGCCAGTGCTGTGGTACCCTCAGGAGACATTCTGGTGACCGGTGGCTACATTAACTGCGCCTACTCCCGTTCTGTGGCCTGCTACAGTCTAGAGAATGACAGCTGGAGCGAACTGGCACAGCTGGAGACCCCTCGTGGCTGGCACTGCTCAACCACACTGGCCAGCAAGGTTTATGTGGTGGGTGGCAGCCAGCTGGGCCCAGGGGGAGAGCGTGTAGATGTGCTGACCACTGAGGTGTTCTGCACAGAAAGCGGTCAGTGGAGCAGGGCTGCCACCTTGCCCCTGGGAGTGAGCACTGCTGGCCTGTCCTCACTGGGTGATCATTTGTACCTCTTGGGTGGCTGGAATGAAGCAGAAAAGCGCTACAAGGCAGCGGTCCAGCGCTATGATCCAGGCACTGACACCTGGTCTGTTGCCGAAGACCTGCCCGAGCCCACAGTAGGTGTGTCCTGTTGCGCCCTGGCACTGCCCCCTCGCCAAGCTTCACGCAGGCACCGCAACATGCCAAGCCATGACGAGCAAGGCAGCATGACTGCATGAGAGGAAAGATAGGAGGGGGATAGGAAGAGATTGATTGGTAGAAAAGGGAGCAAGAGGCACATAGAGGAGGAGCAGGCAACTACTAGTCAGTGAGGGTTCAGAAAAAGAGATGGTCGGGCAGAACCGTATTTAGCTCCTTTATTGATGACATCACTTTGTAGTCCAGTATGAAGGGAGTTTAGTGTTACAGGGCCCACTTACTAACAATGTGAAAATAACAAGGGATGCACCCCATTCTGTGTGTGTGCTTTCGGAGTAAATGGGAGGTGTTTGATACAATGAGAGAGTGAGTCAGTGAGGGAGGGAGTCAGTGAGGGAATGAGTCAGTGAGGGAGTGAGTCAGTGAGGGAATGAGTCAGTGAGGGAGTGAGTCAGTGAGGGAGTGAGTCAGTGAGGGAGTGAGTCAGTGAGGGAGTGAGCATGCCTGTGCTTGTGTATGTGTGTGTTTGAATATGTGTGTATCTGAATGTAAGGATGAATGAGTTTTAGAAATTGAGCCATAAAATTCTTTGCAAAATATTACCGTGGCAATCTCATAGGGTATAGTAGCATCAAAATGTATTACTATTATTGTGAGATACCTATTTATCAAGTGATATTTTCAAAGTAGTTTAGCTCAATAGCTAAAAAGAAGAAAATATTAATACTAAACCTCAGATATGTACAAGCAACACCAAAGGAACTCTTGGAGAAAGTACCACTAACCACATGTGAGTAGAAGATGGTGATCGTAACCATTTGAAGAACATCTCTATCACTATTGAGCCTCAAGTAAAATGAAGCCTGGTTTAATGTAATCCAAAGTCACCCTTTTTGTTTGGCAAAATGCATCATGGAAGATCTTCCCTGCCTGCTTAACTGTATCTATGCAGTGGTCAGTCTCTGCTGATTCCAAGCCTTTGCTTATGTGGAACCCTGTTCCTAAAAAATATTAAGAGAGCCAGTGAACTTCCTAGAGAAAGAAAGTTGTCCTGAGAGAAAAATCTGAAACGTGAAAAATTGGTCAAGAAAAATGTCTTCAGTAATGTGAAATACTTTTTTATGCAAATTTCCCCTTGGAAAAGAAATGAGTTGAATGGAGAGGGATATGTAGGTGATGCAAATGACATATGGTCTCTAGGATTTCACTGAATAAAACAAATAAAAAACAGAATGTGTCACGTCATCATTACAAACGAGCACCATACAACACTCCTATAACATCACTCCTAAATACTAATGAAGAGGGGAAAGAATAGGATTGAGAAAATAGGCCTAATTGTTGGGTCATGTTTCTACTGAATTTTACCTGTGAGCTTTTTTTTCTGTAGGACTTTTAGGAATCATTTTGCAGGCCTTTTCACTCTAAGCACAAGATTTAGACCAAAATACACATACATAGATATATTCACAGATTTTGAGTGAGACAATATGTCTGCATGTCCACAATGCTGGATCGTTCAAGACCCACAACACAAAAATGTAAATACTTTTAAGTGAAGTGAAACAGCTGTCCTCTTCTTCCTTGTAAAATGTGTTTTTTTTGGTTTTTTTTCCAAAATGTATCCAAAAGCTGCACCATTTGTGTGTCAATGTTTTTCACAGCTCTTCAGTCTTCAAAATTCAGGTTAATGTTTCCATTTAATGTCCCAACCTAAATATTATGTATTGAAAACATACACATTAACACCAATGCTGTTTTTAATACACGTGTTTAATAAAAGACAAATTAACCATCAGTGCATTACAACTAATATTAAGAATTATATACCAGTATATACAGTATATACATGCTGTACTGTGCACAAGTCCTGAGGTTCCTGAGAAAATTAGGTAACTGAGAAAATGATGCTTAAAAGCTGTTTACTGTTAATACAAACAACTTTAAGACAGTAAATGTAAAAACCTCTTTCCTCACAGAAGTCCAGTTTTATTTTCAGCTCCATTAAATACATGGTTTGGCTCTTGATTATGGAATTTTATTCATTCACCCAATGACTGGAGGCACTGAGCAGAAACCTGGGTCCAAACCTGTGTTCTATTAATCAGCTCACAAAATATGCTCTACATTTTAGAAAAAAGAAACCTTGATACTTTTTACTGCTTTGTTTGTTTGCATTTGTTCTAATATTCAGCTGTTTTTGCTGGCAGAAAGAAGCACACTGCTGATATAAATGACTTCAAACAATTTGCACAGGTGCCTTAGACTTTTGCATAGTACTGTATATATAAAAACTATACTGCTTCTGTGGCATTTCCTTTACAAAGCCTGCAAGTGAAAGTGACAATCTGGTCATATGTGAACACACCACAGCACACAGTGTTAACAGCATGAAATTCTTCCTCTGCATTTAACCCATGCACCAAGTGAAGCAGGGGGCAGCCAGGAACACGGCGCCCGGGGAGCAGTGTGTGGAGACGGTGCCACCTCAGAGGTGCCTAGAAGTCTTGGGACTCGAACCCGGACTTTCTGATAACAGGGCGAATGCCATGGAATAGTTGTTTTAGATCATGGATCAGAGCAAAGAACACATGTTTACTATTTATCATTATAATTGTGTAGAATTCCACTTTAAACTCATATTACTTCAAAAAGCTTGGGGGTCATCAAACTGTTTTTAGGCAATGTGAGACATCTGATCACTGCCACCTCACCAACAGAAAGCCCTGTGATTGATCCCAGACAGTCACCTGTGTGGAGTTTGCATGTTCTCATGTCTAAGCAAGTTTCCACTGAGTGCT
The DNA here is from genome assembly GCA_037974565.1 of Clupeocharax schoutedeni. Classification (NCBI taxonomy): domain Eukaryota; kingdom Metazoa; phylum Chordata; class Actinopteri; order Characiformes; family Alestidae; genus Clupeocharax; species Clupeocharax schoutedeni. Next base: position 11,375,943 of record JBBPDH010000136.1, read on the forward strand.
CCAAATTCCTCCCAGTCCAAAAATATCCACATCAGGCAAACTGGGGATCCACCCCCTTCTCGAATTTTTGGGGGTAGTATCTTGTAATTTACACGACCACTTTTCGATTATTTTGTTGTGAAACAAACAAGAAGTAAAACCAAAAAAATCCTGCGCGTGCATAACTATTCATCCCCTCCCAGAATCAATACTTTGTACAACCACCTTTTGCAGTGTTTACAGCGACACGTCTCTTCGTGTACATCTCCATAAGCTTGGCACATCTAGACTTTTTTTTTTTGCCCATTCTTCAAAAACTGCTCCAGCTCCTTCAGGTTGGATGGGCGCTGCTTGTGTACAGCAATGTCGACATCACCCCAGAGATCCTCAATTAGACTGAGGTCTGGACTTTGACTGGGCCATTCCAGGACTATTACCCGTTTCTCTTTAAACCACTGCAGTGTTTAGGGTCATTGTTCTTCTGGAAGGTGAACCTACCTCAGAGTTTCAAATCTCTGGAAGACTCAGATTTACCTCAAGAATTTCTCTATATTTTGCACTATCCATCTTCCCTTTAGTTCTGACCAGTTTCCCAGTCTCTGTGGATGAAAAGCATCCCCACAGCATGATGCTCAGTGTAATGCTTTACTGTGATGGTGTTCTCAGCATAAGAGGTGTTAGGTTTGTGCCAGACATATTGGTGTCATTTAGTTTCTCTATGGGGTGTGAGGTTTTTTTTTTTTTTAAGAACCCAACCCTGATCTGTACCATCCACTTTTGTCTCTGACCTGTGTGGAGTGTTCCTTGGTCTTCATGCCATCACTTGCTTGACTGTAGCCCTCACTTAGTGGTGCTGCCCCGGTGTCACCTCTGAGGTCTCTCAGAACAAACATATATACTGATATCATTTGACACTTAGATTGCTCACAGGTGGATTTTATTTAACTAAGTGGCTTTTGAAAATAGCAGTTAGGGCTTCAAAGCAAAAGGGGTGAAAACATGCACACCATTTTCCAGTTTTACATTTTTAAAAAATATTTAAAACAAGGGTTTGTTCCCCCTTTAATGTACTTAATCCGTAGTTTGTTTTCTGGGTCCATCACTTAATCTAATTGATAATCTATTTGAAAAGCTAACTGGTAAATTAACCACTTTTAGGAAGATTCCCCACAGCTCAAAATGTTCTCCATTTCGAGATATGGCACTCAACAAGGTTCACTGGAGTCAGAGCCTTAGAAATGCCACTGGAACCATTTTCCACACTGATGTATTCTAATAACGTTTATTTTCCATTTCTTATAGAATTTCTTTTGAACATGTACTTCTTGTTGAGACCTTCACTTCATAAGATTTATAAGTCATGCACAGATGAAACATTGCTGACAGGACTCAAGTCTGGGTGTATCTAGCCTAATTTAATCAATGGAAGTAATTATGAGAGGAATTTACTTTTTCAAAAGGGCCAGTTACAGAAAATCTAATTGTTGATAAAAGTGGCACAACTAGTTGTTTAGTTGCTTTCTATTCTGACAGACCATGCCCTGACAGTCTACAAGGACAAAAGCTCTGAATTTTCTGGGCATGTCAATAAAAAACAGAGCCTTATGTACCAACAGTATTAAACAAGACTTTAAATCTCTAAATTCTCACATCCCTGGCTTCACTGTTCAGACGTACCACTCTAGAAGGGAAATGACCAAAATATGGGCTTCTCTATTCCCATGCACTTGCAAAAAAAATGTTTAGAGTCACATTCCCATCAATTAATTTCCCCAAACATGACAATGAACGCCAAATGGGCTTTTTGTTTTTATTTGTTTGTTATAAACAAAATCAAAATGTGGTCCTCTACTTGCCAGGGAGGATGATGCCATCATACTGAAAGAAAATATGAACAGAATAAACACGATTAATTTTAAACATTAGTTCTAGAGGGAATTTAGTGAAATCGTCACATTGCCATTAAAAGCAGATTCAGACATACCTTCTGTTGGAACCAACGCATGGCTTCCTCCTTGCGGATGCGATGCTTGAAGCCAATGCGCCCTCTCTTCCTTTTCTTGTCAGCAATGCTGAAGCCGGGTCTGCCCAGAACCTGTAATCACAGTGAAGGGACAAAACGTGCTTTAAGTGCACAGCAGCATTTTCAATTATCTTAAATTAAGAAAGCTCAAAGTCAACCTATTTCAGACCTGCAAAAAAAACTGCTGAGTTACCAACATTGCATGTCACAATACTCACCACGTAGAAGTCCAAGCCGTAGATGCCAATGCTGGGGTCGTATTTGATACCCAGATCAATGTGTTCCTGGATACCAAAACCAAAGTTTCCGCTGTCTGAGAAGTTGTTCTTCCTCAACTCGTACTCACGCACCTGGACCAAGAATACCACTGATGAGCACAGATGAAGAAAACACCCCTCCCTGGTCCAAGAGGTCCACCGCTCTGCACACTTTGTCTTCCCTGCTCCCAACACTCCCAATTTAACTTGCCAGCTTCTTAATCCCTTACTGAGCTGAAGAACATGCGTCAAAGCATGAAAAGCTTAAATGTGTGTGGTGGACCTGCAGGACCAGTGTTGCAGTAAAATCTGTCTAAACAAGGTATACCTGTGGACAGCATGTCTGCAGACAACTAACAATGGTTAGTCCTACATTTAAAATCAACCTAATTCCCCACACAGCACAAAGTGAAAGGTGGAGAAACCTCAAGTGAATTACTAAATGTATTCTAGGCAAAATATACCGACTTAGACAAACACGATTGCCGCTAGGATAGCACCGCAGATATTTAAAACTACAGGAAGTCACTGGTAAATCAGTTCTGAAAGCAAATGAAACTGTACCTCTGACGGCTTTTAAAATTTGCAGCAAACCATCGTTTCATTGCGGGATAAGACTCGCAGTGGGGAAAAGTTTGGGTGAAAAAAATGACGACAGATTTGTATGATTTGCAATGTTTAGGGGATACTGGGCTAAACTAAGTTTTACAGCATTTGTAACTCGACAAATAAACCTAATTTCTGTGCAATAATGCAGGTAGATTTCGTCTCAACACCTACATGGTAGTTCATGTACATGTCTGCCACATTTAATTAAACATTCGAGCCCTGCCCCAATTTATCAATGTATCATTACTTCTTTTAAACAAACAAAAACAACTGTGAGTGCGCAGGCGCGGAGCCTGCAGCAGCATATTCACGACTGCTTTGTGTAACATCTTCGTGTTTTTTGTGTTTTTATAGTCCGTGACTATTATATATTCAGGTATTTTTATTCTGCATTGTTATGTCTTCTCTGATTGTGCAGTCGTGACATGAACAATTTCCTTCAGGATAAATAAAGTTGTCTGATTCTGATTTATTTGCCCGTCAACAAAATCTAATAAGTAAAAACACTTAACTTTATTGTTGAGATTCCCAAGTCAGTTGTATAACTAGCTTCACTAACCACTGAATTGGAACTATTCACATTAAGATTTGCTCAAATTGAGCAAAACAAAAAAAAAAAAAAACATCACACATGTAGTCTGAAAGCACAAAAAATTAGAACACTTTAATTACGAGATGGGGAAAGTTACCTACAACTTCATATTACATTGGGACAATTCATCTCATCACATTTTTCTAACAGCAGAAACGTTAGAACACTAAAAGTTTAGAGAATGGCTTTTCTTTACTATTCAGGTAAATGATTCACATCTGTCAGACGTATGTATTTGCAGCACAACCCATGGTGCATAGCAAGCAAGCTGTTATGAAAAACAAACCATCACTGGCAAAGTGATCATCCATAACTTTTGAGGCACAATAATCCCTCTTCCTTACCAGTCCACTAGCACTCTAATGAAGAATCAGCGAAATTACATCTTAACACCTCACCTTCAACCCCTTTTCCAGGATCTCCTCGGCCTTGGCACCACGAACAGTGCAGTGGACCGCAATCTTTTCATTCCTACGAATGCCAAAGGATCGCACAGTATAGCGGGCTGTAATGAGAGAGGAATCATTAGGCTGAGTGTTCAACACCAGGCTTAAAAATCCACCCAACCACTCTCCACATAGACATTCTGAGCGAGAATAATATTACCTTTGGAGAAGACGGGAGTCTGGCCTGTCAGCTGTTCCAGCACCTTGGCAGCACGGGTCAGCCTGTCACCACTCTCACCTACACAGATATTCAGGCACAGTTTGCGGATGCGTAACTCCCTCATGGGGTTCTCCTTCTTCTCTCCCTGGTCCTGCAAAGACACAAACGACTTCAATACCAAAAATAGACCAGTTTCACAATGCAGACATCTTTAACCAAATCACTTTAATGCTGTTAAATCATTCATTTAAAAACATTTATGAAACCCCGTCTTAGGGACTAAGTGTGTGACATTGTTCTTGCTTTACTTCATAACACACAAGCCAGCATATGATAGGTCTGACAATTATTTGACTTGAACCTGGAGAACTACAGGAAGAGTCAAGTTTGCAGATCAGCTCCTAAGAACTGGGACTCCATTCAAAAACCACAGGCAACACTAATAAACATGTAATGCTACTGGTATAATAGTTAATTTATACTAAAATCAGTATGTCAGTATTTACACT
>JBBPDH010000136.1:11380617-11392465 GCA_037974565.1 Clupeocharax schoutedeni
CCCACTGAACATGCCCGGACACATCCACCATCTCACTACTGAACACACACCGACGTAAAGTAACGAGTTTCAGCCCAAAACATACAAAACAGACTTCACTAAGCTGTTCTAACGCTACCCTGCTCAGTCACTCAGACTGGAGGCGAAGAAGAGAACTCTCTCTAGCACACCATCATGCTAACTCTACTGAAACTCACTTATCGTTCTTTTCACACCGAGTCCATAACAAATAGAACCCCCTTTCTACACGTCAGACAAAACGCTATCAAAAGCATCCAAAGACTCATCTAAGCCACTGAGAAAAGAGGCGATGTTTTGAGATTTCTGTTTCACACCGTTTTCATAGGCACTCACCGCCATGTTTGATCACTAGAAGAGGACGAGCCGCTTCCGGCGAGGAGGATTTATAGCTCGTGCTTACACAAAAACAACCCCTGAAACGCCACCCGGCAGCATGTCGTTCCTAGGTTTTACCACGAATAAAATACAACAGCAAGAGTCTCTCTCTTGTTTTTGAATATTTTTAATTTTAACAAAATATGCACTTCATGGAAATCTATAAAGAAAATGAGTACTCTAACAAACTGTAAAAAGCAACCATATACAGCCAATAATAAATAAAACTATACAGACAATAATAAATGATGCAAGTACTAAGGACACAGAACATACATGAAGAATATTAAAGACCACGTTTCTGAGTTTATTTCGGAAAACTGTCCTATTTTCCCGCTCTTTTTTGTAATTCTGCACTTTCTGTTCTCATATTATATATATATATAAAAATTTGCCCCTGAGGAGTCATTCTTAGCAGAAGACTGATGAGTCCATCTAAGGGATCAGCACCAAGTGGACAGTAAATTCGCCATTCAAGGAGTGTTTTTCAGGACTACTTTTTGAAACAGGTATGATACAACACAGCAGAATAGCCTGTATAATTCCAAGGGATAAAAAATGTTGTAAGTTTAAAGTCTGTTCGGTACACAGAGTGAGCCATGTGAAACTATTCTCTCAATTTAATCCCTTAACCACAGTGGTGCCACTAGCAGTCCTGGGATTCGAGCCGACCACCTTCTGACTGCAGGGGCAACTCCCAAACCACCAGACGGCCAGCTGAAAAATGACCACATAAAAATGATTTGGTTTTGGTACAAAATGAGGACTATGGGAAACTGGCTCTTGAAAACTCTCCTATTGTGTTCAGGTCTAATCTGACAGATTTTCACATTTTCTCTCTAGAAAATGCAGTTCCTCTTTAGAAAACCACCTCCTAAACCATAGCAACCACCTAAAATAACTTAGCATAGCATCATCTTTTATACCTTAGCAACCACAAAAAACGTCGTTTTTCTTTACTAAATAAATCATGCCGTCACTTTTCACTGGGAACACAACAGGTCTCATTTTGTGCCACTTTTTAAGAAAATTTAAATGCTTTAAAAAATATTGTCCTTGGTAAACACTGATATTAGGTTCTCTGTGATAAACAGTACAAAATGTTTAATCTTGGAATGTGTTACAGTCGAAATAATCTCTCAATAAAATTTTGTTTCTTAAAAATACGAGTTGTATGATCTTGTGTGAATGAGGCCAACAAGCCATAAATAGGAAAACGGAGGTTCAAAATTTGCAATGTTCACATACATTTGAGTTAGTAGAAAGTTCCAACACCACATTAGGTAATCTAAGATAAGAAAGATAAGATAAGAACTTTATTTATCCTGAGGGAAATTCTTTTGTCATCAACATGCTCAATGTAATAAGAGGAATCAAGATATACAATACGAATGTAAAAGAACCAAACAGTAGAATAATGCAAGTATAATATCAAATAACTCAAACAAAGTAACAATATAGCAATATCAGATAAGATCAAATAAAATAAATAACATAACTATTAGTGCAGGCGATTCTGAAAAAGTGACAGTGCGCAATGAATAAAAGAGTGGCAGCATGTGATGGTAGTATGAAACAAACATTCAGTAACATACATAAGGGTAATATTGCATAGTTTGAGTGAGAAAGTTAAATTAGTATTAATCCTGAGAAATCACCTATAATCTATATATTATCATGGCTTTATAATCAACTCACATGGTCCCGGTCAATATTGACAGGGAACACAAAGAGTGTTAAGTCTAAATGAACACAATAGATGGGTTAAATTGTGTGATGCAATGTTCATTATGGCAGTTAATGACATAATACATTATTTTTTATGGCTTAATACATTGGTTGGATAGCAAAACTAAGGGACAGACAAAGTTAATTAAAGTTAATGTTTTAAATTAATATATGTAGTGCAGAAATGGATGCATATTTTATCACAAAAAAGGTGTGATGGTGGAATATCATTTATATAGTAATATTTGTCTACCTTCTGCACTCTGCACTCACTGCCCATTTTATGAGCTCCGTTGACCCTATAGGTGCACTTTGTAGCATATAATTATAGATAATACGTATATAATAAGACTGTAGTCCATCTGTTTCTCTGAATCATTTATTAGCCCCATTTATCCAGTTTATCAAATGGTCAAAATCTAATCATTGATAAGGGTTCAGAGGTCCAAAAGTAGACAGAAAAGATAAAAAAGGCACATGCATGTCAATAATAAATACAACAATACAGACAAATACAGATAAAATAGGTCATACTGATATATCTGTGAAAGAAAGAGGAAAAAACACTTAATAAAAATCAATGCTCAAATACGCTGGGGGGTTATGTTCCAAGAGCACCCACGTATATTGACGGTCAAAGACTCGTACACGAAAGAAACATTGAAATAACTCTCTCTCCCCACATGTTTAGACAGGGCACAGCTTACGAATATGAATATGATTTGCCTTAGGTGTTTTTGATGTTGCCAGATTTCAAACTTACAGATTTGTTCACTTATAGTACGAAAAAGAGCTGTGAAACATATCACAATGAAACATTCTTCAAAATTTGAGAAAAAAGGAGAAATAAGTGAAATAAGAGAAATAAGTATTTACAGAGGATAGGGATGCCACTATGTACAATAAATATGACAGTCATGTTTATAACACATAAAGTGCACATCTTATGGCCACAAACACAACAATGCAGGCCACAATCACATAAGCACAGGTGAACAAGGGTGTTTGACAAGCTGTTTGTGGGGTGACAGCTTCTGCAGAGATTTCCTCGAGCTGCGGTGGGGGAGCAGGTGTGTAGCAAAGGGCTGGAAGAGGACTTCGTACCTGCAGAAGAGGAAGACCAGACTCCCTCTGCTCCTTCAGAGCATTGGTCAGAAACAGCAGAGAGCGCTTGGGAAAAGTGAGTGGGGAGAAGAGATTGTGGTTTGGAACAAAGAAGTGGGGAAGTGAGCCGAGTTGTGCGGCATGCTCAACATCCAACAAAAGCTTAATAAAGCAGTCAGACAGCTGCCCAGGTGACCACAGCGAATCTTCACATCTCACAGAAAGGTAGTGGAAGAAGGCGGTTTTCCCGTGGTAGGAGCAAAGATGTTCAAGTTCTTTGGGATACTTCTGCTTCAGGCCTTCAACAAGACACTTCAGAAGCCGCAAACACAGTTTTCTACAAGAAGAAAGAAACAGCTAATCAGGGAGGAGGCACTGAAATGGACACTCTGGGCTCAAAACAACCCATTATTATCACAGGGGTGTCCTTCCCCACCTTTTTCACACAAAGGCACCAGCCTTGTAGATGACCCCACACAATCCTCACACACCCTCTTTCCCCTGCTTCTGTCTGGCAGAAGGCTTTGCAGTATCCAGGCCTTTACTACCAGGATGGGGAACAGTTACTTGCCCCAAGCCACCAGACTCCTAAATCAGTCTGAAACACAAGTGTGTGTGTTTGTGTGTGTGTGTGTGTTCGTGTTCTGAATTGCACAGCTTCCTTCTCCCAAACACACTGCATGTACAGACTAAACTGTCCTGCAGAAACAAAGAAAATGTGCCACTGTAGATACCCTGTATCCGTTATATACTGTGCATTTGTCATTGATGCTATATTTGCTCAATTGTTTTTGTACAATTATTGGTCAACCTCAGTGTATTTTATGTATACCTAATGGCTCTAGAATACAATATGTCAAAACTGTATTCACTCACACTAGGTCATGTTTGCTACACTGTATGTAGTTTGTCCAGTACATTATTGCACAGAGGCTCCTGTGGTTTTTTTTTTGCACTTGTAGCCCTGTCCTGCCACCACTTGAGAAGTCTTGTATAGTCTTGTGATGTTTCTGTTTTTGTTCTGTTTTGTACCGTGGCACTGGAGGAACATTGTTCTGCTGTGGTTAAAATGATAAGAAACATTCACTTGATTTGACTTGCCTCTACTTGACGGATCACATATTGGCCAGCACCAGTAACATAACTTAATTTATGGGCATCTATGGTTTGATGTCTTTGCATGTGTGGATTGGATGGGTTGTTACCAACATCTCGTAAGGATTTCATGTCAGTAGCACCTTTTAGAAATATACTAAGAAAATTGGCGATGTGTTCAATATTTATTTTACCCGCTGTAAATATTCATAAAAATGGTCATGTCTGAATAAAAAACTCATTAATTAAATGTTCATTTTTTAATTTTTATTCTATCCTATGATTGGTAAATAACACAAAAAATTGTATTATCAGTGAAATAAAACGGAATGACACCGGGAAAAGGTACTACACATGCTTACTAAAATGTATTACTTCATACAAAAGCCTTTGTTGGAGAAACAAGGCACCTCGTGTATGGAGAAACTAATCACATGCATTGCTCAGGTGTGATTTTGACCCATTCTTCCACACAAACAGTCTTCAAATGCTGAAATTTCAATGGAGTCCCTCTATGAACACCGAGCTTCAGTTTTTTTTTCACAGAGTTTTCATAGATTTTCTACAGGATTCAGGTCAGATTGGCTGGGTCATTCCAGCAGCTTTATTTTCTTTCTCTGAAACCAATTGAGAGTTTCCTTGGCTGTGTTTGGGATCACTGTCTTGCTGAAATGTCCAATCTCATTTCATCTTCATCATCCTGGTGGATGACAGCAGATTTTTACAATCAACCTTCAAACTTCTCTGTTGGTGTTTTTGGGGTAATATGCAGTGCCTTTTGATCAACTGTCTGACCAGACTATATTCTCCCAGTATTTCTCAGGCTTGTCTAAATGTTGTTCATCAAACTTAAAACGCGCTTCCATAAGCTTTTGCTTTAGCAACTGAGTCTTGCATGATGAGCATGCATACAGGCCATGGCTGTTGAGTGTATTATTTATTTTTTTCTTTGAAAGATCTGTACATGCTAAATCCAGGTCTTTCTTAAGCGCTCCATAAGCGGTCAATTCTTCTTAAATTCCTTTCAGTCCTTTGTCTGAAATCTTTCAGGGAGCACCTGGTCGTGGCCAGTTTATAAAGTGAAATGATGTTCACTTCCGGATTACGGCCCAAACAGTGCTCACTGGAGGCTTCAGTAGTTTCGAAATTCTTCTGTAAGGTATGTTTAAGAGAGCTCTTTGGTTTTATCTATCATAAGATATTTCTTGTGTCACACCTTGGTATTGGGACACCTTTTTATAGGCAAAATTGGAACTAAACCAGCTGATATGAAGTTGCACTCAGTGGCAGGATTGCTTTCTCATTACTGATAGTTTTTAGCTGGTGTCATGACATTCCATGCCATTTTGCCCCTTCCTTTCTTCATGTGTTGAATACGTTTTCCCACTGTTAAACATAACTTAATTTATGGACACCTGTGATTTGATTTCTTTGCATGTGTGGATTGTATGTGTTGTTCCTGACGTTTGGTGAGAATTTCATGTCAATAGCACCTTAGAAAAATATTTAGTTTGAAAATTGGTGACGTGTTCAATACTTATTTTATCCGCTACATATAGCATTTACAACCCATTACTGTCACAACTTCTCAAAACAGTTCTGTCTCCTGTGACCTTACATCTAATCTTTTAAATACATATCTGACACCAATAAACTTCAAGAGGAGTGCTGGAGGATGAAATGAACGTATTGAAAATCTACTGTCAACTATTGTGTAGTCGTGTACCTGATGTACCTCTGATAAATCTTTCTATATGAGTGTCAAATATCGGTTTTGACTTTTTAGTTTTATTGGTGTATTACAGCACCGATATGATATCATGGTAAATCTGTTAAACTGCCCAACGCGAGACTGAAAATAACTGTACTTCCACCCACCACTGAAGATGCTTATGCTTAACCAGGGTGTCAGGGGTGCTGGAGTCTAAAGGCCAAGAAACACCCTGGACAGGTCACTAGTCCGGATTGCTTTATAATTACTGATAGAGGTCAGTAATCACCACATTTTTTTCTTCATCAGTGAACATATGCTGCTATCAATAAATTAAAGCTGAACAGAGTGAGTTTTTTAATTCATAAAATGTTTATGCGTACCTGCAGCATTCATTTTTCCTATCCTGACAACATGTCTTCTTGTTGCCATGGAACCTGATCATTTCTTTTTCAATATGAGAGAAAGATATTCTCCAGCTCTCTGAAAAAAATAAAGACATACAGATCAGCTCCCCAAAAGCACTATAATGCACTGGAAATACTAGATCTCAAAAGGAACACAGGCCTACCTTTTTCAATATCACTGAGGTTTCGCTGTTTTGGTCTCTTTGGGACAAAATAAACAGGCTCTTTAAGGTAATCGAGCCGAGCATTTTTCCCGAGCCATTCACTGACCTCCAGTCCAGCCCGTGCAGCTTGTGGCCAGCCTTGTGGCACCTCTAGTGCAGGTACTATATCTACAGAAATTATTTCATCCTCATCATCATTATTCACATATGCCACGGTCACAGCTGGTGAATTTATCCGCCTCTTACACACAAGCCAGCAACCTTCTCCAGCAGACACTAGAAAGTAGATGATCATTGGGTTAGACACACTGTCAGAGTCGAGCAGGAATGACTGAATGAATGGACGCCACAATTCTGGATTTCATAAACAAAGCAGATACTGGAATCAACAGGTGTGAGACAATCCTAAATGTCATTCACCAGACTCTGAATGCCAGAAAGAATAGTTATTAACAATGAACAATATTTTAATAGTCAGGATGATGTTTTATATTTTTAACTGGTAACAAAGTCTGTACTCTTATGACTCACTATTATGGCTCACTATAACATTTAAATATAATAGTTTAAATAGTGCTATGTTAATCGTTGAGATGCAAACAAACATAAATGTAAAGCAAACAAAAGAGTGTGGCACTAGTTTATGAAAAGTTTAATGAGATTAAGATCAGTCATTGTAAAGATTAATGATTAAAGTGATGCTCTCTCTCTGTCATTTTGCAGTGATTTTGTGCTATTAGAAATTTCAATGTCAAAATGCAGAAAGTAATATTTCGCTTTGTAGTGAAACAAACCTTTGTAAGTTCTGACAAACTTTTGGACCAAAAGGTGCATCTGCTTCATTATTTTACTGGAGGAGATGGTGCGTTCGTCCTCTAAGAGGAAAAAACGTATTTCAGAGCGTGTAGGACGACAGAGGGATATTGTATAGAAAAGTCCATTGTATCCCTCCAGCTCCTTCCACTTAATACGTGGGGTTTTAATCTTCAACATGATGTCAAACTCATTGGGTGTATTGATCTGTTGGAAGAAAGTACATGTAAGGTCAACTTCCCAGAACTAGACTAAGAAATCTTGCTCTGCAATTTAGTGCTCTAGTCTTCAGTCTGGAGCGATGGATCTCCAGCTAGTACCTCTGTAAGTTGGAGTTGTGTTTGTAATCCAGGACTAATCCTCTAACATCAGTGACGAGAACACAAATGCTCTTGATATCCTTGATTTTAGGAGAAATATGAGAATGAGGCTACCAGCTTTTGGACGTTAATGACATAAATGAGAAGTTTGAGTGTAGTACATTAGTGCTGAAGATGAACAAGTGAGACTGTGGTGTGATGAAATTTATGCAGACTGAGTGCAGCGAGTGTATCATATACAGCTCCAGAAAATGTATCTTTTATAGGTGCAAGTATTGAACTGAACAGCTTTGCCTTCATTTTTAAGCTGAAAATATTCTTCCTAATAATATTATTATTTAAAGCAGAATGTCAAAGGAAATGACAAAACATTTCAACAACTTGAATAATTCAAAGAAAACGAATCTCATGTTCACTCAAACAAAATGGCAATAATCACTTCTGATGTTCTTCTGGTCTCATTGCAAAAGGTCATTTTTATACTTTTCCTCATTAAATAAGATTAGATTCAGGTGGCACATAATCAGTACCTCATAAAGCAGAATGAGGTATTTGTGTAGGAGGGTAACAGACACTGGCATGGAGTGGTTGTCATGCTCATAGAGATGCTGCATTAAAATAAATTGCAGTGGTGTCTTATTCTTTCCCAGAGCTGTATATGTATGTGTGTGTAAGCATATGGTAATCTTCTGTATATATGTTTTTTCCATATCTGATATGGTGTATGAAGTTAACATAGACGTCTCACCTGATTTAATTACAACATAAAACTTCCTTACCTGAAGTTTAATAGATGCCTTTGCCTACGGAATGGGCTCAATCTTAGAATAGTCAATTGAATTCTAAATGATAGATTTAATGCATATTATGTTGTTTTTAATAACTTTGCTCAAGAACAAAGAAGGGACTTGGGACTAGAAGGAAGGCTTTCTTCCTTCCTCTAAGATCAGCTGTTCCCTTTAATTTCCCTCTTGGAAAAGGATTGTTTCAAACATGAGATTTTAGTGTCTCACAAAAGCAGTATTACTTAATACTATTTTGAAATCATTATTAAGTCAATTATATTATCTGAGTTACCTCTGCATTGTTCTATTGAACAGTAGTCCAGATTATACTGTGAATGTTTACCTTCACTAATTCATAGTAGCTGCCTGTGGTGAGAACAGAGATGTCCCTAAAGAAAGGCTGCTTTTCGTTGTCCTTCAAGAATTTCTCTAAACCCTTTATCAGATCGTTGACCAGTTTCACAGCAGGCTGTCGCTCGTTCTGGCGTAGACGTAGATCTCTGCCCCGCTGCCTGATCCAACGGTCAAGACTAGGGGCGATGGAAACAGCTTCTACTGCCATCTGTTCTGCTTTAGGGACAACTTGAATGAGAGAATGATAAGTAAAATCCTTATGATCAATAATTGTTTGAAACTATTAAACAAAATCTAGTTTTCTGGTTTCAGTAATATACGTTCAAATACATTTCAGTGGCAGGTCTGAGTTACTCAACAATTAATGCACATATAAGCATGGCCTTAAAACACTGCTATGTTTTTTTTAATTCCTTAGTTGTTACCTAATCTCTTGCACTGAACACACCACGGCACACCAAAACCTTTAGAAGCATTCTGAACACATGCAAAAAATAAACATCCTGTAAAAATTTGTGCTAAAATTTGCACTATTTTCCTCCACCTTCTTTTAAACATATGCACTTTTAATGCACTTTAAATTTTCTTTTGTTGGTTTTCTTTGCATTCTATTATTTCTTTCAATATTTTATTCTATTTTGCTTTATTTTGTATTCAGTTTCTGCAAAGCATGTTGAATTACCTTTTGTTTTGTTAGTTTTTTTTACTTTGAAGAATTTAACATAGTTTAATACATAATGAAATGAACAAATAATTGGAGCACAATCTATATTTCATGTTTGTTTTTTTTGTTTTTTTTAAATGTTGAGCATCTCGAATTTTTTTCCTGTTTTTCATTTTGTTCTTCTTAAAGCCCTGTATTTTTATTACTGTAAATTACATTCATTTATTACTGTATTTACCTGCTTATACCAAAGAAAACACCCATGCATTAATTACAGTACAGTCTATACAGAGGTAATATCGGTATTTTACATTCAAGCACTGCAGGAGTTCAATGTAAGCTGTACAGTACGAATACGGCTTTTCCTTTACATTTTCTTTAAGGCTAATGAGTTTAAAATGCCATTAAAATGTTTTGGGAACATATTTGGGGGCATATTCAGGGTTTACACTATAAAAATTGGCGTTTTTAGATACACCTTTAAAGGAAATGACAAAACATTAAAATAAGAGAAATGATGCCGTGTGTACAGAATTTCAATGATTAAAATAAAACAAATCTCTTGTTCACTCAGCAATAATTACCTTTACATAGTTCTAGTGGCGTTTTGCCATCCAACTGGTTACAATGCAGTAGGTGAGTTTTAAGTACAGCAGTGATTTTTTTAAATACTTTTCCTTATTAAATAAGATTTGATTCAGGTGATCACTAATCAGTACTTCATGAAGCAGAATGAGGTCCTTAGAACGTAAGCAGACACTGGAATGGAATGGTTGTCAGACTCATAGAGATGCTAAATTAAACATAAATTGTCGTGGTTTCCTTTCTTTAGTAGCTGTTTGTATCAAGACATGTATAAAACTGACATGCATGCGTGAAGCTATTTTTCTCCCAACTGATAAACACTGAGTATTCTCCAACACTGACATTAATTTGATGGTTCTTATAAATGCAAAATCAAACACTCATCTGATCCACAAGAGGAAGACACACCGCAATATGACACGACTGAAAGTGTGTGTTATTTCAGACTGGATTTGTGAAATAGATTAAATTCTTTTTTATTTTCTCTATTTTCTCTACAGTACCCCAATACTCTGACACCCACTGATCTGAAGTCAGTGTGTATTTGTGGCAGATCCCAGAAATGAATATCTATGGGACTGCACAAAATTAAACTTCCTACTGACAACTGTTGAGCAACCGACGATACACACCTAGTACTAACAAATAAAATAAAGCCAATAAAGCCTGATTCTGAACCTGAATTGTGTCTTGCTAAGTACTTTAAATTCTCCTCGACACATGAAGAGCAAATGTTAGGCATGTGAACAAAGACTTGCTGAGGAACATTTCAAAAGTCAGTTCTTCGTGATAGACGTCTTGATTCTAAATAAATTCTAGCTTCATTAATCAGACATAATAATCGCTGTTCCTTCACCGACATAGCCTACCTTTACACACTTGCCGCTTCTTCTGAGGGGCAGGCAGTTTCTTGTTGTTTTCCTCCTGTTCAGGTGAGTCTGGAACTTTGCCATCATCAGCAATTATTTTCTTCCTAGGTGTATTTCTCGCCATTTAGTTGCAATAGAAGCTATGAAACATCCACACACAATTCAGAAATGTACTTTAGAAAACTAAACCCATGGTTTAAAGCAGTACCATAAAAATTACCAACCGTGTGTGTCCTCAGATGACTGTTTCGGTTTCTCAAGACAATACACATGAACACAGGTTTTTACACTCAGCCTGAAGATAGCTCCACCCCATACAAAAAATCATTTACACTTTCGGTATACGGGAAATGAAGCCGCTCAACAGGGACACCGGAGATGATGATGCCCTCTGGGATTATAACGTCAAAGCTAATGAAAAGATACATTGCGCAGTCATGCAGTTTCACCACTCATTTTCTTTAAATGCCACCTGCAATTGCCAGATTTGAGGGCATTTAGTTGCGTTTTCAACGGAAGGATGGCACACAAACCACACATCTATTAAAAGCGTGCAACATTTATAGGTTCCCTTCAAGAATGCATTAAAGGGGGGGCCACAAGGCAATGCAGTGCAATTAAAAGGGTGTGTTTTAGCGTGTTTACATTAAAGATATTAAGTATATGACATATGATTCGAGGAATAACGTTTTTTTTGTTGTTGTTAAGGTGTGTAACGTAGCTGGCAGTAACTTGGTTTAAAACAGGTGTTGATCATAGTGTAGCTTTACCATGGGCTAGACTTGTAGTCAAGACCGCATAGACCAAGACCAAGACACTACCAAGACCAGAGGGTATCGAGACCAAGACAAGA
>JBBPDH010000136.1:11407743-11427279 GCA_037974565.1 Clupeocharax schoutedeni
ACTGTTTACATATTTACATTACCATAATAGATTATGGACACCCAACCCTATTATCCCATATTAGTTAATAGAGTTTGTGACAAAGGAATACCACAGTTTATTCATATCTTCTGAGATATGAAGAAAGACGTTTAATGTGTTTTCTTGTTAAACAGTGTTTGTAGAGAAGCTTACTGACTCAGGTTTCTTTACAGTGGTGGTGATAGGAACTCACTGTCATGATGTTTGAAATATAGTCATGCTATCTGGTATATAAATCCTCTGCATGACTAAATAACCTACACATTCTTTGAGTTTTAATAAGTAATGCTAATTATTGCAAAATAGGGTTAAATATGAAAACAAGTCTGCTTCAGTTTTCATTTACAACACCCTGCATGTACTTCTGCACCAAAACCATCAGATAATGTGTTTTAGGCCAAACTTGTCAATGCTGACTCAACACTGAAGTAAAAAAAATGCCTCAGATATAAGGAAATGCATTTGTAATTATTTTATATGGGAAAGCTTTTGGAGAGAAATGTCTGGGTTAAATCAGCACATTCCTCACAGAATTTCATCTGAATGTCCTTTTCTTTATCTTAATGATTTCATTAAGGAGTTCCTTTTTAAGAAGTCTCTTTGAGTAAAAATTTAATCTTGATTGGAGACTGTGTGTAATGTGTTTATTTCATTCAGCTGTGAATGCCTACCAAACCAGTTTAGAGACTAGCTTGCAGAACAAAGAACTGCAGTCATTGAATAGACTGGTGACTTCTTAGTGCCGAAACTTCTTATAGATGATTTGATCCTCACGCATTGTATTACATTTACATTCAAATTCTTAGCTGATAGCAGGTGATGCAACACCATTGTCTCTGGCAGATCTCCACCCAGTGCCTGACCTATTCACATTCAGATTTAATCTGCAAACAGGGGACCGGGGCACCTGAAATTGCTCAGGGAACTTAATTGAATCAGTCCCTGATTTTATGTACATTTGGAGTCTTCAGCACACCACAGTTTGTGTTTTTGCTGGCAGTCTACAATGTATTGGTGGTCCTACATTAGGCCTAGGCCCTTGGGATCTCCATCACTGTTAAAAGAGCCTATTTCAAGCAGCTGGCATCCTATTGAGCCTCCTATCAACTCAGTTTTCCTTTCCCCAATTCAGGTAACAGATGCTTGGCCAGCATCTGCTACTTTCAGTCAAGCGCTGTGGTGTGTTTGGCGCTAGTGACACATACACACACACACACACACACACACACACATGCGTACACTGAAGGGCTAGACATTGACACAGTGAACACACTGGCCTACACATTCCACTGTGAGTAATGAGAGTAAAAACTTACTAGTTACTAGAAAATAACTTTTGATAAATATATTCGAGCAAGGACACAAATAATCAGATTCTGTTTGTTGGTACTGTCTAGAACATGATGCAAATTACAGGACTAAAACTTTGATTGTATTTCAGATTTAAACACACATGCATGTTCTAGTTAGAGCATGTATGAGCAGTTTTAACTGTAGATTTGCCAGAACAAGATTTGTCTGCAAATGGGATACAGGTCCAGAATCAAGTAGTTATTCTAAACGACTCCTCCTATGATGAGGCAGGTCAGGACAGTGAATCATTATTGACATACTTGAATACAGTGTAAGGGGGGACTTAACCTGAAGAACCAGATCAGGCAACCAGTAGACAGCACACACTGTAATGAAAATTTTCGTCATAAAACAAGCTGAAGAAATTCCACAAACCAGCACACATTATTTGTAGTAAGCTGTATTGCCATGAACTGATATTTCAGTTATAAGAGGATACTTCTCTGGAGTTTATACATCAACATTACACATACAGTGGATGTTTGTGTGTGTGTGTGTGTGTGTGTGTATGTGTGCAAGAGAGAGAGGGACCAAAACAGGCAAGCAGTGGGCAGTAAGCAGTAACGTTAAAACATAACCTGTTCCGTAGCCCTTTCTTGGAGCAGCCCAAAGCATTATTATACACACAGCTCATATAGCTCTTTTTTAATAATAAAACCATTACATTTTAGATAGTATCTACAACACACAACCACTTCATTAATAAATATTTAAGCCACGCTGTGCTTGGTATGCTTTTACATTCAGGAAACAATTCAAGTAAGCAGAACAGGCCTCTTTTTGGATTACTGTAAGTTGGCCTACTCACACGGCTGAAAAACTTTAGGCATGTAGGTGGGGTGCAATCCTGGCTTTCAGAGTCTCTTTCATTAAGCCCAGATTTAAGTTGGGTGTAGTGTTTGGTTAACATGAAGCTAATCTATATGCAAATGGTGTCTTGGGGGTCATTCTGAATCCCTAAATATGAATTTCAGGCTGAGACAATTTACAGCAAAAAATCTGTCTAAATGTATTTACTCTGTTTACTACTGTAATTTATTAGCAGACAGCATTGCATACCATGTCACGTAATATGTAGGGCAGTGAGTCAGGATAAGGAGAAAGTGAAAAATGTAAGGAGTCATATGGCTTACACTGATAAGAATTTGCCCCAGTGGTGGAGAGCATTTGCTGGCTCATATTCCAACCGGACTTTCTCCCTCTCCCTTGCTCTTTCTTTTGCTCTCTCTATTCCTCTCATTCTTTTCCAGAGCAAGTCTACAGAAGACTGCTGGGTTCCTTCATTTTCACACGCTTGTGCTCACATATTAATCGGCAGGCCACACCTTCCATGCTGCTGGAAGACACCAGAGCTTGTGTAACTTTTGTCCACTATTAGCTTTTTGAGCCCTAAACTAAAAACTAGGCTTCTCCACCCTGTCTTTACGGCTGACAGCCCGAAGAACTTTAGCCAATATGCTAGCTAACACTAATAGCTAACACAAATTATTACACATTTCATTCTTAGAGTACATTAGGCTTCTGCCTTTGAGTATTTGACTGAGTATGGGGGAGGTGTCAGGGCACTGGATGTGTGTCAAAGGCTGGCAAAGTTTCAATGTTGAGTCATGCACTTGGAGAGGAAGGGCCTCGGCTTTCCCCCCACGGCTCATACAACAGGCAGAACATGTTGAAGAACCTGAGGTCCTTCCAATCTAAGTATTATTTTAAAGAATTTCAATGGTAGTTATTGCATTAATGTTAGCAGTCAACATTAAAAATGTGGATGACTATTTGTTGTGCAGTTACATGTCTGAGTCATAAGCCCATGTGATATCTGATCAAACTGTACCCTCTCGAGGCAACCACAGTAACAGTTGATAACACTTAAATAATTTGCCATGATCTTTTAATAGAGAAAAAAACATATATTATATATTATGTAATAATACAAAAACTTTTATGCCTACAGTTAAGCCTATAAACTATATCCATACGTCAACAAAGGCATCAGATCAAATGAAATTCCAAAGCTTTGCCCAGAGACAGCTGTTCCCCCATCCCAAGCATCTCATAACCCACTGCTCACACTTGCTAATTCAGTCAAATTAACTATGCATTGGGGTGTGATGTTTGAGGGCAGTCACACTAATTTGCATGTGTGAACTCCTGGTGGATCCGTCTGAGAAACTGAGAGGGCAAATAAGGCCAATTCGTGTGGAAAACAGGTACCCTTTTCCATTTGTTTCACAAGTGAGATAAAGTTTATTGTTAAACAAAGCCAAAAGGATCAAGACCAGCACAATAAATTATATGGCTCTAGTTGTTTTCTCACCAAGTATGTATGCTATTTTTATTTATATATGAACTTGAAAACGGCACAACAATGATACAAATATAGAGCCACAGACATTTAGGGGTGAAAAAAAGTACTAAAGATAAAAACATATGATGTATAAAGTATGTAAAACTGAAACACAAACATAACAAGTCAAATTAAATAACTAAGGTAAAACTAATATTTAAATTAAACTATTAAAAAAACCCAATTTAACTATTTAAATTAACCAGATTGAGTAGCTGAGGCAAGGTGAGAAATACATAGGATCCACCATGATTAGCACTTCGAGCTAATTAAAACATGAGCACAGTTAAAACCCAGCACAGCAAAGTATTTAGTGAGGTCTATTACTGCGTGTTTGGTTTCATAAGTGTTGAACCAAGTGGAACCGACTGTATACTGTATAGCTGATAGCTGACACAGTACTCCAAAAGTTCACCCCTGTTTTCTGGCCACCTATGTCTGTGTTACTCTCTTGTTGTAAACTATTACTTGATTACAAAGTATTTAGTGTTATTTATTTTGTTTTATGTCACACCAATTCAAATACAACTATGAACAGCATTTGTGAATATTAGCTTCATTTGATTACAGTTAAAAAGCATAAGGCTTTGAAAGGGCCAGTTATTTTCAAAATAAGGCAGGAAATTGGACCATGGCAGTACTCGGGAGCTTGGGATTGGACTTTCACCACCACTTCTCTTGTCCAGTTCCCTCCTGATCTCCTTCACTTTCTCATTATTTCATCAGACCCAGTGTCCTCTGTGAATAGTTTTGATACAGAAGCAGTGTTATGTGTCTGGCCCATGCTACATTATATAATACATTTGGATGGAGAAAAAAAAGCTTTTTTTCACACAATAAAGGCTGAGAATCATGCATTGTAAATACTATTCTCTGTAATGTGCACAATGAAGATTGTTTTGAAAACGCACGAAAAGCAGATTGGTCTTTTTTCTTGCTAAATAGAGAAAACATGTCAAGCACATAAAATTCGAAAAAAGAGGAGAAGAAAAAAACCTTTAGCGTAGGTTAAAATATGTGTATTTAAGGTCAATGTTAAATTATGAACAGGACACAATGTTTTTAAAGATAAAAATAAAAATAACCACAGTAAGTCATGAGCTACTGCTGCTGAATTCACATCCGGGTCCTTCTGATGGTGTGACGCAGGCAGGTCGGGAGGCGGGGCCGTGCTGCAGTTCACGGCTGGTGATTTTTAAACTCCTATCTTACACATAAAACTACAAAGACTGCACTTTTTCAAACCAACGCATTAAAAACTGTGTCAAATATAAATTGACGAATAAACGGATCACAAGAATAAACGGATCATCTTCTGATTAAACGGGCTGTACTGTTTTCACTGTTCTTTCAGAGGCGGCTGCCCTCTGCTGTCTAAGGCAGGAACTGCTCCGTGTCAATCGTGAACATGTAATTTACGTACAAAGAAAAAAGTATTAGGGCACGTGTTTTCCAGGCTTTTTATTTTCAGTGAATGGCTAGGCTATTTATTTTCAGTGAATGGCTAGGCTATTTATTTTCAGTGAATGGCAATCTTATTGCATCAGCGTACCAAAACATTTTGGACACAGTCCTCATCTATTTCAGCATGACTGTGTCCAAGTGCACAAAGCATAAAGACATGGTTGGGGACTTGAGTATGTAAGAACTTGACTGGTCCGCACAGAGCCCTGACCTCAAACCCATCCAACATCTTTGGGATGATCTGGAACGGAGATTTAACATCAGTGCTTGAGCTCATAAACACTCTACAGAATGAATGAGCCCACAACCTCACTAATGATTGGACCTTCACACAATATAACACAAGCAAGTAAATAATCAAATTTCTCAGCTATAGTATTTTCAGCAAATATTACCCTTTGCATTTTATATGGCCTTATTCATTCAGTAGATATTACACTTTTTATATGTAAATGAAAGAAACGCTGTTAAAAAGACTGGTACCCAAAAGTATTGGCTTTTTATTCTGGTACACATAGTGAAAAAACATTAAAAAGACCTTGAATGTGTGTTTAATAACTGGGTTCACTTAATCTATGTACAGATTTGACTAGCTTGTGTATCCACAGACCTACCATACTAAAATCAAGAAAAGAAATTTCTTTGAGATTTGAGATTTTATGTCTGTATATCTTGTTTAGAAAGAATGAAGGCTGCAGGAGAATTTTAGCTTCACACCATACACAATCTCCAGCTACTCACTCCCAGAGCAACCCACTGTCCTCAAATAAATCACAACAGAGAACATCTTGACTAGTCAAATTGACTTGAAATCAGTATGAATTACATTTATTTTACTTGTGTCCTTCTGTGTGGCCTGGTACCCAATGACTCTGATATAGACAACCCTCACATTTACTTGGGGAAGAGATTGAACCACAATGCACTATGGGAAGAAGGCAAGGAAACCTTGGGTTGAGAAATTGCTTGAGGAACAAGACAAAAAGATTAAGGTGTTGACTTGGCCTTCAAATTCCCCAGATCTCAACCCTATCAACTATCTATGGGATGTGCTGGAGAACCTAGAATGATCCATGTAGGCTACAACTTACAGGACTTTAAGGATTTGCTGCTAAGTGGGGGTGACAGATAAAATAACACACTTCCAGAGCTCTTAATGGGTTAGAGCTTTTTTGACTGACAGCAAAAGGTGGAGCTACCCAATGTAATGCAGGTGGTTTTAACATTATGGCTTATTGTGTTTCATGTACTGAAAGTTTAACACTTTCACATTGTGAGACCAACTGAGCTACCATTTGTTGTACTGTACATGGTTAATGAGAGTATAACAGAAATGGAAGAAAGTTGCTTCATGACTACAGTGTCAAACAAATGTTCCTTTGTTCTGTGTTTAAAAATGTTTTAATGATCTAAAACAAAAAGTTTGACTAAATAAAAATGTATTTTTTTGTGTTGTTTAATAAGCTGATGAAAATTAAACAGTTACAAGTTGTAACTCACATCTCTGGAAGCAAGTAAAACCACAATAGAGATGTCACACAGGATTGAAACAGCTGTAGAAACTGGCACAGAAATGCTCACACAGCATCCCTTTTTGAGGTAAGAAGTTAAACAAATGGAGATTTACTACAAATGCTTATTCACTGACCACATTAGCTATACAATCACATTGTGATGAACATTTATAAGGACTGGTAAATGTATCTTAGTAACAAATAGATAAAAGAGATGAATACATGAAATCTGTTCTTGACTTTTAGATCCGTTTTTAATATAAACAACCCTGATACATCATCACTGTATATCACGTCACAATCGACGGAAAACAAAATTCAAGTGGTTACAATTGGAACTGTGGTGTACATTCACATTTTCGTCTCAGGTCTAAAACAATCACATTACTAAATTTGTAATGTCCTGTACAACAGTGGTCACCAACCTTTATTTGGTCACGGACTGGTTTAATATCAGAAACTATTTTCACGACCCGGCCTTTAAGGAGTAACAGATAAATATACGTATAAGTATTTATACAAATAAATGATACGCATAAAAATGGGGATATTTTAAACAATATAATAATGGGGTATCTTTAAAATACAATAATAAACGTAAATCCAGTGTGTACTCGCAGCTTTATTAACAGCATTTTCATAACAACAAGCCAACAACATAACACGGGTAACATCCACGTTTTTTCTGTGCAGCACGCGGACCGGGACCGGGCCGTGGGTCATGTGGCCCGGGGTTTGGGGACCACTGCTGTACAACATTGTTACATCAAAATGGCATGACATGAACAATGACATTTTAATGGATTAATTGCTTGTCCTAGATTATGACCTAAGCAGTACCATTATCTGTGAAATCTTTTACCCAGTAAAAGAATGTGTAATAAATTAAACCCCAGACAATTTATATTGCTTCATTCTCATATCACATGAAAAAAACTGCATCCTGGTTTACATTATACTCCTCAAACATAAACAAAATATTAAAAGTATAAAAATTATTTTAAAAAACTTGATTAAACAATTTAGACTTTTAAAAAAGTGTAAAAGGTGCTTTGTTCCCATCATTTTTGACATGTCACAACATGCCACTTGTTACAGTTTCATCTTTCAAACCAACGTGTAAAATCAATACCATCGAAGAATTAGTGGCATTATAGTTTTAAAAACCCATATAAAATGCACAAAGGCCCACATATGAACAAAGGCCCACATAGCATCCTGAGGAACTTCAGCTCACCAGCTAAGTAATGCTGAATAGAGCCCATTGTCACAACATGTCTAGTGCTCTCTTTCTGTCTCATCCTCTTCCACTGCCCAGCGTTGGATCTTTCCGGTGCCAAACAGTATGTAGACGAACGCTCCAAAGGCACTCACCCCTGCGGACACACAGAACACCTTCCTCCATCCCATCAGAGAGTGCTGTTGTGAAAAAGAGAGAGCACCTTTTATTTTTAATATTTCACCAAACAGAGAGCTTACTGGCTATTGTTAGTATTCTGCATCAGTAACTTACATCTTTGGCAAGATGTCCCATTGCGATTGGCGCAAGCACTCCTGGGATGGTCCCAAAAGTGTTTGTGATCCCAAGCAACACACCTGCATACCTGATTACATGATTAAGGGAAAGAAACAAGAAGGACAAAGAGGAAACATGATAGGCACAGTTCTCAGAAACCATTAAGAAAGGGAAGCAGGGGTGAGCTGTAGCACTGACTTTCTTTCCCATTTCTTTTGGCAGTAAGTAACACAAAATCAATTGCAATTATTTGCATTAGCACTTTTAAGTCTTTATGTCATTTTGTGTACACAAAAAAGCTCATCTATGTAGTGTATAAAGTAAAATCGAGCAAATATGGACATCTAAAAGTGTATTTGAATGCATTTGTATTAACTGCGAAACATTAGATCATTTAATGGAGTGAAATAACTAAAAGTTCTACCTTCAGGCTTGTGTGTATAAAAAACAAAGGGAGAGGGTAGAAAGGTAGTTGTATCTAATAAGTATTTGGCATGAACAATAGGCCCAAATAGTTTAAGGCAATTTTTCTCAGCATGTGACGAAGTGTGTTTCTTCTAGTAAAAATAACACTATAATAAATACAAACAAACAAGAACGCAGTGAAGACTTCCAAGATGTATTTTGTTTGTAGAAAGTAGTTGATATTTTGTGAGCTGGTGAGGAGAACATAGGTTTAGGTCCAGATTCCTCCTTGATGTCTCCTGCAGTTGCTTGAATTTGTGAAATTCCATCAGCTACAATGATGGAATTTAATTAAATTCAATTCCATCATTTAAATAAATTAAAATGATGGGTTTAATTAAATGAAGGACTGATCGAATCAATCCAGATTTCTGATGGAAACTACAAGTAATATTAGGTTTTCACAAGGAACACATTGATATACTGTCTATAAAATCACTATTTACTGTAAAATGTTATTTGTATTGCTATTCTAAACAGTTTTAAAATATTATTTTTGCAGGTGCAACGCTACTATATGTATTCCATGCAACGGATAGGCCCAGGATGACAGTGACAGTATCAATACCTAGGAGCAATATCGATCTGATTCATGAAGACTCCAGCAGAGCTGGCACCTCCGATAGTGCTGGACAGAGTTAGAAAAGTTACAGCCAGGACACCACTGCAGCCTGAAAAACCCACAGCAACCAGGAGCCCTGCTGGTGGCAGCATACCTGCACAGACACAAAGCAGTCATTCAGAAAGAGGACAAAACTGTTTCATGACAAACAAAACTGACATCAATTGTATCGATTGTAAGGAAATGCTGACCTGCAACAGTGAAAATTTTGCGAACAGCTGTTATGCTCAGCAGCTCCCTCTCCAGGAGGTTGTCTGCTATCACACCTGAGAGAACAGAGAAAAACCAGCCTCCCAGGTAGGGCAGAGCCGACAGAAAGGAGTTCTACAGAACACACAGAAAGAAAGCATGAGTTTGGAATCATCGTGGGTCTGATCTCACTTTTATACAAACTTTTATTAAAAGTTATCTTTAAGGCAGGGCAGAAAAATGCCCCTTTTTTCACTTAATCGCACACATAACTGCCTGGAGTTTGCTAGACATTACCACATGTTTGACTAGAAATTGGTTCTGTGGGAACTTTATTCACACTGCATGTTACTCCAAGGGGTCTGTGATGTTTTAGGGGCTGTTAATTCGTCAAAGGCCGTAAGAACCTCATTAGGGTGTACGGCACCATAGACTCCACGAAATGCCAGGATGAGGTTTTACATGAAAATCAGGCAATAAAATTTTGTTCTGAGGCTCTGGAGAGATTCTGAACTCTAAGATTCCTTACTCTGTATTGAGAGTGCCACTAATAGTGCTATGGTTCTGTTAAAAAGGTTATTGTTTTTGGTGAGTTTGAGCTAATCATTCCCCTAACTTTACCATATGTTACATATCTACATAAAATATACCAAAGTTTTAAATGACCATTTTCTAACCACTCTTTATCCTTTAAAATTGAACAAGCTGTTACATCGCCCTTAAGATTGCTATATGTAAATGACCCGGTTGGCTATCCTGTATTGTGCTGTGTTCTAAAAGTCATCTGGGCTTTTTCTGAAACACTTTAACCCCCTGAGGTCCGAGGCCTTTCTTGAACTTTGCTATGCCTTTACATTTTTAAGTATTTCATCTAGCTAAAACATCTATGAAAAAGGTGACACATATGGTTATATTTTGGAAAAGTAAAAGAAAATGTAATGAAATTAGACTTTATCATGAAAGCTGATCCTTTGTAGGCTGAATAGGAGGATGAAAGTGTGTTAAACCATTAATGGATCAAAGTGAATGTTAATGTTACAACTTTAACAGAGTAAGTTTAAAGCCAGGAACTTTCCATAAAATAGGTCTATATGATGATTGACCCAAACTATAGCACCTCGACCAAAATGTTCAGCATCTAACCTGGCGTAGGTCAAAGTGCAGCACTGTGTCCATGTAGGTAGGCAGTGAGGTAAGAAGAGTGTAGTAAGACCAGTTAGAACACATCTGTGTGATGTTAATGGCCCAGAGAGGAACCGAGAGCAGCATGGGCAGAGCTGGCACTGACCAACCATGAGAACCACCCTGTGCAAGAGAAAACAATAGTTTCTTTTATGGTGATGAATATGCTGATTATAAGACACATCTAGATTTATTAAGACAGTGTCGTATATAGGCACACATAGTTAAAACATTTATTAAGATAGCAGATTTCATTAATACATACACACACACATAATAATGTATACCCAGACTTAAAAACACCATAGTATAAATATAATTTAAAAATTGGCCTCAGGTGTGGAGAGGACACAAAGCGTTTAAGCTTCACTGACAGGTTTTATGTTAAGAATTTATGGAAGATCATTTTATACCTCTGAACCTATAGAGGTTATAATGTATTCTTTTTCCTCCTCACTTATTCTTGGATGTGTGCGAGGGTCATCTGACACCAGGATGAACCATAGTACTGACCACAGGCACCCGGCGCCCCCTGGTGGTGAAAAGTAAGAACAGAAATGCATTTCCAGGTCCGATCCCAGAATCGGTTTCAAGATTTAGAAAGATATTTTACATTTTACTGACAAATTTCACTGAAATATCTTTCACCAGTGTAGAAAGTGTATGGTGCTCCAAATAAGTTGGAGCATCAACATTTGTTTTAATAAAAACATTTTTTCATGCCTTTTTATATCTTTAAGATGTAATAAATCAAGTCATTTATATTGAAATTAATATGATCTAAAATGCTCTGCTATAGAAAAAAAAGAGGGAATCTGAATTATTCACAATGGTAATTGTGGAAACCAGATAGGAACCAGAGATCCAAGAGTTTAATGCTGCCAAAACTATCAAAGAAATTTATTACATTTATTAAACTGTTTGACAAAGTTCCATTAATGAGGTTTTGACATAAAACCTTTTAAAAACATACAATTATGATGGTGCGGCACAGGAAAGGTGGTGCAGGGTAAACAAGTACCTAAAGAAAGCATTTTCTTCATATTTACTACCATTTTAGTGTTATGAAAGTTAAAGTGAAGTGACCATTTGTCAATCGTGAACACACCACTGCACACAGTGTGAACAGCACGAAACTCAACCTCCGCATTTAACCCATTCACCAAGTGAAGCAGGGGGCAGTCAGGAACACGGCGCCCGGGTAGCAGTGCGCAGGGACAGTACCTTGCTCAGGGTACCTCAGTGGTGCCTAGCGGTCTTGGGGATCGAACCCGGACTTTCTGGTCACAGGGCGGATGCCTTTACCACTAGGCCATCCAACTGACATGACATATAAGCATTCTGAAGAGCAGATTAGATGCACTGGGCTATTCTAATAAAAACTAAAACTGGTTCCCATCACCACCAATGTAAAGAAATCAGTGACAGCACATTTCCATGTTATGCACCATTACGAAATATTTTAAATATGTAGAAACCTTATATATAAGTGATCTTCCCTTAATATTAGGATTGTAAAAACAAATATGTGGAAACCAAATAGCAAATAGAGTTTAGCTGGGTTAGGTTACAAACATATAGATGCATGTAGAGATTTATATATATATATATATATATATATATATTTATATTTACCGCAACAGTAGAAGACTGCTGGCCAGCCCAGGCTGTGACAGATGAAGCCAGTGAGAGGAAAAGCGACGAAGGCACCAAAGTTCCCCCCAGCTCCTGAGAGAGTCATCAGACGAGCTCTCTCCAATGGAGGGGCCCAACATGCCCACATGGCCATCATGGCAGGATAAGTAACACCCTAATAATACACAGTTCAGCCTTCACTCATTCTTATGAAACAAAGGTGAATTGAGCAAGCGAATAAAAATATGTGCCATAAAATCAGATATGTCTTAACATACTAGAATATTTGAATGGGTTCTCACCTCTCCAAATCCCTCTAAGGCCCTTAGAGCAAACAACCAATTGGCTCCAAGCTCGGCTGCCAGAGGGGTGAGCAGGGTGAGGATTGCTGTGCCCAGAACTCCTCCGCCCAGAAAATTTTTCCCACCAAAGCGGCCAGACAGGTAGCCCCCAGGGATCTGGGTTAACAGGTAACCAAAGAAAAATGCACCAAGTAGCATTCCCTGTGTTTCAGAATCCCATGGATATCGTGGCCCCTAGAGTGAGATTGGACATGAAAAGCAAAGATACCAGCATTATGGTATCTCAACAAACTCCTCTCTGCAAACATATCATCCTGAACATTACTGTTGTATTTCTATACATTTAAAATAGCTTTTTCATCACAGTGCGTCTCATTTCACTTGTGAAAGACAACCAGAGGTCATTTATGTATATCAATCATTCATTATGGTGCAATTATGTAACATAATAACCCCAAATAACCATTTAAATAAGGGGCTATATTATATTAGTTCCATTGTATTACTGTATTCTATATTATTTTGATCATTTTCTATATAATTCTACACATATGCTGTGAGAATTGAAAAACTCTTACCCTATCAGGCTCATCTGTGCTTTGGTTGCTGCTGTTCAAGGTACCAGAGGATGCTGGGCATTCCTTTGTTTCACTGCCATTCACATTTGGCTTGGCACTAGTTCCATTGACCATGGCGACCATGGCAACACTGAGGTTGACCCGGAGACCATAAACCACAGCGAAGCCGAGGAACATCATGGAGGCCAGATTGTATCTTACAGAGCAGCATTTGGGAGGCACTGTCACACATACAACATTAACCTCGCAGTCAGAACTGACACTTAAATTCACAGTGTTATATAATCTGTAAAATCTGCACAAAAGACTAATTCAAATTTACATGAAGATGCAGTTAGTCTTTCAAAAATAAAACTTGTTTTCTGAACCTGTTTGCCCAGTCCGTCCTCTCTGTAGCAGACAAACCTTTCTGGTAACAGATCCTAATTAGAGGGGTAATTTTCTAATCAAACTAAAGTACTTGGGTGCTTGACAAAATGGCACTTTAAATATGGGTTTATAAATGTTGCACAAACCTGGTTTAATATAATACCAAGATCAAACTAATCTTATCTTAAAATAATCCGCTTTATTCAACTCTAAGGCACATTATCTGCTTGTTACCTCACAATAGGCTGAAACATGATACTCAATTAGGAAAAAAAGTGATTTAGAAAATGTTGCTGAAAAACTCAGTGGCCACGTTAGCTGGATTGGTGTTTTTAAACTTTCACTAGTGGAGTGGACTGTATCCATTAACAAATATGGATGATGTAAATTCATTTAATCTATAACAATCACACTGCTTACTTATACAAAATCAGATTAATTTACTTTTAGTGATTCTACACAAGGAACATATTCTGAACGTGTATTAAATTACCTGGATGTGAAACGAAAAACTGAAATGACTTCTGACTACATTATTAGTATTTATTATACCTTAATTTTCAACAAAACTTACTTTTCCTGCACATGGCTTACTTGATGTTTATGGAAAAAAATAATGTGTGCTTATTGTGACTGAAAAGAATGCTGCATATTTTCCTTCTGGGCTGTATATCAGGGTCCTCAAGTGGGGAAGTGAGATAATGACCAAAACTGATACTTGTTCAAGCAGCTGCTTATGACAGATTTGTTCAATTGAAAGACTGGGGTTTTTAGGAAATAAAACTGTGGATATGCAAAACTAAATAATAAAAGTGTGATTACATTTAATTCAGCTTTTTGTGTGTTATCAGTTCAAACATCAAAAGTGATTTGGCCAATAAACTACATCTGGCATGAATAAATGAGATTTACCGGTGAACCATTCTTTTAAGTCATGCAAAAATAAACCCACATTTATATATTGGTGGTCTAGAGGTTAGGGTGTTGCCCCTGCAATCAGAAGGTTTGAATCTCAGCACTCCTAGTGTCATGTCTGAGGTACGCTTGCGCCAGGTACTGTCCCCACACACTGCTCCCCGGGTGCCACTCATTTATGCCAGCCCACTGCTTCACTTGGTAATTGAGTTAAATGCAGAGGAAGATGTTTACATTGGTCACACTGTGTGCTGTACAGTTGTGTGTAAGGGGGCACTATATTTAGAGTGTGTTTTATATTTTGGTAGACAGTTTACTATACAAGGGTGTCAGTATACTGTCATCCCAATTTAAACTTGGTCCATAAAATGTTCACAAGAACTTTTACTGAATATTAAGAAAAACACATTTAAAGACCAGAAAGAAGAAATGTCAGAATAGGGGGCCTACCTGGGAGCTGCTCTGATTGTTTTTCCAGCAGTGGGGAGTTCTCCTCACTCCTTTGGTCCTCCGCAGCAGTGTTAATAGAACAGCCATAATTCGTTGCCATGGCAGACGGTCAAGCACAGTAACAGATCTCTGCTCACCAAAGCATTGTATCCACAAGTCCTACATCAAAAACATTCCAGATAATATTATTGTCAAGTGAGACAAGTTCCAAAAAACCTATACAACCACTGAACAACCACTGCCGCACATACAGAAAGTTTACACCCAGCACTACGGCACATAACGGAAGTTAACATACAGTTCAAACCATATTGCATTTGTTTTACAAAACTCTCTCCTGTTTGTTCCCTGTTTGGTAATTATGTTGGCAAATGCTGATGTGAAAATTCTTCTGAACCCTTTTCACTGTGTACACAAGTACAGTCACACTTCCTCTTGCGTGTGGGGAGGGGGAAACTGCGGTTGATCTTATGACATAAGTAATCCAATCTAATCCTTACAGTGTGCAGTTTCACACCACACACTTCCCAATATTTATAAGACAGTAGTAAACTGAGGACTACCTGTGTGCCAACTTTAATAGAGTGCTGAAAATATTTAAAAGAAATGTGTGAAACAGTGTAACTTGTTTTATTTAAGAACTGTCAAGAAATTTCATGATGACCAAAAGAAACAGTTCACAATTTATGATATGATTTTTTTTCTTGTGTATATTTGGAATTTTTTTGTTTTCTTGATTGTTGTCTTTCATGCATGGTGTCTGCCTCGGTGTCCCGGGCCTACATTTGTGTAAAATCATGTAAAACTGACAATTCCCAGTGATGACTGAGCACATACTACTTTGACCACTCAGGCCACTGTAAAGCAAAGCAAACGTGACACCAGTATTATTGTTGACTGATGTATCACAAGAGTAGCACATGAGGTTTGGACCGAAACTATAAACAGCTGATAGCAACACTGAAAACCTCTCCAACAAGCAATAACGGTCAATATAAACCCGCATGACAGTGCCTCCTCTACCAGCTGATAACACGGACACGGACTTTAAACACGCGACTCCTCTCGGTCCCAGAAAACACCTTTTAAATTCTTTTTATTCTTCAGTCAGCAATGTTACTTCCGATCATTTAACAATATTAACATTATCCAACATTTACGCGAGAAAAAGATTATGGGACTTATGGCATAATGTCAATGGCTCTGAGATTACAAATAAGAATCACTTTGGGGGCAATTATCATTTGAGAATAATAGACTGGTGTAGGTAGTTCAGCCTGTTTCTCTTACCCGGATATGTCAAATTTTAGATGAAAGTAGCTGGTAAGGACTGAGCGAGTAATAAAGAAGTGTTTTCACCATCAGAACAACGTACATTGTAAAATCCTCCTGCCCTGCTATGTTGCACCGGCTGAAAGCGTTCAAATAAACCAGCACAGTTTCTGCTGATGTCTACATCATTTCCTTGGAACCACTCTGAAAGGATGTGATTTGTAAATCGCAGCAACCTCGGTACTCGCCTTGTTGTTCTCGCTCTCTTTAGTCACATGATGAACGAGAAGCTGTGACGTACAACATTTGCTAACCTAATCTCCAAATAATACGGACTGTCCAATCCAAGTGTTTATCATTTCATATAATCAACACGTAGTCTATAACACCACTGTCCACTGTCCACGACACACCACCCAGTAGAGCCTCCCATTTGTTTCGGTTCTGTCATGTGACTCGTTGTAGGAAGAACAAGTTACAGAGTGAGTAATGTTATTACATTTTGGAGTATTTTCTTATTAGTGTTATTTATGTGTTTATAATAGTTCAGATTTGTCTTGCAGGATTAGTGAAGTGAGTTATGGTTTCTCAGGCATAGTAACGATATCAAGGCATAGTAAGACTAGGCAAACAACTTGTTAGATGTTACCTTTATGAAGACAGTTCATTTAAGCTGCGAAGACAGCTGAGAGCATGTCCTAGCAACAAAACGCGTCAGAAGCAGAGCAGTTACTCATTTGTCGCAAGGAAATATTTCCAGTTCCTCTCTGGTTTGCTCAGTTCTTCTTCCCTCGTTGAGATTTTGCGTATTTACGGCATTTATCAGACGCTTTTGTCCTTATAGCTTCCTCTTTAACTGCCACATGATTTTTCTGTTGCCTTCCTTGTCTAAGAGGCACGTTGTATATCCTTCACCTCTGCAGTAATCTACAGTTGGACCAAACATGGACCTGCACCTGATAATTGGGGCTGGAGCATTATTTTTGCTCTCGGGCCCAGTGCAAGGGTCCAACGACTCCACACCTTTGGTTCTCTGGCATGGAATGGGTATGATAACAAATGTTTATGTTTATAGTGTTTATGTTTATAGTGTATCAATGTTTATGATACACTATACCAGGGCTACATAAGGATGTCTTTATCACTGTCAATGTTATGACTAAAATTCATATTAAATGAATGCTAGTGGTCTAACCTCATACATATGTTCAGATTTAAGATGATTTTAGATTTTGTGGTCGAGGTTTATACAACGTTTCATTATTTGATATGGAATGAGTGTGATGATGCATGTTCATGATACACTATATTAGTGCTACATGAGGATGGCCCTAGCACTGGCCATGTTATGTGACTAAAATGCATCTGAGTTTATTGCTAGTGGTTTAAGAGCTGCAGATCCCTAAGTATTGACTGTATACACAAACTGGCAGTTTTATTGATGCACATCATAGTACTGCAGTCCTTCTTTCTTTCACTTGAACATAAATTATTAAGAGGGTGGGCAGCACGGCAGAGAGAGATCTGCAGAAGAGACTGAGTGGGGTTTCAGCAATGCATTTTTTAATTGCAGTATGAAACCATGTTCACAGTCAGTGTTGCAATACTTTTCAAGAGTTAGTGATTGAATTATTATATTATCTTGCTTTTCATAAAGAATATAGACCTTGCATAAACTCTGTTGCGTCTGTCTGAATAGGGGACAACTGCTGCAACCCTCTGAGCATGGGCGCGATTAAGAAAATGGTGGAAGAGGAGGTTTCTGGTATATATGTGCTGTCTCTCATGATTGGCAAGACTGCAGTTCAGGTATTCCAGTCAAATATTTTGATGCATTTTGGATCCTTGCTTTGCTGAATTAACATGGTATTATAGTGAACTCCCTTTCTACTACTCTGTATTTCAGGACACAGAAAATGGGTTTTTCATGGATGTCAATGAGCAAGTGGCCTTTGCATGTGATAAAATAGCGCAGGACCCCAAGCTGAAGGCGGGTTATAATGCAATGGGTTTCTCGCAGGGGGCGCAGTTTCTGTAAGTGCTGATTCACTGGGTTCAAATTACAGTAAAGTGACATAAGGACACTCAGAAACCATTTTACTTTCCCTTA
The DNA here is from genome assembly GCA_037974565.1 of Clupeocharax schoutedeni. Taxonomy (NCBI): domain Eukaryota; kingdom Metazoa; phylum Chordata; class Actinopteri; order Characiformes; family Alestidae; genus Clupeocharax; species Clupeocharax schoutedeni. The sequence goes on from JBBPDH010000136.1 coordinate 11,426,045, forward strand.
TTAGGCGGGCTGTGGCTCAGAGATGTCCAAATCCTCCAATGAAGACTCTGATCTCAGTTGGCGGACAGCATCAAGGTTCTTAAAAACAACTCTTCACTCATTCCTTATACGTTTAGATTTGTGCTCCGTGAAACATTAAATACAGAGAAGAGATCATTTAAAAGCATAAGGATATATTACAGTTATAGTCTGTAATATATAGAACAGAAAAACAGACTATAAGGGACAACAAATGGACCAGAAGGGACAAGAAAGCCTCAAGGTCTTTTCAAGCTGATGTTTTACAAACTGAAAAAAATCTAGAAAAAAAAAGTTTAGAATATGCATCACACACACACACACACACACACACACATCTAAGCTCCTTTTTCTGTGCTGCTAAACCTTTTAGCAGCCTGTGCTGTTACACATGTCCACGTCTTTTAGCTGCATTGACTAAAGATTGTTGTAAAAATGAAGACCTCTAAACGACTAAACATTATACTAAATTTAGCAATTGGCATTTTCTCTGTGAGACAGAATGTCACAGGCATGCACTTTCATTGCTCACTGCTGCGTGTATAAATGTGGTAAAACCAGGACTCAAGGTTCAGATCATGAATCAGGATGGGTGCAGAATGCTTATTCATACAAAATGGAATGAAAATATTATGAATTCTGCTTCTGCTATTTAATTACTATTATTGATAAATCAGTAAAGATAAGTCATATATATCTATAACTTTTTTTCTCTGCATTGTTTTGTAGGAGTGTATGGTCTCCCTAGGTGCCCTGGAGAGAGCTCTCATATTTGTGACTGGATCCGAAAGACACTGAACTCTGGGGCATACACAGATGCAGTCCAAAAACAGTGAGAATGTGGCCTTTTCTGTCCAGTTATTTCAGTAATCATGCACCGAAAAATCTAAGCAGTAATTTAGAAAACATGTATCCATACATGTACCCATTTTTTCAATTTGTCTTTTTTACAAAGCAGGCTACAAAATAGTACTAACTGTTAATATTAATATTAAACTTTGATTATTCTTGTTTAGCTTGGTGCAGGCACAGTACTGGCATGATCCCCTGAACGATGACCTGTACAAGCAGCATAGTCTGTTCCTTGCTGATATAAATCAGGAGAGGGTAAGTTTGTTTTGTTCTTCTCACATTGTGATGAAAGGAGTTTCATTACACTAATAAAAATGTTATAAAATGTAACACACAACTAGATCATTTTATATTGGTGTGGTGGT